>CM076578.1:140415872-140784309 GCA_034641835.2 Pinus albicaulis | reverse complement strand
TTGATTTCTCATTGTTTGAATCCTCATTTCCATCTCCCTTACTGCTTTCTTCCTATTGGTCTCCCGTGTTTTGATAGTTTGGAAAATCAAAAGACAAGGCAACATCAGAACCAATCTTTAGAGTTACAGGATCTAGTCCTCTTGTTCTCAAAGAGGGATCTCTCAATTATTTGTTTGCAAATTTTTATCTTGTGTGCTTAGAGTATTGGTTTTAGACTAGTTCTTAAGTGCATGTGTTTGTTTGTTTGTTAGGTTGAATTGATACAGCAGAATATGAAAGGTATAGGAAGGATAGATAGAAAGAGGAAATGTCGGATTCATTGGGTAATGGAGTCAAAAAGAGGTCATGACACACTCATAAATGGATATGGGATATCAGAGGGCAAATCTAAATTGGCCGCAGGATCCTTTGGTTTTGGAATGAGATGGACATCAATGATTTGCAAAGAGAAATTGAATTCTCAACAAAGGGAATTTGAAAACATAACTTGAACAATAAAGAGATATTTGATAGACAGGGCTAACCATAAATTCTACAAACATTCTTTAAGCAAATAATGCCCTCAAAACAACTTTTAAAATGAAATCTAAGATTCGGGGAACACCCTACTTCCTCAAAGATTTTATTTCAAATGACTTAGAAAACATAAAATATTTCACTGATAATTGCAGTCATAGAAGAGGGAACACCTAACACATCTATGATCACAACTATAAAAGACCTTTAATACAACTGTTTAAGCAAGGACAAAGGGCATGATCAGAACAGACCTCCTTGGCTTACTATAAACAAAGATACTTCAAAGGGAGACTTCAATAACAGCCTTTAAGTGGCAGCAGACAAGCAGGGAGAGCCATAAATCATGCTGAAACCAACTTATTCGAACTATTATAGAAATAAACAAGCATGAGGACTAAAGAGAGAGATTAAAGACTCTAAAATACCTCAGTAGAAGAAAACATGAAACAGTGAAGGATGAACAGGTCTAAGGTGCTTCTAGCAGTCATTTCTTAGCCTAAAACTTTCAAAATATTGTAGTAAGAAATTATGGAACAAAATGAAAATAGTAAAAAACATTAAACAGTTCAGAATACTTCACCAACATCCAAGCTCATGGATCCAATGATAGAGTCTTCTCAAGAACAAGCATGCAACAGCATCATCAAGGCTTCCAAGACTTCAGTTTCTTCTTCAACTTCAACAAACTATGTATTATTTTAGAGAGTTTCAAAATTACAACTAGTGATCAACCAACCAACAATTTCTCATCTTCTACAACACTATTTATAGAAGAATGAGGAGGTGAGATCTGATAAAAGATATCTTAGGACAATTAATACAGATTAATGACTTCTTGGCCTTTGAGGGGCTCGATGGAGAAGTGTACAGATATTCTCACTATATTAATGGATTTACATTTAAGATTAAGCTCGGTGGGAGCTTTTGTTGACTTTTCAGGATTTGTTTCAGGATGTAATAACTCTGCTGATATTTTGTCATTAATTTTACTTGCAGAAGTAACTCTCTCGCTGCGTTGAGGCAAATATCTGATCTTGATCAATAACTTCAGCCTTTGTTTGAATGCTTTGAGGCACAGGTGGCTTTGTGGTAGCTGAGAGGAATAAATTGGCCTCTAATGTGCGGTGGAGGCCTTCTGTCTGATAAACACTTATGATTATTTTTTAATTTGGGGGATTAGGCTTTTGATAATCAATCTTAGTTGTAATCCCCACAAATCTGTCTTCAATCTTCTATTCTACTGTGGCAAGTCTTCAACACTGATACTCTTTTGTTTGTTTAAATAACGCTGTGTCTTGTTGATGTGCAGGCCGCGCAGGGCTCATATGGCATCAATTCCTCATGAAACATTGATGAAACATGGAATTTGAGCCCTGTGAATGGTTCTCTTTGATAAATCAAAGGCGTGGGAATCGTCATTCCCAGCCTTCGGATTTTCTTCATTATAATGGACAAAACCATTAATCACCTGCAAAAGACAAAACTAATTGAGAAATCCTGTGTTTTTTGGGAAAAATTGCTTCAGAGGGCGTGGGAGGAGCATAGCTGTTGGATGAGATCGAACGGACGTTCCAGATGCAATCGGAGTCACGTGATCGGGGGAAAAACTTAAATGGCGCCAATGTACAGGGAAACGCCGATGCAATTGAGCGCTGGCCGTCGATCTGAGGGTCAGATCGACGGTGGGGAGTGAATCGAAGGGTTTTTAAAAGGAGAAAGAAAAGTTAATGATCGTAGCAATTGTGGGTCGTTGGATCGAACAGATCAACGGTCAGGATTAAATCTGGGTCTAACCTGAAAAAATATACAGGCGGAGGAAGGATTAAGGAGGATTGTTGATCTGCAGAGATCAATGGTTGTAATTGGCCGAAAAAATTATGAGCGAGGCCGCATAAATTTAACCAAAGGCAGGAAATGCGATTTGAACCATCTGATCTGGACACGTGGATGGTCCAGATGCAATCGGAGGCATTAAATCGGCGGGGAAAGAAATTGCACAGCGCTGAAAACTTGCGATGTGATTGAGCGATGACCATTGATCTGAGGATCAAATCAACGGTGGGGGAATGAATCGGAGGGATGGCCGATCGAGGGGGACAAACAAATGTACCGAATGAAAAAATGCGATGCGATGTAGCGCAGGCCGTTGGATCGACCTTAGATCAACGGTCAATATCGTTTCAACTTACGCACTGGCAGAAACCCTTTAAAATATAGGAAAACCCAACATTTAAATTAAACAAAGGTTTTATGGTATGGGCGGGGTATATATATATAATATGGTTAGGCGCCCGTCTGCAGAGCCTTGGTCTATATGGAATGATAATAGGCCCGGGGCGTATACAATAAAGGGCCAATCGCAATCGGAGCTTCGAGCTTGGGCTTTTCAATCTAACCATTAAACTTTTCCGATGCGATAAGCCCCTTGGGATTTTAACTCTTGGTCCTGGGCATAGGCTATATGGAATGAAAAGCAGTGGGGGCGGGGTTTTTACGTATGGGACTCAATCGCATCGGAAATTTTGATGCGGGTCTTACCCATTGTGGATTTCTCCGATGCGATTGCCCTTCGGGTCTTTTTAATTTAACCATTTTTCATTTCCGACGCGATAAGCGCCACAAGGACTTAGCGCCTGGTTCTAGGGTGCGGGCATATGGAGGGGAAGTGGTTAGGGGGCTTAGCCAAAGGGGGCTAAAGTCTGAAACATAAAACATGGATTTTTTATGGATTTTCAATGTTTTTCAAAGGATTTTGAGGATTTCGATAAGGCAAAGAAAGAGTCTTAAACCTCATCAAAGGGGTTTTGATGAAGAGAAAAGGGGGAAAATATGAGAATGAGGGATTTTATAGGGAATAAAGCAGTAAAAAATGAGGTTAGTTTTGGAAGAGGAGGCAGGGGAAAAATGGCCTTTGCAGCAGTATTTTCACTTATGGAAACAACAGAATTTCAAAGTATAGAATGGGAACAGTAGTGAAGATTTGCATAGAGGCATGAGGCCTTCAAGAGTCTTCAAGAGCCAACACTTTTTTTTTTTTTTTTTTGCAATAAAATCTATTCCTTGAAGACTCCAAAAATGATTTAGCCACCTTTTGGTATAACAAATTTATAGGTGGCTAACAGTGGCTCCACTTGGGGATGGTGCCTTCTTGAAGGCATCAAGAGATTCATACCTGCATTCTCTGGGAGGCTGATCAGTGCCTCATCCATTGGGATGCCTTTCTTTCCTTGGATGATCTTCTTTGAAAACATATTAGCAGCCATAAAAACAATGGATCTTTCATCAACAAGCTTTATACCTACCCAATCCTACTGATCTAATATTTTTTCTTCATTAGAGTGCACTTGGATTGGCAAACTCTTTTTACAACGTTTTATTCTTTTGAAAGCATAAAACTAATCTAATTCTACTCCTTATTTCTCCGTGAACTCAGATTAAACAGTCGAGTTCACATGATTCTCTACCTAATCTACGAATCTGTTAGGATTAAACAGTCTAACAGATTTTTATTCTCTAATTTCTAAAACAAAAATTTAAAAACAGTCAAGTCAATATTAAGTTGTTTGACTTGCTGTTGATTCTATGGCATGAAAAACAAGCTACACATAGACATTATTTTGCAGCAAAATTAAATCAAAATGGAAGGCATAAGTTCTGAAAGTTCAAAGCACTTCCTTCATCTTTTTTCAGCTCTTGTTTTACTATTATGTGAGTTGTTTTCTGCTCGTTTTCTGGTTCAGATTTTGAGTTGATTAGAACCAGTTTTACTTCTGTTTTGACTCAGAATTTGAAATAGATTGGAGTCATTCTTCTCTTGGATACTTAGGTTCAGATTTTGAGCATGTTTGAACCTTTAATCTCTAACCTAATCTAACTACTGATAAGCCAAGAATAAACAATTTGGCAAATCAAATTCACTATCCTATCAACAGTAAATTTAAAACTAATTAGTCAAGATTAGGCTGTTAGACTAACTAGAAGTGTGTTCTTCAAGAGTGGAATTTAAGCTTGCACACTTTCAGAATTTGTTTCTTTTTTGGTATGGGGCTATACCTTTCTTGTTTTCATAATCTGCCCTCTTTTCTCTTTTCGATTGTTTTTGTATTTTTATTTTTCCAACTTTGAATTCAATGTTTAGACCATGATATTTACAATGAAAAATAAAATGCTTTAAAACTCAAGACTCTTGGCAGAAGTAATGCTTGAGCATCCTACCATTGACAGGACCTCCATATAGATCTTCTCCATTCAATTATTTCAGGAAAAATGCATTGTGACCCCTCTCAACATGAATAATATAGGGCCATTTCCACAAGTTCTCAAACTTGCCATGTTTTCCCTTCTCTTCTCTTCTTGAATCCCATTTAAGAACAACATTTCCAACCTGGAAATTGTTTGCCTTAGTCCTCTTATCGAATACTTTCTTTACATTTTCTTGGACTAATTGTGTTCTCTTATAAACTTCTTCTCTGTTCTATTGTAAATGGATGGTTTGATTTATTCTCCTCTGCATATCATTCTCTTCAACCTGCACTTCTTGAAGGAGCTTCATGACTAGCACTCCTAATGAGGTGGGAAAGACTGCATCCATGCCATAAACTAGCTGATAGGGGGACATATTTATTGACTTCTTCGTCGTTAACCTATCAGCCCATAAGGCATGAACCAGCTTACTGTGCCATGATTTCTGGTTTTGTTCCAACAAATTTTTAATGATATTGATGAGGCTCTTGTTGGAAGATTCGGCTAATCCATTTCCTTGGGGATAGTAAGCAGTGGAATGGCCCAAGGTTATGTGGTATTTGTAACAGAAATCAACCATCTTCTTAGATTTAAAAGCAGCAGCATTGTCTGTTATGATTTTTCTGGGACAACCAAATCCGGATAGGATATTTGTTTCAAGGAACTTGATAATGACAGAGTCATTAGCATTTCTGGAAGGTATAGCTTCTATGCACTTGGTAAAGAAGTCAGTGGCTGTGAGGATCCACTTATGTTGAGCTGAGGAGGATGGGTGAATTTCCCCAATGAAGTCTAAACCCCATTGTTGAAAAGGTGCCTCAACTCTGATAGGATGTAAGGGTAAGGGAAGAAGTTTTCTTTTGCCATCAAAGATTTGGCACTTATGGCAAGACATGATCAACTTCTGAGTGTCTGGGAAAAGGGTAGGCCAATAGTAACAAGATCTAAGAATTTTGTTCGCTGTGGCCTTCCAGTAGAGGTGTCCTCCACATTCTCCGTCATGCAACTCATGCATGATTTTCCCTGCATTATCTTCAAGTAAACATTTAAGCAAAATTCCGACAACATTTTTGCAATATAATACCCCTTCTAAGATGCAAAAACTCAAAGCCTTTTGTTTCAAGAATCTAGCTTTAGTTTTAGACAAAGAAGGAGGGGAATTTAAATATAAAAGCACATAAATAATGTCAGCATACCAAGGAGAATTTAGAAATGTTTCTTCAACAAAAGGAGCATTAGATTCTTCTATTTCTTCCAACACATCTACCATATTCATGTCTAGTGCTTGGAAGTTAGACTCAGCCATAAGTTTTGCTAATCCTTGCCCTTTAACTAGTTTGGTGGGCCTGATTTCTAAGTCATATTCAAGAATAGTTGCAATCCATTTCCCCTTTTACCATCAGGGTCTTGACTTAGAATGTCCTTGAAAATAGTATGTGGAAAAAAAGCAATTATGTGAGAGTGTAAAATATAGACTCTAAAGTCCTTTAATGCTTTCACTAATGCTAAGGCTTCCTTCTCCATGATATTATATTTGAGAGGAGCATCTCTTAAGGCCCTACTAAAGAAGGATATTGGTTGTTCTTGCCCCAAATCATTCTTTTGAAGTAAAACTGCAGCTATTGTATGCTCGAATGCAAAAGAAAAGATATAAAAGTCTTTCGTAAAATCTGGACTAATCAGGACTGGTGTTTGAGTAAGAGCTTGTTTGACCAGTTCAAATGATTGTTTAGCTGGTAAAGTCCATTTTACACCCACATATTTCTTAAGCATGTTTTTAATGTTTTTTAATAGCTCAGCAAGGTTGGGGATGAACCTCCTCAGAAAATTAATCTTTCCAATGAAAGATTGTAATTCTTTGAGGCTTCTCGGATGGTTGATCTGCAATATGCAATCTATCATTTTGGGGTCTATTTTGATTCCCTCTTCTCAAATTATATGGCCAAGAAGTTTACCTTCTTGGAGACCAAAGAGTGTCTTCTTGGGATTTAATGACAAACCAAATTTCCTACACTTCTCAAAAAATTTTCTTAAGTGAATCAAATGTTCTTCATCAGTTTTCGAGAATACGGTTATGTCATCAAGGTAACTGATTATAAAATAGCCAATATCTTCAGAAAAGGCTATGTCCATGGCCCTTTGGAAGGTAGCCCCTGCATTTATTAATCCGAAAGGCATTTTCATGACATACATAAAGGTGCCCCAAGGTGTGGTAAAAGCAGTTTTGATTTGATCACTTGGGAGCACTAACACCTGGTTGTAACCCGAGAACCCATCTAAGAGGGATATTCTTTTTGACCCAAATACCCTTTGAATTATATGGTCCATCTTGGGTAAGGGGAGGCTCTGTTTAAATTTCTGAAGTCAATACAGAGCCTGATTTCCCCTGTTTTCTTTCTAATAGAAACTAAGTTTGATACCCATTCTGAGTATCTAATTGGTACAATGATCCCAGAAGCATGCATCTTTTCAATATCTGCCTTAACTAAAGGTAATAAAACAGGGTTTATTCTCCTTAGTTTTTTTTTAAAAGGCCTTTGATTTTCCTTCAAAGGGATTTTATGCTGGATGATGTTGGTATCATATGATTTCAAATCTTTGTCTCCCCAAGCAAAAACATATCTAAACTCTTTGAAAAGCTCTATATATTGCAATTTTATGTGGGCTGGGAGAGTGCTGGAAAGTTTGATCATCTTGGGTTCTACTAGACTGCCTATGTTATGCTCTTCTACATTTTTTTCCATAGGCTCCATTCTCGGTTCTTTGGCTACATCATTAAAATCAAAGAGGTGTTATAAAGGTGTGAGACCTCTTGGAATTTTATCATTTTTTCATTGTAAAACTTCCAAGTCTTCTTGGTGTAGGTTTTAACCTTGAACAAAAATGATCTACACACGAATCTTATAACAGAAAATAAACAATAGCGAGAGCATAAAACATAAAACAGATAAACACAGAGATTTTCCCCTGGATCCCAAATCGGGATGACCAGCTTGATATTTCATTATATTCCTTTTAGTGTTACAACATATATATATACATGTCGAAGCATACATAAACCCCAATCCATTAACCCTGGATTAGAACATAACCGTAATTCCCTTGACTGGATCTACAAAATACCAGGGGCCAAAAACCATCGTACCCCAAAACCATGTGAAAACTCATGCACAAAACAGGGGTGGGTCCGCCTATGAGTGGGACCGCATACCAAAAAAAAATTCGTCGGGGCGCTGCCCCAGACCCCGATAGGGGGGGCTGCCGCCCCCCCTGTGTCCCCCCTGCTGCGCCCGGTGCAACATACAACGCGTGGGGCTAGTCGTGGAAAGAATATAACACATACCCAACATTCTCCCTCTTGTTGTTTTCTTTCCATAGGGGGCCACAGGAGAGCTTAGTCATTGGGAAAATTCTTCAACACCCATTGTTTCTCTACACCAAGAGAACTTTTGAGTGCTCACATACTTTTTCAATGCATCTGCAACATTCTTCAAAGTGTCCACCTTTACTATCAACACCCTTTTAGCCTCAACCATATCTCTAACAAAGTGATATTGAACATTAATGTGCTTTGTCTTTGAATGATAAGCAGAGTTCTTAGCCAAGAAAATTGCACTTTGGATATCACAGTCTATCCTTATAGCTTGCTGTACCAACCCCATACTTGAACACAATCTCTGCAACCAAATTTCTTCCTTGCTTGCATGAGTGGCTGCTATATATTCTGCCTCTGTAGTTGAAAGCGCCACTACAGACTGTCTTTTACTCATCCAACTGACTGTGCCTCCAAATAGGATAAACACATACCCATTTGTAGATCTTCTTTGGTCCAGATCTCCAGCCCAGTCTGCATCAACAAAACCACGAATGTCCAACATTCTTTCCAATACTGGTCTTCCTTGGTAGCACAAGCCATAATCACTAGTGCCACGTAAATATCTGAAAACCCACTTCACTGTCGTCCAATGCTCCTTCCCTGGGTTTGACATAAACCTGCTCAATACTCCCACTGCATGTGCAATGTCTAGTCTAGTACAAACCATTTCATACATCAGGCTACCCACTGCACTTTCATATGGAACAAAAGACATATTCTCCTCTTCTTCTTGTGTCTTCGGACACTGCTCAACAGACAGCTTTACACCTACAAGAATAGGAACTTTCACCGGTTTACTATCCTGCATATTGAACCTCTGCAATATAGTCTCGACATACTTCCTCTGGTTTAACCAGAGCTTCCTCTTTTCCCGATCTCTCTTAATTTCCATGCCCAAAATATAGTTTACAGCACCAAGATCCTTCATGTCAAATTTGGAGAACAGTTGGGTCTTCAAATCTTGGATAATTTCTTTGTCATTTCCAATTAACAACATATCATCCACATACAAGACCAAATACATAACATGGTCACCAATTAATTTAAAATAAACACAGTGATCCTCCTTGCTTCTGGTGAAGCCAAGTCCTCGTATATAGGTATCAAATTTCTGATACCACATCCTTGGTGACTGTTTTAACCCATACAGAGACTTCTTCAACCTGCATACCAGTTCTTTCTTACCCTTCACCATAAAGCCTTCAGGTTGCTTCATGTAGATCTCCTCTTCTAGATCCCCGTGAAGAAATGTTGTCTTCACATCCATCTGCTCTATCTCAAAATCAAATGCAGCAGCAACAGATAAAAGTAATCTAATAGAAGTAACCTTGGCAACAGGAGAAAAAATATCACCAAAATCAATTCCCGGCACCTGGGAATAACCTTTCGCTACCAACCGAGCTTTGTATATCTCCACCTTGCCTTCTACATTCATCTTCTTCTTAAACACCCATTTTCTCCCAATGGGCTTCCTTCCAGCTGGCAACTCCACCAGATCCTGCTCTCATTTTGCGCAAGGAGCCCATCAACAACTGTGGCCTCCCTTTCCTGAGTTTTCCATCGTTTGACTCCATCGCTCCCTAACATGAATTGGGGATCATCATCGGCTATGCTTACAAAACCTGAACAGGTGCGTATGAATATACCTTTCTGGTTGCCTTCTTTCCCGAACTGATCTTCTCAAAGCTGGAGTTTGTGGCTCTTCATCTTCTGAGTCTTCTTCTGTTGTAGAGTCTGATTCATCCTCCTTTAGCTCAACTCTATCTTCTCAGGTTCATTTGGTAGGACTTCATGTTTAACAACATCTTTCACTTCTCTAAACACCACATCTCGGTTGTACACAACCTTCCTTGTTTCTAGGTTCCAAAGCTTGTAACCCTTTAAACCATCCTTATACCCAATAAAGATGCACCTTTCAGATTTATTATCCAACTTGGTCCTTTTCTCCTTCGGAACATGTACATATGCATCACATCCAAATACCCTTAGATGTGAAAGAGAGGGTTTCTTACCAGTCCATACCTCATGTGGAGTCTTATCCTCCAACACTGATGAAGGTGATCTATTAACTAGATAGCATGCAGTCTCCACTGCCTCTGCCCAAAATTCTTGTCCTAACCCGGTACCACTGAGCATGCTTCTTGCCTTTTACATCAGTGTTCTGTTCATTCTTTCTATAACTCCATTTTGCTGAGGTGTGTATGGAGTAGTCTTCTGTCGTGCTATACCACACTTCTTACAGAACTCTTCAAATTCCTTCTTGTAGAACTCCCCACTATTATCTGTTCTCAGCGCATTTATCTTCTTCTCTGTCTGATTTTCCACCAGAGCCTTAAATTCTTTAAATTTGTCAAGTACTTCATATTTCTTCCTCAAGAAATATATCCACGTATTCCTTGAGAAGTCATCTATGAATGAAACATAGTACACAGACTTTCCCAGTGATGGAATTGACACAGGTCCAAACACATCACTGTGCACAAGTTCTAATATCTTGTTCGCCCTCTTAGCACCAAAAGGAAAACTCACCCGATTCTGCTTCCCATATACACAATGTTCACAGAAATCAAAATCCAGAGAGCAATTAGACATACCTTCTACCATACCATTTCTATGTAGTATCCGAAGGCCCTTCTCTCCAATATGTCCAAGCCTTTGATGCCATAGCATGGTCTTTTCTCTAGAGATAGCTAGGCTTTCCGTCCCACTTTCAGGAACCACAGAACTGTTACACCCATCAATAACAGTACTACCTTGTAGCTTGTACAGAGTTCCAGTCTGAACTCCCCGCATTAATACCAATGCTCCCCGAACCATCTTGCAGGCATCTTTCTCGAACACTGTTTTTACACCTGCATCATCCATCTTGCTTACAGAAATCAGATTTCTGGCCAATGTAGGAATATGCAAAACACCAGGAAGTGTTCTAATCCTCCCACCTTGCAGCTTCAGCTTCACCTTTCCACGTCTGACGATTCTGGCCTTCCTATCATCCCCTAGGAAGACATCACCACCATCATATTTCTCATACTCGCAGAACCACTCCCTATGGGGAGTGAAGTGAAAGGATGCACCTGAGCCAATCAACCATGAATCATGATCTACATGTGTATTTGAAGAAGAAGCCAAATACACATCCCCACCTTCATCCGAGGTGGTTTTTTCCTCTGCAGAAGGAGCATCATCATATCCCTTTCCTTTCTCAGGAGCTTTAGATCTGCAGTCCTTTTTGTAGTGCCCTTCCTTTCCGCATTTCCAGCATACCTTTACAAACTTTCCAGGAGATTTAGATCTCCCCTAGATTTGGATCTCCCACTTGAAACCTTATTCTTGTTTCTGTTTTGGGACCTTCCTTGTACAGATAAGGCATCTCCATTCTGGCCCTCCATATTTCTCCGTCTCATTTCCTCTAACAACAAGGCTGAGACAATGTCATCAAAATTCAAGGTAGTTGTATTGCTACCTATTGCAATAACCAGACTATCCCACGAGTCTGGTAGAGAACACAACAAACTGATGCACTTATCTTCATCTGAGATTTTAATATCAATGGATGAAAGTCGTATTTACTGTCATAGAAAGTTGAAAGGTATCTGGCGTTCGTTTCACCTAGGGTTCCCATCTCTCATCTCAAGAGACAGCTTTTTCTGCAGGAACAACTTATTCACCAGAGACTTAGATTGGTACAAAGTCCCAAGTTTTTCCCACAAATTCTTCGTCGTAGCTTCCCAGATACATTCAACAATACTGAATCTGAGACACACAACCGTATTGTGCTCTTAGCCTTCCGATCTAGTTTCTTCCAGTCTTCATCTGACATTGCCGTTGGTTTAGTACATGGATCTACCGCGATCCACTGATATTTATCCACCAGCAGATCCTCCATCTTGAGCTTCCATAACTCAAAGATCTAACCATTAAATTTCTCGATCTCTATATTCCCACCACTCGCCATCTTCTTTCACCGCAAGAATCGATCCCGCAGATCTCCCACTGAACAGGGTCTACCTCAAGCCTGAGAAAAAAACCCTCAACAGCAAAGGTATCCCCTTGAAGCCGAAACAACTCTGATACCAAATGTAGGTTTTAACCTTGTACAGAAATTATCTACAAACGAATCTTAAAATAGAAAATAAGCAATAGCTAGAGCATAAAACATAAAACAGATAAACGCAAAGATTTTCCCCTGGATCCCAAATCGGGACGACCAGCTTGATTTTTCATTATATTCCTTTTAGTGTTACAACACACATATATATACATGCCGAAGCGTACATAAATCCCAATCCATTAACCCCTGGATTAGAACATAACCGTAGTCCCCTTGACCGGATCTACAAAATACCAGGGGCCAAAAACCATCGTACCCCAAAACCATGTGCAAACTCATGCACAAAACATGGGTGGGTCCGCCTATGAGTGGGACCGCATACCAAAAAAAAAATTTCCCTGGGGCACTACCCCGAACCCTAACAGGGGGGGCTTCCGCCCCCCCTGTGACCACCCTACTGCGCCCGACGCAACGTACAGCGCATGGGCTTAGTCGTGGAAAGAATATAACACATACCCAACACTTGGTCTGCGTTTTCAATTATCTCAACTTCTGGGATTTGTTCAATATATAAACAGTTTTCTTTATGGCTGGTTTCTGATATTGGTACATCGAAATCATCTATGTGTTTGTCAGATTCAAACACTTGCTAGTGATCTTCGTTATCAGGCACAGCAGGCCTGTGTTTTACCTTTACGCCGAGCTGTTCATTTATCTCAGGTATTTGGCAGTTGCTGGCATTGAAAGCGAGTTCATTTTCTAGATGATTTAGGGCTCTTGGAATGAAAAGAAGTTCATACTTTTCAAAGGTTTTCAATAAATCAAGGGCAGCGTTCCGATATTCCCTGAGCCTTGGATTTCTAGTTGAGTATTCTCCTTTGATTTGTCTTATGATAAGTTCAGAATCTCCTAACATTGATATCCTCTGGGCTTCCAATTGTTTAATAAATTGTAAGCCTAGGAGAAGTGATTCATACTCATCAATATTGTTAGTGCACGGGAAATCTATTTTATATGAAAAGCTCTGATTCATATTTTGAATCCAAATACCTGCCCCTGCACTTGTTTTATTACAAGATCCATCAAAGTTTATTTTCCAAAGTATTTTTTACTCATTTTCATTTTCTTGTTGTTGTTGATTGTTAATGTTTTGAATTTGATTTGAGGGAAGATTTGATTGTTCTGGTGAACTGATTTGGTCTATGTTTTCCTTATTCACAGTAATTCATCTTCATTACATAAGATAAAGGAATCTAAACTTGATTGAATAGAATAGATTGGAGAGTTGTTTGGTTTGTCTATGTTTCTCACCATGTACTTCATGTGAGATTCCTTGTATAGTCTTCTGTTTTGGTTAAAAATGGGAATGGTGGCATAAGACATGTCCATTTGAAGGCTTCCCTGAAGTTTGGCTCCCCATGATCTTGATAAGAGCATGCCATACTTAGGGGGAATGTCAGCTACAACTATGTCCATTACTAGACTCTTAGCAGGGATTTGAGCTAGATTAACACATAAATATTTGATTAAACCCAAACATTTGACTTTGCTTGAGTCAAAGGAATACAAGTCTTTTTTATGGTTTAGTAATTTCTAAGCTTAAGCTTTCCATTACTACCTTGGGCATTAGATTGTGTGAAGCTCCCGAATCTAACATGGCATTGTGTAAAATTTTCTCATGAATGTTCAAGCTAACATAGAAGGGAGGGACAGCCCCTTCTTGGTATTTTCCTTCAACTTCTGGGCCAAACAGCAACTCAGGCTTGTCATCTGTCAAGTTCAAGGTGTCAATATCATTTCCTAAGTTCAAATATTTTAACACTTGGTTTTTGTACACGTCTTGGGTCACTAATTTAGCTAGGGGGATGGTAATTTTTATGTTTGCAATCTCTCCCTCAAGGCTGAAAGGAAAAATTGACTTGCTGATATTTACATCTGACTTTTCAATTGAATTCTTTTCAGTTATTTTAATTTGTTGAACCTTGTTTGGATTGGTGATTGGGATAGTTTTATTAGGGACACTAGCTGAAGTGATAGGGGTACTCTGTTCAACATTTGGCTGAATATTTTTGTCTTTGTTTAACTCTGGTTTCTTGGCCAAAATGTTGGTTTTCTCTGCTGTCTCTTTGGGCTGATTTTCTGTGTTTTTCTTGACAGCAGTATTAGTGTTCTTATCCTTTAAGTTGTCTACATTCCCTTTGCTCCTAAGATCGTATTGTTTATGCACCTCCATGATTGCATTTTTAAACCCCAGTCTATAGTCATCAGAATCTTCATAGCTATTTGTACTTTGATCAGAAAAGAAAATTTGTTCTTCCTCAGTGAGGAAAACATCATCCCCACTGTCTGATCCAATCAATTTTACATGAGATTCTCCCAACCTTTCCATCTCCCTATCTTCCTCATATTGATCTACATAGTTCTGTTGGAAGGGAGGTCTAATCTGTTGGTCGCTTTCCTTTTGCTTATCTTGATTTTTTTCTCTTCTATAATTCTGATTTCTATTTCTATTTTGGTTATTCCGGGGTTCTCTTGGTGGCACTCTATCATTCAAATTTATCTTTTCGAGCATCCTCTCCACCACCTTCACTAGGTTGTCAATTTTTGTGTCGGAAGTTGAGGTTGAGGGTATTAAGTCATCTTTATAAGTTACCCTTTTCTCTGATCTCAACCTATTTCTTTTCTCAATTATGTTTGCTTCTACGCTCACAACTCCTTTTTGCATGTCTTCTAAGGTTAAGTAATCTCTCTCCCTTAACTGATAAGTCATTTCAACATCAAGGCCTTCGGGATACCTTACCAAGGCCATGCCTTGAGGAGGTTTCATGTGAGGTGGAAGAGCATTTTAAACGCTATTGAACCTAGTGGAGTAATCATGAACACTTTCCCCTTGATTTCTCTTGAGGCTGCTATACTCTGCTGGTATTTGGAGAGGATTCTTTTTGAGTTCCCATTTGTTGATGAATGTTTGATGCAAAGCAGGGGGATCATTTATGCTGTTAGGAGGTAGGTTCTTAAACCATTTCTTTACATCTCCTCCTAAACTCTAGGCGAAGATCCTCATCTTCATGGTTTCTTCTTATATCTCCATGTAATCGAATGCATCTTCCATCCTATCTACATGATGTTGAGTTGTTGTAGACTCTTTTCTAGTGAAATGAGGGATTTTGGATTGGTAATCATTTGGTAAGGGAAGCATAGGTTGTGGTAACACTAATGGGGCATACCATGTTGCCATGGCTGGAAAGAAAGATGGATTTACAAGGGGTGGGTTTGCGAAAGGGAAAGTTGGCTGCAATGAAGTGGTTTGGACAGTGGATGTTGGATGGACAGATGTGGATGTACCAGGGATAGATTGTTGAGCTGATCTTGGATGAGAGACACCTAAATTGAGAAGGAAATGTAAATCAGGTGGTGTGGTTTCTATACTACCAGTTTGTTCACTTTGTTCTGGGGATGAAAGTGAAGGCTCAGAGTCTATCTGAAATATATCATCAAGCGACCTAGTTCTAAAAGGATTTCTTAAGTCGACTTGTGACTGGTGTAGAGCTGCAAGATTTTCAGGAACTGAATTAGCTCTCAAGGGTGATCTGAAAACAGTTGAAAAATTAATCTTAGGAGACTCCCCAAGTATACTTTCAGGGTTGTCAACTACTTCCGGTTGGTTTGGGTCAGGGTAGGCTCTAGTATGAATCTTTCTAGGAGCCACTATGCTATGTTTTTCAGACCGAGATAAAAGAAAAGTTTAACCAAATATGGCAATCTTTAAGAGGCTAACTGATCTTTTCAAAAGAAGGAAACTTTAATCTTAAAGCCTTCTAACTGAGTTTGTATGATGCTATAAATACTTGGGGTCTTCCCAGTGGAGTCTTAAGGTCTATTTTTAGGATTGTGGAGTCACCAGGTGGAAATTTTTAGCTCCTTTGGAGGTAAAAGGTTTTATGGTCCACCACCAAGTTTATTATGAAGCCAAACTGTTTTTCTGAGTTTTTCAGTGTTATAGGTTATGAGAGTGTGCTAAATGTGACTTAACACTTAGCTAAGGTGTCAAAACATATAGAGTTCACTCCTATGGCTTGGTAACTGATTCCTTCAAGATTTGATAAGGTTCTATGAGAATCCTAAGGGTTACTTAGTTTGTCACTGATTCAAACAAGTTTTATCATGATTACCATTGCTTGGTAGTGCTTGAAGAAGGTTACTTATGTTATACTGGACAGTGAGTGTTTTGTCTTGAAGTTTTTACTCAAGGTCCCACCGTGATCGCCATTATGTTGGTCTCCCGTGTTTTGATAGTTTGGCAAATCAAAAGACAAGGCAACATCAGAACCAATCTTTAGAGTTACAAGATCTAGTCCTCCTATTCTCAGAGAGGGATCTCTCAATTATTTGTTTGCAAAGGTTTATCTTGTGTGCTTAGAGTGTTGGTTTTAGACTAGTTATTAAGTGCAGGTGTTTGTTTGTTTGTTTGGTTGAATTGATACAGAAGAATATGAAAGGTCTAGGAAAGATAGATAGAAAGAGGAAATGTCGGATTCATTGGGTAATGGAGTCAAAAAGAGGTCATGACACACTCATAAATGGATATGGGATATCAGAGGGAAAATCTAACTTGGCCGCAAGATCCTTTGGTTTTGGAATGAGATGGACATCAATGATTTGGAAAGAGAAATTGAATTCTCAACAAAGGGAACTTGAAAACATAACTTGAACAATAAAGAGATACTTGATAGACAGGGCTAACCATAAATTCTACAAACATTCTTTAAGAAAATAATGCCCTCAAAACAACTTTTAAAATTAAATCTAAGATTCGGGGAACACCCTATTTCCTTAAAGATTTTATTTCAAATGACTTAGAAAACATAAAAGATTTCACTAATAATTGCAGTCATAGAAGAGGGAACACCTAACACATCTATTATCACAACTATAAAAGACCTTTAAGACAACTGTTTAAGCAAGGACAAAGGGCATGATCGGAACAAACCTCCTTGGCTTACTATAAACAAAGATACTTCAAAGGGAGACTTCAATAACAGCCTTTAAGTGGCAGCAAACAAGCAGGGAGAACCATAAATCATGCTGAAACCAACTTATTCAAACTATTATAGAAATAAACAAGCATGAGAATTAAAGAGAGAGATTAAAGACTCTAAAATACCTCAGAAAAAGAAAACATGAAATAGTGAAGGATGAATAGGTCTAAGGTGCTTCCAGGAGTCATTTCTTAGCCTAAAACTTTCAACCTACTGTAGTAAGAAATTATGGAACAAAATGAAAACAGGAGAAAACATTAAACAGTTCAGAATACTTCACCAACAACCAAAGTCATGGATCCAATGATAGAGCCTTCTCAAGAACAAGCATGCAACAACATCATTAAGGCTTCCAAGACTTCAGTTTCTTCTTCAACTTCAAAAAACTATGTATTATTTCAGAGAGTTTCAAAATTACAACTAGTGATCAACCAACCAACAATTTCTCATCTTCTATAGCAGTATTTATAGAAGAATGAGGAGGTGAGATCTGATAAAAGATCTCTTAGGAAAATTAATAGAGATTAATGACTTCTCGGCCTTTGAGGGGCTTAATGGAGAAGCGTACAGATATTCTCACTATATTAATGGATTTACATTTAAGATTAAGCTTGGTGGGAGCTTTTGTTGACTTTTCAGGCTCTGTTTCAGGATTTAATAACTCTGCTGATATTTTTTCATTAAGTTTACTTGCAGAAGTAACTCTCTGGTTGTGCTGAGGTAAATATCTGATCTTGATCAATAACTTCGGCCTCTGTTTGAATGCTTCGAGGCACAAGTGGCTTTGTGGTAGCTGAGAGGAATCAATTGGCCTCTGATGTGGCGGCGGAGGCCTTCTGTCTGATAAACACTTATGATTATCTTTTAATTTCTGTTTTTTAATTTGGGGGATTAGGCTTTTGATAATCAATCTTACCCGTAATCCCCACAAATCTGTCTTCAATCTTCTGTTCTACTGTGGCAAGTCTTCAACACTGATACTCTTTTGTTTGTTTAAATAATGCTGTGTCTTCTTGATGTGCAAGCCATGCAAGGCTCATATGGCATCAATGCCTCATGAAACATTGATGAAACGTGGAATTTGAGCCCTGTGAATGGTTTTCTTTGATAAATAAAAGGCGTGGGAATCGTCATTCCCAGCCTTCGGCTTTTCTTCATTATAATGGACAAAACCATTAATCACCTGAAAAAGAAGAAACTAATTAAGAAATCCTGCGTTTTTTGGGAAAAACTGCTTAAGAGGGCGTGAGAGGAGCGTAGCTGTTGGATGAGATCGAACGGACGTTCCAGATGTAATCGGAGTCACGTGATCGAGGGAAAAACTTAAATGGTGCTGATGTATAGGGAAACGTCGATTCGATTGAGCGCTGACCGTTGATCTGAGGGTCAGATCGATGGTGGGGAGTGAATCGGAGGGTTTTTAAAAGGCGGAAGAAAGGTTAATGATCAGAGAAATTGTGGGCTGTTGGATCGAACAGATCAACGGTCAAGATTAAATCTGGGGCTAACTTGAAAAAATATACAGGTGGAGGAAGGATTAAGGAGGATCGTTGATATGCAGAGATCAACGGCTGTAATTAGCTGAAAAAAATTATGAGCGAGGCCACATAAATTTAACCAAAGGTAGGAAATGTGATTTGAACTGTCCGATCTAGACACGTGGACGATCCAAATGCAATCGGAGGCATTAAATCGACGGGGAAAGAAATTGCACAACACTGAAAACTTGTGATGTGATTGAGCGATGACCGTTGATCTAAGGATCAGATCAACAGTGGGGGAATGAATCGAAGGGATGGCTGATCGGGAGGGACAAACAAATGTACCGAATGAAAAATGCGATGCGATGTAGCGTGGGCCATTGGATCGGCCTTAGATCAACGATCAATATCGTTTCAACTTACGCATCGGCGGAAACCCTTTAAAATATAGGAAAACCCAACATTAAATTAAACAAAGGTTTTATGGTATGGGCGGGGTATATATATAATATGGTTAGGCGCCCGTCTGCGGGGCCTTGGTCTATATGGAATGATAATAGGCCCGGGGCGTATACAATAAAGGGCCAATCGCAATCGGAGCTTCGAGCTTGGGCTTTTCAATCTAACCATTAAAATTTTCCGATGCGATAAGCACCTTGGGATTTTAACTCTTGGTCCCAGGCATAGGCTATATGGAATGAAAAGCGGTGGGGGCAGGGTTTTTACATATGGGACTCAATCGCATTGGAAAGTTTGATGCGGGTCTTACCCATTGTGGATTTCTCCGATGCGATTGCGCTTCGAGTCTTTTTAATCTAACCATTTTTCATTTCCAATGCGATAAGCGCCACAAGGACTTAGCGCCTGGTTCTAGGGTGCAGGCATATGGAGGGGAAGTGGTTAGGGGGCTTAGCTAAAGGGGGCTAAAGTCTGAAACATAAAACATGGATTTTTTATGGATTTTCAATGTTTTTCAAAGGATTTTGTGGATTTCGATAAGGCAAAGAAAGAGTCTTAAACCTCATCAAAGGGGTTTTGATGAAGAGAAAAGGGGAAAAATATGAGAATGGGGGATTTTATAGGGAATAAAACGGTAAAAAATGAGGTTAGTTTTGGAAGAGGAGGAAGGGGAAAAAATGGCCTTTGCAGCAATATTTTCACTTATGGAAACAACAGAATTTCAGAGTATAGAATGGGAACAGTAGTGAAGATTTGGACAGAGGCATGAGGCCCTCAAGAGTCTTCAAGAGCCAACACTTTTCTTTTTTTTGGCAATAAAATATGTTCCTTGAAGGCTCCAAAAATGATTTAGCCACCTTTTGGTATAACAAATTTATAAGTGGCTAACACTTCCTCATTGGCATCTACCTCACTGACATTTGCCTCACTGTTTTCTTATTCATTGCTTTCTTCACCTTTTGATGCACTAGTACCATGAGATGATGGTGAGGGATTGTGAGAAGGTGATGAAGGAGGATTATCCCAAGGTGATGGAATGTCAGTAGATGGTGATGGATGTGTAGTGGGGTGTGATGGTGAAGGAGAAATGGGAGGATGAGAAGATGAAGGGACATCTTGTTGCTGTTGGCCTTGCAGATTGGTGAATACCTCATTGGTAATGAAGGTCTCCCATGGAATGCCATGTTGCTACAATTGATGCATACCAACCATTAACATAGTTACCGATGAAATAGGTAACCTGACCTCAAAACGGGAACTCTAGCCCAAAAACTCTCAAAAAACATGAAAAAACACCCCCAAAAAAAAAAGTGTGTCTTCCAGAACGCACTTGTTTTTTTTTAAAGGTCAAATTTCAACATTTTCTAAAATTATGCTAAAAAAAAATTGTTTGTTGAAAAAAGGATTGAAAAAACACCCCCCCAAAAAAAAGTGTGTCTTCCAGAACGCACTTCGTTTTTTTTGAAGGTCAAATTTCAACATTTTATAAAATTATTGTAAAAACAAAATTGTTTCTTGGAAAAAAGATTGAAAAAACACCCTCAAAACGAAATTAGTTGATGCTAGAATAACAAAAAAAAAAATTGTGTCATACTTTTGGCATTTTTAAAAATAGAAGTAACATTTTTAAATTTTTAAAATTCAAACATTAAAAAAAAACCTAAAATTTAAGAAAAAATAAATTTAAAAAATAAAAACATTTAAAAGCTTAAAATTTAAAAATATATGAAGATAAAAAAAATTAAAATAAAAACAAAGTAAAAATTTTAATTCAATCATTAAAAAAAACCTAAAATTCAAGGAAATTTTTTTTTTAAAAATAAACCAAAAAAAAATTAAGATTAAAATTTCAAAAAATATAGAAATTAAAAAATAAAAATAAAAACAAAATAAAAATATTAAATTAAAAAAAAAAAAAAAACAAGTTAAAAAAAAAGGAAAATATAAAAAATAAAATATAGAAATTAAATTTAAAAAGAAAAAGAAAATGCTTATTAAATTTAAAAAAAGAAAGAAAAAAAATTAAAACAAATAATTAAATTTAAAGAAATATATTAAATTTTAATTAATTTAAAAATTCAAAATTAAAAAAAAAAACACTATTCAAATTATAAAGAAAAAAAAAAGAAAAATTAATTAAAAATAAAAAATAAAAATAAAATACAATGAAAATATTAAATTTAAAACAAAATATATTAAAAAACAAATAAACTATAAAAAATAAATTAAATTTAAATTATAAAAATTAAAATATATATATGAACTTAAATTAAAATAGGTATATACATAAAATTTTATTAAATGAAAAACTTTAAAAACTTTAAAAAAAATATTAAATGAAAAAAAATTAAAAAAAAAAAATTTAAAAAAATTAAGTTTCATTAAAAAAAAAATCTAATTTTAAATACACAATTTTAATTGAAATATAAAAATATAAAAATTTTATGTAATTAACAAAAAAAAATAATAAAAAAGTAAAACATTTAAAAAAAATATTAAATCCAAATAAATTAAAAAAATATATATATAATTTATTGAATTTTATAAAATTATATTAAAAAACTAAACGTAAAATATATAAAATTATGAAATTAAAAAAAAAAAAAAATCAATTAAATAAAAAAAATGGCAAAATTTAATAAAAATTATTAACCAAAAAAAAAAATAATAATAAATTTAAAACAAAAAAATAATAAAATTAAAAAAAATTAAAACAAAATGAAATTTATTTTAAATAATTTTAAAAAAAATAATATTTTAAAAATAAAAAAAAAATTAGAAATAAAAATAAAAAAATCAATTAAAAAAAAACAAATTAAAAAAAATTAATTAAAAAAAAAATTAAAAAAAAAAAATGTGGCGGTGGTTGTTACTGGGCGGCGGTGGCCGGCCGGGCGGCGCCACCGGGGGCGGCCCAGCCGGCCTCCCGGCCCCCGACGGGCGGAGGGGCCGGAGGGGCGATTCCCGGAATCGCCCCTCCGCCCGTCGGGGGCCGGGAGGCCGGCAGGGCCGCCCCCGGGGCGCCGCCCGGCCGGCCCCCGCCGCCCAGTAACAACCACCACCACATTTTTATTTTTATTTTTTTTTTAATTAATTTTTTTTAATTTGTTTTTTTTTTAATTAATTTTTTTATTTTTTTTATTCTTTTATTTTTTAAATTTCAAAAAATAATTTTTTTTTCAAAAAATTAATTTTTTTTTTTAATTTAATATTTTTATTTAAAATAAAATTCCTTTTAAAAAAAAAAATTGTAATATATATATATATACAACTATTTTTTATTTGATTTTATTTTTATTTTTATTTTTATTTTTAATTTTTAATATTTTTATTTTAATTTGATTTTTTTTTTTTAAATTTGAATTTCAAAATATCTAAAATTATTTTTTTAATTCAATTTTTTTATTTTAATTCAATTTGTTTAATTTATTTTATATTTAATATTATAGAATAATTATTTTTTTAAATTTAAAATTTAAAAATTATTTATTAAAATTTTTAAATTTTAATTTAATTTAATTGTTTTTCTTTATTTTTTCGTTTATTTAGTTTTTCATTTTAAAAATCTATAAATGGTTTCATTAAAAAAAAAAAAAAAAAACACTAAATTTATGTATATTTGTCTTTTAATTATTTGCACTAGTTTTTTTTCATTTTTCTTGTTTTTTAATGATAGGTTTTTTTTTTTTTTTTTTTAATTTTTTTTTTCTTTATCTTTTTCAATTTTAATTGGTTTTTTTTTTAATTTGTTTTTTTTGTAAATTTTAAAATTTGTATTTTTTTCCTTATTATTATTATTTTTTTTAATTTAAATTTTTAAATTTAATTTCTTTTTTTTAAATTTTTTTTTTCTAAATTTTAATTTTGTAATTTTAATTTTTTAATTTTTTTTTTTTAAATATATATATATATTTTAATATATTGTTTTTTTTAATAAGTTAGAAAAAAATGTTTTTGATTTTTTTTTTTTAAATTTTTTGGTCAATTTTTGTTTTTTTCTTAAAATTATGTGTTTTTTTTCTTCAAATTTTGTCATTTCCTTTGATATAATTTTCAAATATTTTTGTTTTTTTTAATTTATTTTTGTTTAAATTTTTTATTTTTATTAGCTATTTTTGTTTTTTTTACATTTTTATTGGGTTTTTTATTGTTTTTATATATTTTTTTTATCTAAGTTTTGTGTTTTATTACCAACATGAAAATCACCACTCTTAAAAAAAAAAGTTGATGCAGCATCAATACGTTTCAAAATTAGCATGAAAATCACTGCTCTAAAAAAAAAAGGTTGATGCAATATCAATACGTTTCAAAATTAGCATGAAAATCACTGCTCTAAAAAAAAAAGGTTGATGCAGCATCAATACGTTTCAAAATTAGCATGAAAATCACCGCTCTAAAAAAAAAAAAAAAAAAAAAATTGATGCTGCATCAATACATTTCAAAATTAGCATGAAAATCACTAACATTTTAAAACAAATATTCATTCTTCATAAATAAAAATTTTAGAGTGTCAAAAATGTGCACCAGAAAAAAAAATGGTGATTCTGCATCACCACTTTTCAAAATCGGGTGCTTTTTATGCTACAAAAAAAAAGTAGGTAACATTGCGGTTACCTATTTCATCGGTAACATTGTTCATTTTGATAAGAGAGTGATGTAAGAGGCTTTTCATATGTTGAGGATAGTTTCTCTTTTGTACAACATAGGACATTTTTCCAATGCTTCTGTAGAGGTAATAGGGTATGTGCAGCATCCTCACCCTAGTAAAGTGCATAATCAGTCTGATGTGATAGGAGTAAATACGGGAGAATATTCCTTCACATGTGAAATACTTCATGATAATTCTCATCATAGGTTCATATCTATCAAGCAAATGTGAGAAAGGAAAGATGGATTTGTTGTGGCCTTTGTATCTAGGCTTTAGGTAGGGTTCAAAGTAGCTCATGTCTAAGTTGGCCTGCTTGAACCATTTCTCACCCACACTTGCTATTCCTGTGGCATTGGCAATAGCATCAGTAGATAACTCAAAAGTGACCCCTGCAAGGTTAACTTGTTTTTCATGCAAGTTGATGATAAAAATTCTTGTTAGCTCAGGGTGGTTTTGTACCTGTTGTACCTTCTCACAAAAATCGAAGCATCCCACATGCTTGAAACATGAAATAGTAAGGGGATATGCCATTAGCTCCCTTGTGTTGAGGCGTTCAAACCTATTGATTTTTCCACCTTTGTGCTCATGCCTCCTTAGTATTTGAGCCTCTCCAACACTGACACTGTCCTCTCCCTCTTGTGACATTTTGAAAAAAAAAATTGCCAACTAGGACTAAATGTAAAATTGAGATGAAAGAGGGTAATAAAATGGCAACCTTTGAAATGTAAGGGGTGAATGAATGAGTGTTATGACCAACTTAGATGAATGACAACCTTCACAGCACCCTAATTCACCATTTTCTTGACTGATACTCTTGATGGGCAGATGAAGAAATGACAAACAGTGATTTGCAGGTTTAAACACCTAGGGTTTCCTCTTAGGGCTTCACTTCTTTCAATTAAATTATGACAAAAATACTTGGAGATGAGCTTATGACTTGTATTTACCCCTTAAAAATTCTTGAGGGACCTCTGGCAAGATTTTGGAGGTGTTTTGACTTGATTTGGATGATCAAATTTCTTGGAAATCCCTTCTGGCCAAGCGCGTAGTGCCAAGGTTGAGCGTGCAACGCCAGTGCTAAGGGCACAGCGCCTGTGGAGAATCTGTTGTGGGTGTTGGGAAATGGTGCAGCGCTTTTCTAGGTGCACATCGCTTAGTTCCACATGCACAGTTCCTTTGTATTTTTTATGGGAAAAAACTGCCAAGGGTGCAACGCCAGTCTGAGCGCGCAATGCCATAAACATTTGTCCAAATTTGACTTGAAACTCCCAAATTTTTCACTCTTGAACACTCTGATGATTTTTACAAGGAAACAATGATTTTTTGAAGTGTTATATGACCTTATATAGACTCAAGGATTTAATTTTAGCTTTACAACCCACTTTCTAATGTTTTAAACCTTTTTTCTTTCTTTCACTGATATTCTTTGACCTTTTTTTCTTGTAGGTGACTGAAAACATTAACTTGGATTTACTTTTACTCCATTGAGAATTGTCATGTGTACTTTGATAATTTTGTGATGGTTACACACAAAAACAGCTTCAAAATCCTCTATGGTTTCCATTGTGAAGTTCAACTCAACTTTTCACCTTTTCTCACTAACCTTTTTACACTTTTTGCATGCAGGTGACTGAAATGATGAGTTGTCTTTTCCCTTTGTTCCTTGAGGCATGAAAAAATGATTTTGACACCTTTGGGACTCAAAAAAAAGGCAGCATCTTCAAAACCCCTTTTTTTCCAACCTTTAAACTCAACTCATCTCTTTTTCTCATTTAGCCATGGCAAGCTCATTTTTGACAAGTCTGGGATCTCATCACACAGTGACATCTTCAGAATCCTTCCTTTGTTTCCACCATGGCAAGCTCATTAAACACCTTTGGGAGGATTTCTCATAGTATCACTTTCAAAACCCTCTTCTATCTGCACCATGGAGTTTCAACCCATCATTTTACCTTTTATGGCCATTTTACCAAAACCCTAGATGTTTGGAGTGTTTTAAGATAATCATCAGTGTTGTCTTCTAAGTTCTCTATAGCCCTTTCAAGTTCATTCATTTATGTTCAGTTCACCTCACCTTTTTCCCTATTTCATCAATTTTTTTGACAAAATTTCTTCATGTTTGGTTTGGTGTGCCTTCTCCATGGTCATTCTGCAATTGATCACCGTTTAGCACTCTACTTGGACCATCAAGCTCAAAAACCCTAATTATCTACCAAAAAGAGTGTTTCCTCTCTTCTTTGCTGCAAGTTGTCTTCATTTAGGATTAGACCACCTACCTCATCAACACCTTATGTTGACAAATCCTTCAGCACTCCTGTAAAAGTTCTAAACTCTTTGAATTTACCTCTTGCAGACTTTGAACTGATAAGGTAGTCTTCTTTGGAAAATTTTAGGTTTTTCTTGAATAACCATGTCTCAACATTCTATTACATCTGAGCCAGATTCTAGAAAAGGAAAAACAGTTCTTGAAACACCAATGATGACCTTAAAACATGTGGAACCCTGATTGACCTAGTGGGAGGGTTCTTTGACCTGATTTTGACTAAAAATTGGCTTGGAGGCTTCAAGCGAAAAACATAGTATTGTCAAAGGGGTTGTATTAAAGATCCAAAACCCAATTTACTTGATTTATCTAAAGAGCCTACAGAGATAGTTTTGAGACCATCAATGTTTGATGAACTTGGGGAACACGGGAATGAGTTGGCTATAGGAAACCCTATAATAAAAGTGAAGTTATGGACAGGGGAAAAATAGGCCAATGAGGTTATAGGCGGAGAAGGAGACTGAAAATGATAGGTATAAGTTTAGGAAGAGTTTGTAAGAGTGATAGGGTGACCATGAAATGGCAAGCTGATGAAATAGTGAAAATTTTTCTATAAGGATAATGAAGGTAGTGAGATTTCTGAAACTCACAATTTTCAAGGAAGGTTGTTTTCAGAAATCTAGAAGCAATCTATAGTCATCTACAAATAGTGAAAAATATTGATGACTAACAGGATCAATGACAGAAGAGGAGTACACGACAAAGTTTTTGGAGCTATTGAGGTATGTACCATATCTCGAGGATGATAAGGCTAAATTTCAACGATTTTTCAATGGTTTTCCATTAGCATTCAGAGATTGGATTGAGTATGATGAGCCTCATACACTTGAGGAAGTCATTGGGAAGTTGAAGCATTTCTATGAAAAAGAAAAGTGCAAGAATGAGTCTCATCCAAGATGGAAAGGGAAGGACAAAGGTAAAGGTAAATGACAACTGAAAAGGCTTTATAATTTAGAAGAGGATGAAAATGTGGCACCACAAAAGAAGTTTAATGCAGGTGGACAAGGACATAGGCCACATTAGCAACATAGATCACAGCAACAACATGGAGGTAATGGTATGGTAAGGTTGGAGTGTTGGACATGCGTTGAGGAGCATCTTAAGAGAGATTGTCCACAGAATCAGGGAGGTAGGCTTAAGATATACAGTGCACGAGAGGCATCGATTGTTGGGGATGTTTGGCAGAGCATTCCTCGTATTTATGTAGCCATTGAAAACATGAAGGAATATCACCAGGCTTCTATAATTAAGATGGACGGTAAGCTTAATTATGATAATTTATTTCTATTTTTATTGACCCTCGATCTAATTATAGTTATGTTAGTCCTGACTTGGTGGATACGGGTGGTTTGAGTAAGGAAATCCATGCAGAATCTTGGTTAGTGCAGTTTTCCACAGGTACGAAGAAAAGAGTTCACAATTGAGTAAGAGATTGTGCATTTGAGTTAAATGGTATGCCTACAAGGGCACACTTGAACATATTGCCATTGGGTTCATATAATATGCTATTGGGTATGTTTTGATTATATCTTCACAAGACCAAGGCATATTTCTATGAAAAATCTATTCAGTGATTGGATGACAATGGGGAACCAAGAGTTTTACAGGGAAAGAAGAAAGCCACATAATTTAGGATGGTGACATCCATGCAGACCAATCACAGTCGTAGGAAAGGGTGTTTTCTATTTGCAGTTCATATCTTCAGTGAAAAGGTAAGGGGGTTGAGGATGTTGATGTTTTGAGTAGGTATCCAGTTTTGCAGCAGTTTCAGGATGTGTTTCCAGTAGAGATTTCAGAGTTTCCACCTCACAGGGAAGTAGAATTTTCTATTGAGTTGGTACCAAGGGCAGCTCCAACATCAAAAGCACCTTATAGGATGAGCACACCTGAGTTGGTAGAATTAAAGTTACAGCTGAAATAGATGCTTGACAAGGGGTAAATTAGGCCAAGTGTATCGCCATGGGGTGCACTAGTGTTTTTCGTGAAGAATAAGGATGGCACTCTTATATTGTGGATTGAATACATGCAATTGAACAAAGTGACCATGAAGAACAGGTACCCATTACCGAGGATTGATGATTTATTTGATCAGCTAAAGGGAGCAATAGTGTTATCTAAGATCGAATTGAGATTGGGATATCTTCATGTGCACATCAAAGAGCAGGACATCTACAAGACTGCATTCAGGACCAGGTACATACATTATGAGTTTGTGGTAGTTTCATTCAGTTTAGCAAATGCCCCAACTACATTTGTGTGTTTGATGAATAATGTGTTGGGTCCTTATTTGGAAAAGTTTGTAATTGTGTTTATTGATTACATATTGGTGTATTCTAAAAATAAGGAAGATCATGTCGAGCATTTGGAAATGGTATTGTGGTTGTTGAGAGAGCATTAGTTGTATGCTAAGCTCAAAAAATGCAATTTCTTCTAGACTGAGGTACACTGCTTGTCTCTAAGGAGGGAATTGCAGTAGATCCAGAAAAGATAAGAGCCATCATGGAGTGGGTAGCTCCTAAGAATTTATATGATGTGATATCATTCATGTTGAAAAGTCAACAAGAAATGCGTGTCTAATCTAATTTTCCCTTAATTAAATTGGACAATAAAATGTAATCTTATCTCATAATCACTTGTAATATTTAACTGAGTGTGATAAACTCAGTTAGCTCATGAATTTCTAGTTGAGGGTGGTTGGTGAGGCATGCAGAGTGATTTTATTAGTTATAGAGTTCGAGTTGCAGTTAGTTCATTAGTTTAATGCATGAGAAATCAGCTAACTCAATTAATTGAGTTAAAGTCAGTTGAACTATTTGTAACTATTTGTTTCACTAGTGAGAGATCAAGTGAATTATATCAAATTGAATCCACATGCAGTGATCTTCCATGCAACTGATGATTTACTATTAATAGTTGCATGCATGTCAGTTTCAGTGGAGACCTAGTTGAGACAAATGTTAAAGGGATGTTAACTATCAATTGTATCATTAGTAGGTTTGATCTGAAAGGACTGTATTAGTTTTTTTGTGCTAAGTTTATTTTCAGTTTATAAACATGTGCATACTTGTATCTTTGGTTTGCTTGAGGATTGAGATTTTAACCATGAATTGTAGATGATTTTAGTGAACTAGAAGCATGAAATAAGCACAAATAACACTGAACAATAGTGTAAAATAGAGAAAAGTCACCACATAACATTTACACAGTAGGCATGATGAAGCAGTTCACCCCTCCTAGGCTACATCTGCTGGTCCAACTCCCAATGGCATTTCGATCTTTCATTATGCTCAAAATTTTGCAAATACATGTAGTTAAAAGCCTCTAATGGTTTTTTTCTCTGCACCAATGGATCCAGAATGCTCCAATTAGCTAAGAATGACTCTTCATTCACTCTGAATGGGCGAAAAGTGAGTCTCCTACTCATTTTCCCAGTTACACCTAGAAATGATCCACTAAATGTGGAGGAATCCACTTAACTGGAGTCAAAATAGCCAACTCTGCCCAAATTTAGGTGAGCTGTTAGAAATCCCGCCAAGCTTAACCATTTAAATTTAATTTTAGTGGTTAGTGGTTGGGGTGGCCACATGCCAACCCCGAACCACATGGTGACCGCAACCGTAGGCGGAACCCACGATTTGAACTATGGTTGGATAAGTTTTAACATTCGGGTGCTCGTTTTGTTAACTGACCACGCGCAGAAACCGTCAGAGTTAACGGTTGCATGTGATATGGTTTGTGGAGTTGTAATAATTGTTTGAGGTTACACCATTGGTTGTAACTATTGGAGGTTACACCATTGGTTGTAACTGTTGGAGGTTGTGTTAAATGTTTGTTGTGTGACCACCTACTTCGGGATCACTGGCGTTTTGGGACCGTCGACAGTCCCCAACCCCCAAAGACCATTTCATACAACTTCAAATAGAACCCGTGAGCTATAAAGGTTAAATTCTAATCATAGCTTGGTTGGTGGAGACTTATGCGTGCATGCTGGAGGTCGGGGGTCGAACCTTGCAAGACCTCTCCCAAAAATTTTAACATGCCATATGGGGAACACGTGGCGGCCTTAGGACTGGCCACATGTCACCCCCTGATTGACCAAAAAATAACAACGTACAACCATTCATAAAATAAAATGGTGTCCCTTGTCATTCACTAATTGGCCCAGAGAAAAGGAATATTCTTCAGAATATTACTTTTTGCTGACTGTACATCCACGATGCTGACTGGGCATCCCAATCAACCCTGCCACAAATTTTACCTGTTTGGGAATTCGATCAGAACGCGATATCTCCCTCATACGACATCAATTTTTCAAACCGTTCACGGCGCCAAAATCAGGAAGACAATATTTATGCAGCCATCCTAGTTTCAACCCAATCCTGTAACTTTCAATTTTGAGCAAAATTTATGAACTCCTGATCACTCCTCCCTATTGGGAAGCTTTTGGAACCAAAAATACTTGATTACCTGTTCAGTAGATGAGGGTACAACTCTCGCACCTTTCCAACCTCCATCCACTTTTCCTTTCTTGGCTTAGTGCCTTTGAGCCCAACTTGAAGGTAGTCAACACTTCCCCTCTTGGATGCTCTTGTCCCCCTGTCAAGAATTGTATCTTCCTTGAGCTCATCCAGAAATTCTGGCAAGAAATATTCAATAGAAGGCAGCTGGAAATCACTTCCTTGATCATCGATCAAAGGTGGCTCATACAAACATAAGTTTTCAACGTTAACAACTGAACACATTAGCATATAAGAAGGCAAGTCAAGTTGAAATGCATTGTTACCAACTTTCTTTATGATATTGAATGGAACATAGCGAATGGGTTTGAGCTTTTTACCTTCCCCTTGCATCATTTTTTACTAATGTGCAACCATACGTCATCTCCCTCTTGAAGCTTGTGATCAACCCTATGTTTTTCATGCCTCTCTTTTTATTTGATTTTACTTTTCTCAAGTTGTTCTTGAACTTGTTGATGTATAATCTGAATTTTCTAAGGAACTTTCGAGCCTTGTCAATGTCACTATGGCCATCAATTGCAACATCCTTCTCAAAGATGAAGTCTGATGTCGATTTAGGAAAATACCCAAAGCATACTTCAAAAGGTGATGTTTGAGTCAAAGAGTGCTTTTCCCAGTTGTAAGCATGTTGAATGTAATGCAGTTGCTCATCCCACAACTTAGGATGTTTGCTGCAATATCCTCTCAATAGATGCACAATGGTTCTGTTCACCACCTCGATTTTTCCATTAGTTTGCGGATGAAAAGAAGTACTCTTTTTCAACTTTGTGTCCATTATACTCCATAGATTTGACCAAAAATTCCCAATGAATCTGGAATCCTTGTCACTAACAATAGAAGTTGGAAATCCAAAATGAACCCATACGTGTTGAAAATAAAGTTCAGCATTTTGTTCAGTAGTAATGGTTTTCTTACATGGCATAAGTATACGAATTTTATTGAATCTATCCACAACTACATAAAGATAATCATGTTGTTTTCTTGACATAGGTAGACCTCCAACAAAGTCCATGGAGACACTCTCCCATGGCCTTGATGGTACTGGTAGTGGCATGTACAACCCAAACTTCCTATTACTAGGCTTGTTTGTTGCACACATAGAACAACCTCTTATAAACCGCGACACACTATCTATCATGCGAGGCCAATAGCAATACCTCTGTAGATGTGCCATTGTTTTGCTTACCCCAAAGTGTCCAGCAATAAGAGATGAATGAGCTTCTCTCATGACACTTAGCCTCTCTCCTTGTGGTATACACATATTTCCCAAATGAAATAGCAAATTTTTATGCATGTGATAATCTTTTTCTTCAACTTGATTCCCTTCACTCAAACTAGCATACACATCTTGAAAATCAAAATCATGTGCATATTGTTCTATGTAACTCTCATGTACAATAGAATCATTTTTTAGTAAAGTAGATGCAATAATGATTGGTCTTGAAATCATATAAACAACTTTATTGAAAATACCTTTCATGTACCTTATAACCAAGTGAAACTGTTGAAGAAATCCCATCCACCTGAAATGTCTTGATTGCTGCAATTTTTTTTGCGACTGCAAGTACTGTAATGGTTGGTGATCGGTATGCACAATAGTCTCTTTAACCATCAAGTAGTGTTTCCACTTCTTGACACTTTGTACCAACGCATATAGTTATTTTTCATAAGTAGGATAATTTTTCACAGCACCATTAAATATTTCAAAATGAAAAGCGATAGGCTTACCATGTTGCAAAAGAACGACGCCCATGGCATAATCACTAGCATTAGTTTGAATCTTGAATGATGTCTCAAATTTGGTAATGCAAGGAATGGAGTTGAAATGATCTTGTCTTTTAAAGCTTTGAAAGATTGTTTTTGTTTGCCTCCCCATTGGAATCCTTTCTTCACACTTGTCACTGCATGCATAGGAGACACGATGGCAAAAAAGTTAGCAATAAACTTTCTCCAATACTGAGTTGCACCTAAGAAACTTCTTACCTCGGTTATTGTTTTGGGTGTAGGCCAATTCACAATGGCTTCCACTTTAGAAGGATCTGTTATCACACATAAATTTTTATTTTTTGATTAGGGTCACTCATCTAGGTTTCATCTGTCTCACAAGGTTGGTCCATGAAATTAGTGAAAAATTCATGAAATAGGTCTTTATCCTAAGTCCAAAACACCTCATTGATCATGTCATCTTAGTCATATCCATCAATTTTCACTTTAGGTTCACATGCATTGGTTTACATTTTATTTTTAAGTCACATGTCTGATTTTTCCTTATTCTGCAGCAAATCTAAAAAAATTATAACTGAGAACGCTGCAGAATTATGTTTTTCTGCAAAAATTAATGGGATGATGACCTGTCAAGTATTTAGTGTTTTAGGGTAAAGGTAAGGTGATAAAATTTATTTTCATAATCATCCAAGCATGCAAAACATAAATACCACTCCTCATTGCTTTCCACTCCCTCATTTTGTCACCTTTCTCTCCACATTCGAATTTCATTCCTTAAACAAGTTACCCAAGCTCCTCTATATCATTTAATTTTCAAACTTTTCATGTATCATTCAGTTGTCACCTTTGAAAAGTTCTCTTTGTGGCAAACAACTTGTTGTCCAAATTGTTTTTAATAGCTGTCACATTTTTAAGAGGGTAGTTTGGGTTATAAAAGGAAATTGCCATGAAGAGGAAAGCATAAAAAGGAGGCTATGTGTTTAGATAGGATCCTATGGAATTTTAACTGATCATGGATGACCTCAACTTCACACAAGCTTTCATCCAAACAGGTTACATGTATTTCTACCAGGAGCTACACGGGGATTTTTGTGTTTCTTGGACTGTTTGAGCTGTTGGTTTCAAGAGGAATTTTTAGGCAAATTAAGATGAGTTTCAAAAATCTGAAGGATGTTTTTTCTAAGAACATCACAAGGAACAAAAACCTCTTTCGATATTCTCCCAGGTGCTACCAATTTGGATATTCGAAGTTTCCTTTGGGACCTATTTTCAGAATTCAGAATTTTCCTGTTTTATACATGATTTTATAATGTAGATCCCGGACAACTAAAGATGGTTTTCAAAAACCAAAAAGAGGTTTTTATTATAACATTATTATATACAAAAACCTCCTCCATGTTTTCCACAGCTATCAGGGATTGAGAGATAGGAGCTCATGAGTACAGCCGTATGTTTCAGGAAAAACAGATTCATTTTTATTGGTAGATGAAGTTGTTGAAGGTGAAAAAGTTGTTTCTTGAGGAGGGTAAGAGGTATTTTAAACCAAATTTTCCTTATAAGGATTCATACTATCATCTCACACAACCATGGACCTTTTCTAGGCCTAAAATCAAAATTCTGTGAAGTTTGTGGGCAATTAGGCAATTCCGCAGCGTGTCGCAGGCTTGAAGCCCAGTTTTTGCTGCGGAATTTCTGAAGACATCTTTTTGGTTTCAAGTCACTTAAATTGACCTGGTTAAGGAACTTTAAAGTTTGTATTTAAATATTTTTGATCACTCAACATCCTCCAATGGTAAAAAGTAGCAAAGGTACAACACATGTGGCCTAATTATTTTTGCTACGAAATTTCGCTACAAAAGTAGCTCAAAACTCTGTTTTTACAGCAAGGTCAATTTTTGGAAGAAGGTGAAGGGTAAATAATTATTCCAAATATGTTCTCCTATTGTATGGATTAATCCATCTTGCGGACAAGACCAATCTCCCTAGTCCTGAAAGTATCTAGCAACAAACAGCCAAATAAACTAATATTTCTCTAAGCATATATGATTTACAAAAAGCTCTATAGAGGTGTAAAAGACTTACCGTATGTCCAGCGCTTGTTTGAAGTCATTGTTGTCCCTCATGCACTTGAAGGAGTTATCTTCGTAAACCTGCAGTCAAAAACAAGCAAAATATTAAATAGCACCTGTATAGAAATCATCATAAATCATGCTTATCATAGTGATCAAGGAATCTATGAAATAAACCATTAACTAACAACTTATTGAGAAAAATGAATATATTTGTATTAATTTCAAAAGAAGGAAAACCTTACAACCTTAGCCTTTATGTTGAACAGGCCTTCCCAGGGTCTGAAGCAGGAGTCTCCTCTACTTTGATAAGCTTCGCACTCCTCCAACCAAGACAAATAGAGGTATGTGATCTCTCCTCACAAAAATCTTAGTTAAATGAGTCTGAATCCCAACAACACTTAACCTCAAATATTCTAAAGCTTGAACTCCCCTTGAGGCTACCCAATGCCTCTTTTTATAGTGGAAAAGAGGAGGTTTTTCAATTCCAACTATGAAGGGATAGAATCCTCCTTCAAAGGGATAAGCTCCTCACATCAAGGGGTTAGCTCCATAAGGTGAGGGATACATGAACCTCAAAAGATCGGTTCTCCCACCGCAATATTCTTTCTAGAGGCTTCTAGAATTTATTGTAAGTGAGATTTTTTGAATTTACTTGTGCCTTTTTTATCTTCACAGGGGTCCGCACCCATAACACAGAGAAAGTGCATTCAGGTACGCAGGAGACCTGAACATTAGGTGCGGGACTGCAGGCAAGATAGAGAGAAAGTGTGATACCAAAGTTAAGGAGATTTTTAGGAACTTTTCTCTGATTTTCAAGGCTTGACATGAGGAACTGATATGTTAGACTTGCAAAGGAGGAATTATGAGTAATAATGAGCTCATACACATAGCAAAATTTCAGGATGACAATTTTCAGTGTAACATCTCCATGAGGAATGACAAACAATATAAAAGCAATGATAAAGAGTATCAGATCAAAAGATTGCTAAGTAGAGATATTTTGTTATGGATATAGTTCGAAGATACCATCTCACTATGTTGCCATATCATCAAACTGACAACTCCTTAATAATAGGCAGAGCAGCTTCATGAAGACAGTCAGAGTATTAATGTTTTGTTTGTGACCAATATGGTTGAAAGACATGATTCCTTTCGAGGAATATTTGGATCATCTTTAGATTAAATGTAATAAGTAGGTGTTTGAGTCATAGTAGGACTATGACTCCTAATTCAAAAGGTGTCAGTTCCAGTTTTAAATATCTAGTTAGTGGTTATATTTGGTGTCAGTAATAGATTTTAATGATATAGCCACTTGGTAGAATGGATGTAAAGGATAGATGCCTATAAGTAGTGAGTACTTCGATGTATGAAAGGTTGGAAAATGTTATCTCAGCAGACTATTTTATTGTAAAGCTTTTGGAGTTTTTGATATATACAGTAACAATACCACTTTTCTTCACCTGATATTCTTATTATATTTCAATGAGTCCTATCTTTTGAAATGGTTTTCTTCCAATGCCTTAATGCTTATTACTCAGAATTCATGATTGTTCATGCTCTGACTTCCTTTAAGCATTAAGCTATTCTAAAATGAGTTTATGTCCTATCTTTTGAAAGGTTTTCTTCAAATTCTTCATGCTTATTACTCAGAATTCATGATTGTTCATGCTCTGACTTCCTTTAAGTATTAAGCTATGGTGAACCTCTTTGAGTATTTTTCTTTCAATACCTTGATGTCTCATTACTCAGAATTCGTGTGGCACATGCTCTGACTTCCTTTGAACCTTAAGTTATTGGGATTTTACTGAATGTGTTATTCTTTCATTAAATTATATACAATCCTCAGCTTCCACAAGGAGAGCCTTTGTTATTGAGAGCTCTATCACTGACTCCATAGCCCAATGGTAGCAAGTATTCATCTTTTCAACCTGAACCAAAACACAAATAATAGAGTTAGCCATCTATTTTTATCATTAACCAATATCATAAACCCCCTTGAGAGAGCCCTCTCAGACTGAAGAGGCTAAGATTCAATCCAAAGATTGGTTTGAAATAGTTACATTGAAGTTTTTTGATCAGCCGCCAATTAGGTACAATTTTGGTGATAACATTTTGGCGTCGTTACTGGGGACCAAACATATAAATTTTCCTTGGGAAGAATGACAAAGTTTCAGTTCTAAGGTCTGAGAGCAGCAGACACTTAGGCACATCTTGGCTGTATTTATGCTCTGGCAACTCCACACATCAAATAATCAATTGGAAGGTGACTCCATTGCTTGAAGATCAATAGCTTGATGAAATTTCAAGACGAGTTCCATTGCAAGAATAAATGCTAGGTATGCACCTATGAATTGGTCTCACATCCCGAGTTTTCCAAATCCTATGCCAAAGGTTGAATGGTTAACTGATCTTCCAATATTTAAAGATGAAAAGAAAGGAAATGCTCTTCATTTGGTTAAATTTTATATGCATGTACACAACCTTAAGGTTCAGTTCCTTGAGGATTGTCTCATGAAGATGTTTATGGCCATTTTAGAAGGAAAAACATGGTCTTGGTATGAAAGCTTGCCAAACGGTTCATTATATTCTCTTGCTGATTTCCATGTTGCATTTTATGAGATTTATGAAGAGTGTCATCCCTCCTTATTTCTAGTCAAATACTGTTGTAAACACTGTGTGAGTTTTATTGAATATTTGGAGAATTGTTATGAAGATGATGAGTTCATGGATGAGGAAATTTTAGAGGCCCTTCATGACAATCCATTTCATCACCAAGAAGAAAGAATATCCTCTCTCTTGGATGAAAATGAAACCCAGCAGGAGTTTATTCATGATAATCATGTTACATGCTCTGAGTTTGATGAAAATTTGCAGTAGACTTGTCAGTATTTTGATCATCAGGAGTATGAGAATCATTGCAAACAACAAGAGGAAATATTGGAATATAATTACTATAACTCTCAGGTAAAGGAAAATTTTGATTCTTTGTGTTATTCCTTGCATCAGTCTACATCAAGTAATGATCACACTAAAGAAGAAGTGGGTGAAAATTTTTCTTTATCCTTGTCTTCTAATCTGAAGTCATTTGAGTACAAGTCAGAAGTTAAGATTCAATTTTTGGATGAAGTTTCTAAGAACATTGAAAAAGACATTACATTTTTAGAAGATCAAATTCAACCTTATAGGCTTCATGATCAAGATCAGTATTTTCAAAAGTTGTTAATTCCAGAAAACAAAGAGAGGGTGCTTCTTCCTTTCTCCTTTAAGTTTGAGGAAGAATACACTTTTTTTGAAAATCAGTTTGAATAGTAGTTTGATAGCACACAATTGAAATCTTGTATGGCTAAGCAAAGAATATATGAGTTGTCCAAAGTTGCAGAATGTCTTGAGAATTATCAAACATATTATTTCTTCTATGATCATATAGCTGACTACATGAAATAGTTCTACAATAGAGATTTCCAGTTATGTTTTCATTATGAAGATCAAATACGTCTTATGTTTCCTTGGTCATTCCAGTTTTTAGGAATCTATAATTTTAGCAGATTGGTGAGACTAAAACTACAGAAGCAACATCGTTTCAACCAACTTTGGGATTCTAGGATCTAGCCCTCCTGAATCCGGAGAGGGATCTCTCCAATAAGTGCAAAGATGGATTTGTCTTTGAAGTTTGGGGTAATGATATTAGGCTACTTATGAGGGCCAAGGGTTTTGTTTGTTTTTGGATGGTTGAGTATGAATATTGTTTGAGGAGAAAGTCCCAAATGCAAATAGTTTCAAAGGTGAGAAGTTGCAAGCAAAGAGAACAAGCTTTAGCCAGGAAGATAGATAATTGCAGGTTTTAGTCCACTGGGCTATGGAGTCACAATAAGGTTTAATTGGAACAGCAAGAGGCAAGAATGGTCCATGGGGCAAGTCATCTATGTCTAAGGATCTCTTTAAGGTTTTGATTTATGGAATGAAATGGTACAATAAGAAGGAGAACTAAACAGACGCAGAACAGAGAGCAGCCCAGGATCTGATAAGTACTTTTAAACTAGTCAGCCTTTGACAACACTTAAGAAAAAACATAAAAGAAAACTAGGATCTGGTAAGTACTTTTAAACTAGCCATCCTTTGATACACTTTCAATAGAAAACAACTTAAAACAAAGGGAATCTTGAAGGCAACTGTTGGAGTAGAAACTAGCGGGCCGGGCTCACCACAAATCCTCTCCTAACTCTGCTTTACTTGGTTACTTTCAAGACCAACACAAAGATAACACAGAATGGCCTAAGATCTGGTAAGTACTTCTAAACTAGCCAGCTTTTAACACATTCCAAGGGAAATATTCAGACAGCCTTTGGGGATAAAACTAGGACCAGGGCACACCATATCTTCCATAGTTCATCTCTACTTAACTAATACTGAACATAACTTTCAAGAATAATATTCAGCTAAGGCAATAAGATGAGGGAACGCCAACATTCCTATGCTTAAACTGAATTAAATCATCCCTAAATAACACATACTAGAAGAAAACATATAAATAAAGATTTTCAGTTAGAGAAGGTTACTGATATACAGTAGGTCCTAACCCTATGCATGATGTTCTTTATAAGAGAATATGAAACAGAGTGAAAACAGAAAAAAAAATAACAAGTTACAATTAGAGAAACATCACCGTCAACGTAGACCAGGATCCCATAAATCAACTTGTATTGATGCTCCAAACCAGTTACAGCTTTAAGGCCAATGCTTTAGTTTAGTAATCATCTACACATCTAAGCCTAACTTATCTATTACAAGCAGAGCTCCAAGGGCCAGTGAATAATATTTACAATCAGAAGTTTCAAGCTCAATTACATAACAATGCTCAGCAACCTAATCAACCATCCCCTCACCCATCTTCTGCAGTAGTATATATAGAAGGATGAGGAGGTGAGATCTGATAAAGATCTCAATTACAATTAATACAGAATTAATGGCTTACTGGCCTTTGAGGGGCTCAATGATGAAACTTACATACATATCCTCTGTATTAAATGTTTTACATAATGATTAAGCTTGGTGGGAGCTTTTGTTGACCTCTGAGGCTCGGTGTCATGTTGGAGTAACTCTGCAGATATATGTCGCGTTGAGTTTCCTCGCAGAAGTAACTTCTTTGGCTGCGCTGAGGCAAAATTCCTCCCTTGATCAATAACTTCGGCCTCTGATTCAATACTTTGAGGCACAGGTGGCATTTTGGTAGCTGGGAGGAATCAATGTGCCTCAGATGTGGCGGTGGAGGGTTTCTGACGCTGAAACACTTTAGGTTTTCTTCTTTAACTATGTTTTAAATTGGGGATTAGGATTTTGATAACCGTCTTAGCCGTAATCCCCGTAAAACTATCTCTAATCCTCTGTTCTGATACATTTTTGTCTTTGGCACTGATACTCTTTGACTGTGCTCGATCCATGGTTTTTTCTGATGTACAGGGCTGCGCAGGGGTGATATGGCATCAATGCCTGAAGAAACACTGATAAACGTGTTTTTAACACCCTGTGATAGATTTCCTTTGGCGAATCAAAGGCAGGAAGATCGTCATCTTCCGCCTTCAAATCTTCCTCGAAAATGGCGAGAAGACCTCGAAACCCTGCAAAATACAAACAAAAATTATAAAATCCATGCATTTATAGGTTTGTTGTTGCGGAGGCATGTGGAGAAAGCGTGGCCGTTGGATGGCATCATCCAACGGTTGGGATTAATCGGGAGGCGAAAAAAAGAGATTAAATCAGAGTCGTCGATTGCGCAGATATCGACGATCGGGAGCGAGCAATGGAAATTCAAAACGGGAGATGTTGACCGGGTGACGGAATCAAGGCGATGGAATATGGACCGTCGATCTGCAGATCAGATCGACGGCGGAGATTAACTGGATGGTGCGTCGGGACCACGTTAAGTGTCGGGCATCTTCGGCGAGCGATAGCCGTCAGATGGCTTGCTCCAGATCAGACGACTGTGGTCAATATCGCTGGGCATCCTCGTCCGAACTTTAATGCGCGATGGACGGCGGTTTTGCAAATAGTACCCAGGACACGTGGGGTGAGTGTATGGAATCGCTGGTGATCGGGGAAAAACCGCCCTCCACTCGAAAGCGGTGCGATGAATACCACGCAGTTTTTTGGAATGGTGAACAGTTAGCGGGGACCACCGGGTAGATGGACTCCACACCGTCTGATCTATGGATTAGATCGACGGTGTAGATTTATTGAGAAATCGCTCCGATGGAGAATTTTATAAAATAAAATAAAACCCAAAGTTTACAAATAATAAAGGTTTTTATATTTTCGGCGGAGAAATATTATTTGAAACGGATAAGCGCCCGACTGGCTCAGCGCCTGGTTCTGGCGCCAGGGCGTATGGTCGAAAAGGGTCAAAAACTCAGCCCGAGGGGGCTTAAGTCCAACACATAGAAAATATGCATTTTAATGGTTTTTTGAGGAGTTTTGAAGGAATTTGGGGATTCTGATAAGGCTAAGAAGGGGTCTTAGAACCTTATCAAGGGTTTTTATGTAGTGGAAAGGAAAGAAACATGAAAATGAGGGATTTTCATGGGAAATGGGGGAGCAGAAAATGAGGTTAGTTTTGGAAGAAGAGGCAAGGGAAAATGGGGTTTGCAGCAGTATTTGGGCTTTGGAAATGAGTAGGATTTCATAGTCTTTTTAAGGATGTAAACAGCAGTGAAGGATCTGGACAGAGGCATGAGGCCTTCAAGAGTCTTCAAGAGCTAACAGTTTTTAGTAATGAAAATTGTTCCTTGAAGGCTTAAAACAGATTTAGCCACCTTTTGATATAATCAAATTTTAAAGGTGGCTAACACCAATATCATGTTTACTTTTGGTTCAAACGTAGTCAAGAGGTTCAAGTGTCAGATCAGATCAATGACTGGCTTCATTGGAATTTTCATGTTGCTTGAGTTAAAAATGGAGATTGCAGCTAATAGGGTAGGTAGGAGTGTGTGAATAAGCTCAAAGTTGACTGAGCATATTTTCAGTAGGTACAAAGTTGATTTTTCAACAGTAATCATCAAGCTTGAGCCCGAGGAGAAGGCCATAAGAGCTTGGCGAAGTTTTCATAAATTTCAGAGTTTTTATTTCCAAGAAGATGGATGGCACTGGAACTACTGGTTCTTTAGTGTAGCACTGGGGCACACCATCCCAAGTGGAGCCACCGTTATCACACATAAATTTGTATTTTTTGATTAGGGTCACTCATCTAGGTTTCATCTGTCTCATAAGGTTGGTCCATGAAATTAGTGAAAAATTCATGAAATAAGTCTTTATCCTAAGTCCAAAACACCTCATTGATCATGTCATCTCAGTCATATCTATCAATTTTCACTTTAGGTTCACATGCATTGGTTTAAAATTAATTTTTAAGTCACATTTCTGATTTTTCCTTATTCTGCAGCAAACCTATAAAATTTATAACTTAGAACACTACAGAATTATGTTTTTCTGCAAAAATTAATGGGATGATGACCTGTCAAGTATTTAGTGGTTTAGGGTAAAGGTAAGGTCATACAATTGATTTTCATAATCATCCAAGCATGCAAATTGATTTCCACTCCCTCATTTTGTCACCTTTCTCTCCACATTCGAATTTCATTCCTTAAGCAAGTTACTCGAGCTCCTCTATGTCATTTAATTTTCAAGCTTTGCATGTATCAGTCAGTTTTCACCTTTGAAAAGTTAGCTTTGTGGCAAACAACTTGCTGTCCAAATTTTTTTTTACAGTTATCACATTTTTAAGAGGGAAGTTTGGGTTATAAAAGGAAATTGCCATGAAGAGGAAAGCATAAAAAGGAGGCTATGTGTTTAGATAGGAGCCTATGGAATTTTAACTGATCATGGACGACCTCAGCTTCACACTAGCTTTCATCCAGACAGGTTACATGTATTTCTACCAGGAGCTACAAGGGGATTTTTGTGTTTCTTGGACTGTTTTAGTTGTGGTTTCAAGAGGAATTTTCAGTCAAATGAAGATGAGTTTCAAAAATATGAAGGAGGTTTTTTCTATGAACATCACAATTAGGAACAAAAACCTCTTTCAATTTTCTCCCAGGTGCTACCAATTTGGATATTGAAAGTTTCCTTTGGGACCTATTTTCAGAATTCTGATTTTTCCTGTTTTATACATGATTTTATAATGTAGATCCTGGACAACTGAAGATGGTTTTAAAAAAACCAAGAGATATTTTTCTTATAAACATTCATATCTACAAAAACCTCCTCCATTTTTGCGACATCTATCAGGGATCGAGAGATAGGAGCTCATGAGTACAACCTTATTTTTCAGGAAAAACAGAGTCTTTTTATTGGTAGATGAAGTTGTTGAAGGTGAAAAAGTTGGTTTGTGAGGAGGGTAAGAGGTATTTTTAACCAAATTTTCCTTATCAGGCTTCATACTATCATCTCGCACAGCCATGGACCTTTTCTAGGCCTAAAATCCAAATTCTGTGAATTTTGTGGGCAATTAGGCAATTTCGCAGCGTGTCGCAGGCTTGAAGCCCAGTTTTTGCTGTGGAATTTCTGAAGACATCTTTTTGGTTTCAAGTCACTTAAATTGACCTGGTTAAGGAACTTTAAAGTTTGTATTTAAATATTTTTGATCACTCAACATCCTCCAATGGTAAAAATTAGCAAAGGTACAACACATGTGGCCTAATTATTTTTGCTACGAAATTTCACTACGAAAGTAGCTCAAAACTTTGTTTTTACAGCAAGGTCAATATTTGGAAGAAGGTGAAGGGTAAATAAATATTTCAAATATATTCTCCATGAGGAATGAAAAACAATATCAAAGCAATGATAAAGAGTATCAGATCAAAATATTGCTACGTCGAGATATTTTGTTGTGTATATAGTTCGAAGATACTAGCTCACTATGTTGCCATATCATCAAACTAACAACTCCTTAATAGTAGGCATAGCAGGTTCATGAAGACAGTCAGAGTATTAATGTTTTGTTTGTTGCTAGTAATGTTGAAAGACATGATTACTTTCGAGGAATATTTGGATCATCTTTAGATTAAATGTAATAAGTATGTTTTCGAGTCATAGTAGGACTCTAACTCCTAATTCGAAAGGTGTCAGTTCTAGTTTTAAATATCTAGTTAGTGGTTAGATTTGGTGTCAGTAATAGATTCTAATGATCTAGCCACTTGGAAGATTGGATGTAAAGGCTAGATGCCTATAAGTAGTGAGTACTTAGATGTATGAAAGGTTGGAAAATGTTATCTCAGTAGACTATTTTATTGTAAAGCTTTTGGAGTTTCTGATATATAGAATAACAATACCAGTTTTCTTCACCTAAGATTCTTATTATATTTCAATGAGTTTCTATCCTATCTTTTGAAATGGTTTTCTTCCAATGCCTTAATTTTTATTACTCAAAATTCATGATTGTTCATGCTCTGACTTCCTTTAAGTATTAAGCTATGGTAAAATGAGTTTTTGTCCTATCTTTTCAAAGGTTTTCTTCAAATTCGTAATGCTTATTACTCAGAATTCATAACTGTTCATGCTCTGACTTCCTTTAAGTATTAAGCTATGGTGAATCTCTTTGAGTATTTTTCTTTCAATACCTTGATGTCTCATTACTCAGAATTTGTGTGTCACATGCTTTGACTTCCTTTGAACCTCAAGTTATTGGAATTTTCCTGAATGTGTTATTCTTTCATTGAAGTGTATACAACCCTCAGCTTCCAAAAGGAAAGCCTTTGTTATTGAGAGCTCTATCACTAACTCCATAGCCCAATGGTAGCAAGTATTCATCTTTTCAACCTGAACCAAAACACAAATAATAGAGTTATCCATCTATTTTTATCATTAACCAATATCATAAACCCCCTTGAGAGAGCCCTCTCAGATTGAAGAGGCTAAGCTTCAGTCCAAAGATTGGTTTGAAATAGCTACACTGAAGTTGTCTGATCAACAACCAATCAAGTACGATTTTGGTGATAACAGGATCAATTCTCAACTCTCCTCATCCTACAATATGTCCCAAATAAACCAAAGAATTCTTTCCAAACTCACACTTTGACATCTTAAGAAACAATTTTTCTTTATTCAAAACATCAAGCACTCTATTCACATGCAAGACATGTTCTTCTCTTGTTTTGCTGAAAATTAAAATGTCATCTAAGTACACAATCACAAAGTCATCAAGGAATGGACGCAAAACACTCTCCATAACGCGCATGAAAGTTGTTGGTGAATTGCACAAACCAAATGGGATAACTAACCACTCAAAGAGGCCTTGTTTGGTTTTGAATGCCTTTTTCCATATTTCACTTTCTGCAATTCTTACTTGATGATATCCACTTCGTAAATATAACTTAGTGAAAAACTTTGCTTATTTGAACTAATCAAGAAAATCATCTATCCTTGGGAGTGGGTAACGATTCTTTACCGTAATCTTGTTCAAAGCTTGGAAGTCTACACACATGCGCCAAGTCTCATCTTTCCTCGGTATCAAGGTTATGGGTGAACCGCATGGCAAGGTGCTTGGCCTTATGATTCCTTTTTCTAACATCTCCTTGATTTGCCTCTTTATTTCAGCATTCTCCATGGATACATGTCAATTTTTGGAAGAGGAAAATCTTGTTGCAACTGAATCTCACGTTGAATCTCTCCTTTTGGAGGCAATCCTGTTGGCTCATGAAACATCTCATGATGTGCATTAACTACATCATATAAATCTGATTTAAACTTAGGATCACATCCCTCAAATGATTCATGATTAACATCAGCTTTAGGCTTAATCATTAGAAGAAAAAAATTCTTACTTTGATTTACCAGCCTCTTTACCTATCCAGCTTCTACCATAGCAATGTTTGTCTTCTTGCGATGTGATCTAACAATGTACTCCTTGCCATCTTTGAATAAATGATATTTGTTCTCATGGCGATGGAAGATCGCTTTCCTATCATATAAGTAAGGACTCCCCAACACAATACCTGTTATGTCAAGCGGAACCACATCTAATTCAACAGTGTCAACAAAATGTGCAGTGATTGAAAACCGCAACATGCATTTCTTTGAAACCTGTAAATTTGCATCCTTACAAATCCAACCTAATGGATATGGTTTTGGATGTGGTATGGTCTCAAGGTTAAGTTTCTTGACCAAGTCTTCAGAGATTAAGTTTGCTTGTGACCCACCGTCAAACATTGTGTCAATCTTGGTATGCTTGGATTTGACCCTCACATGAAACAGTTCAATTCTTTCTTCTTCATTTGGAGCATGTATGTGATAGTTTGATGTACTAGTACTGGGTTTAGTTTCAATTTATTTCCCCTTCATGTTCTTCAATCCCATGGTTGTAATCTTAGATTCATCACCTGAATCATCTCCTAAATCATGTTGAGTTGTAGCAGCAGTTTTCTGTTTCCCTTTGTTATTGTATTTCTTGGGCCTCATTTCAGGATGTAATTTCCAACAATGAGTTTCATCATAGCCTCCTTTTGAACAATTTTTACAAACCACTTTTTCTCCCTCTTTCTTAACAGATGCATTCTTTTTGCTTTTACCTTTTAAGGTATTCTCTTTGTTTTTACCCTTAAAAGGTTTCTTTGTACCCTCTTCATAAATTTTCTTCCCTCTACCTTCTAGATGTGTGGCCTCAACACATACTTCATCTAGACTTGTGGGGTTAAACATGAGAATAGTATGTTTTAGGTAGCTATGTAAGCCTCCTATGTACTTGAGAAAATTATCTTGGCTCTGCAAATCTACCCCTGATAAGAGAGCTCTTCTCCTAAATTCTTGGGTGTATTCTTGCACATTTTGTCCCTTCAATTGCCTAAAGTTTTGCCAGTTCATTATGGATTTCTGCATATGAGCTAATGGATAAAAAAAAAATTATAACAGTAATGAAATCTGACCATGATAGGATAATCTTACTGTTGATCATATTAGCATCATGCCTAAATTATGATAATCAGTCCTCTTGAGCCATCCGCAACCCCTTTGTCTGGCCTAGTCATCTGTTTTTCTACCTATCGTTACTCTCTCGTTAATCCCAAAAATGAACTAAGGTGACCGAAAATTTGCATTTGAAAACATATTTAGAACCCAACCCCTTTCAATTATAGCCCCTTTGTTCCGTTCCCCATGTGACTGCAGACCGAGACCAAACGCCAAACCCGAAGGTGCTTACCGCATAAAGCCATCAGGCGTATTCTCAAACGTTCGATCAAACCAGAGATCAACGGTCCGCAGCCTGTCCGTGCCCTGTGGTCCTTGCGCCTGTGCTCATTGCAAAAACCAGCCTATTTTTTCCGCACCACTTATCCAGGGCAAGCGGTATTCCTCATTGGGCCAGCAATTCCATACGTTGCGTGACAAGTGTCCCAGAGTACGGCCTCAATACCGCCCGCCCCTGCGCATTAATGTTCGACTGAAGTCACGCAACAGAATCCAGCATCGCCGTCAGATCTAGGGGCCTTCATCCAACGGTGGTCGCTTTTCAAAGTTGCACAGATATTAATCTAGGCGTACAGTGTCTCGGGCCCTCCACTCCATCGCTCTCCAACGCTTTTTGGACCGTTCATCTCGTCCTATGATCGTATGGCCCAGATCATTTATATGACCGGCTATTGACCAAGTTTCCCCCACGTCACTTACTCCACGTGTTCATCGCATTTTCCTCCACCATGCATACATCCTGTTCATAGGTTATATTGTAATGTTTTACATTAAAAGCCTCCGCCAGCTTGCATCATTTCCACCGATCCACCATGTATGCAGCATCATTTCCATTTGACCCCGCCCCATTTCACCACTTCGACAAGTTTGCACGACCATGTCCATGTATCCCATCACGTCATCGTCCCTATGTCCGGTTGTCTTTAACATGTTTGTGGGTTTTGCAGGTTGCAGCGACGAGAAATCGCCATTAATCTCTGCCTCCATTACAGAAGTCGAAGATGCATCTAAGGATCAGCTTGCAGAGGAAGAATTTATGAAGGAAAGCCCTGGGTAGTTGCCGTGACATGACTCTCATTAAAACAGCAAGGTTCAAAATCTATCAGACCCTCCGGAGCCATTCAAAACAAATATTTTGCAGATGGGGATATTAATGGTGCAGATAAAGAATATCAGTGGAAGATGGAGAAATTCAACAATCAGCATTCAATGTTTCAAGCCCAAATTTAAAGATTAGAAGGCCGAGGGTACCCAGCACAGAAAACAATACCCTCCAGGTTTTATTTCGGCCGAATTTTCTTCAGGAAAGGACAGAATGTTCATGTGAATTTATCTTTATACCGTGTTCCTAAAGAAATTTTCTACCCAATGCATTTATTTTTGCAAGTAGGTTGTCAAGTACATACAGTATTACCTAGTCATTCAACAGTATGGGCGCAAATGTTTCCGCCATTTTGTTCAAATTAAGAAAATTAAATGTTTTCACCTACTTCTTTATTAGGTCTTTCTCTTTCTTCGTCTATAAAAACACAGAAGAAAGACATTGTAAGGGTTCCAAAATTTTATCAGAAAATGGTGCTGTGAAAGGGTTTTGATATACATTTTGTAAAGCTCTGGTATGAAGGCTCAGAGCCCGTAGGGTCTCAGTCAAGAGGAGTTATATCTGTCTTAGAGGATTCTAGTCTTTGGTATCCCACAGTATGTAACTTTCTCTGATGTGTTTAATATAATATTTCATTTCACCCATCTTCTTGTATCATGTACTGGAATGCGAGTGGCTCACTGATTTTAGGTAAGGATTTATCCTAGTTGATACCCATACTTGGATCAGTCAAGCGCTTTAAATATGGCTCAGGCATGATATACTGTTTCATATGCATTTCATCCATATTTCTGCTATATTAGTTGCTTTGGGAGGGTGCTTTTAAAACGCCATTCTCATGTATGGATTCTTAGATTGATAAGCCCATATGTGGTTCTGTTTTGTATCTGGGTACTAGCTCAAGGTTAACTGATATCTTCTTAATATTTCTTTCACCGCACACACCTTCTGATATTTCATTTCTGTGGCACATTACTTGAATCGGCCCTCTTTACAGTAAATTGTCTCTTAACTGTCTGATGCTTTTGTATTGGAACTTTGCATCTTGTCTTTGCAACAATACTTTCTCTGTGACAGTTTCTGTAGTTTCTAGTCCCATTTAAATCAATTTCCTTGTATTACAAGAGATAGCAGGAGAGCTTTTGGATTGACACCCAAGTTATATTACATGCTCCTTGCTATGATAAGATGTCCTAGGCACTGTTCTATGGCAACTCTAGGCTGTCTCTAGGAGCTACAACACTTGCCATGTTTCTTGATCTCCTCCTTTGTCTTGGCTTCCCACCAAACAAGTGTTGCACCTTCCATTATCAATGAAGCTAATTGGATTTTGGTATCATCATCTTGAAGGGTATGGATTATCAAATAGATATCCAATTTCCTAATCCAATTATCAAGATTTTATGCATTGACTTCACCATTAAACATTGGAAATTCAAACTTAAAATCAAGTTTTAAAAAAGGACTTTTACCAGTGTTCTTTGACTTGTGTGGTTGATGTACAGAAGTAGAAGTAGAGGATGATGATGATGAGGATCGGGATGAGGGCTCTCCATTTTCTCCATTTCCTCCATTTCCCTTATTTGAATTATCTTCATCATTGTGACCTCCTGAAGATCCCTGTCCTTCCTTGTGAAGTTTGAATCCTTCTCCTTCTAGTCTCTCATTCCTTTCTTGATAAAGGATTCTAACCATCTCAGTCATGTTAAGGAATGCTTTCCTGAAGACTCTTTCTTCCAGTTTGGGATCAACTTCTTCATCGATTTCTCCTTCCTCATGAGGCATACTTAAAGTAGCTTCTGCTTCCTTAGGAGGTGAAATAGGTGGTGGAGATTGTGGCAATCTTGCTCTCCTTTTCTTTGGCTCTTCTTGAGACCCTTCCGCTCCCACCAATTTTCCTTCTCCTCTCTTGAGCTTGAGCCTAGTAAGCATCTAAAAACTTGCAAATAGTTAAACAATTATTTGCACAAAACAACACCAGAGAATAAACTCTAGCTCTAATACCAATTTGATCTGAAAGGGTTGTATTATTTTTGTTGTTATAAGTGTATTTTCAGTTTATAAACATGTGCATACTTGTCTCTTTAGTTTTCTTAAGGATTGAGGATTTTAACCATGAATTGTAGATTATTTTAGTGAATTATAAGCATGAAATAAGCACAAATAACATTGAAAAATAGTGTAAAATAGAGAAATAAGTCACCACAAAACATTTACAGAGTAGGCATGATGAAGCAGTTCACCCCTCCTGGGCTACATCAGTTGGTTCAGCTCCCAATGGCATATCCATCTTTCATTATGCTAAAAATTTTGGAAATGCATGTATTTATAGGCCTCTAATGGTTGTTTTATATGCACCAATGGCTCTAGAATGCTCCAATTAGCTAAAAGTGAATCTTCATTCACTCTGAGTGGGCGAAAATTGAGTATCCTACTCATTTTCCCAATTACACCTAGAAAAGCTCCACTAAATGTGGAGGCCTCCACTTAACTGGAGTAAAAATAGCCAATTCCACCCAAATTTAGGTGTGCTATCAGAAATCCCGCCGAAATTAACCATTCAAATTTAATGTTAGTGGTTAGTGGTTTGGGTGGCCACATGCCAACCCCGAACCACGTGATGATGGCAATCGCAGACGGAACCCACAATCTGAACTGTGGTTGGATAAGTTTCAAACTCCAGGTTCTCGTGTTGTTAATTGACCGCGTGGAGAAACCGTCAGAGTTAACGGTTGCATGTGATATGGTTTGGGGAGTTGTAATAAGTGTTGGAGGTTACACCGGCGGTTGTAATTGTTGGAGGTTGCGTTAAATTTTTTTTCGTGTGATCACCTGCTTCGGGACCTCTTGCGGGTTGGGACCGTCGGTGGTCCCCAACCCCTAAACACCATTTCATACAACTTAAAATAGAACCCATGAGCTATAAAGGTTAATTTATAATCATAGCTCAATTGGTGGAGACTTATGCGTGCATGTCGAAGGTCATGGGTTCGAACCCTGCGAGACCTCTCCCAAAAATTTTAACAGGCCATATGGGGGACACATGGTGGCCTCAGGGCTGGCCACATGTCACCCCCTAATTGGCCCAAAACATAACAACGTACAACCATTCATTTTGGAAGGCTAAAATTCCTAAATAATAGGGATTTCATTCCACATGAATTGCGCAAGCAAGGCAGGATGATTAGAGGCAGGAAATTGGCTAAGTGTTGGTCGATTATGTCTGGGTCAATGTGAGACAGTTGTGAGAGTGTAGGAGACTATTGTGAGAAGAGTGCATTGCATTTGTTTCATGATTCCTTGGTGAATATACAATAGAAGATAGAGGGGTTTTGAGTAGTAAGCTTTCCCCGGGAAAACATCCGTGTTGTGGTTTTATTTGTTTCTTTCTTTACTTGTTGTGATTGGCAATCGTGTTTGTTTTCCATAATTGATTTGTAGAATGATTCAATATCTTTATTTAGTATATCGCATGATCGAATTGAATCCATTGATATACATATTGTTTGTATAATTTATACATGGTATCAAAGCATAGGAAATCACTATAGTGGAGAAGAAATTGAGTTTGTGACTGTATAGCATTCAAATTTGCAAAATTATTCTTGGTGCGACAAGCAGATTAGGATCAAGATGGCTTTCAATGGCTTGATATTGGAGTATGCACTCGAGGGCAGTTCCAATTACATTGCATGGAAACACATGATGGAGGTGGTTCTGGAGGATAATGGGTTGAAATAATTCATTGATAATGACATTCCAAAACCCGTTGGAGCAGATGCTGCAAATCTTGATGCTTGGAAAAATAATGTTGCAAAGGCAAGGAGGATCTTATTGGAGGGAGTACGAGACCACATTTTCTCAATTCTCCATGGAAAAGCGACAGCATATGCAATGTGGACGGCTTTGACAGATCTGTTTCAGAGCAGTAGTGATCATAGAAAATTGGCACTGAAGGACAAGCTCAAGAAAATCAAAATGGAGAAAGGTGACACCATTCCAAAATATTTAACTAATTTTGTCCAATATTGAGATGAGTTTGGGAGCATCAGAATTATCGTTGCGGGTGTTGAATTGGTGAGCCTACTCTTCTAGGCCTTTCCAAGAATTTGCATAGTTATCTGGACTCTATCAATGGGAGGGAGAAGCTGCCAAATTGGGAATGACTTTGGTCGGATTTGGTGCAAGAATAATTCAGGCGGAATACCAGGGATGGATCTTCATCTAAGACAAATGATGAAGAAAATTTTGCCTTCGCTGTTAAGGCAAAGAAGGGGAAAGGAAGGAAATCCTATTCCAAATCTGAGTTTGTCAAAGAAGGAAAGAAGCGGACATGTCTAGAGTGAAGTGTCTTCATTGTCACGAGCATGGAAATTATGCCACTAATTGTCCAAAAAATAAGAAGAACAAGAAGGCTTCAGGATTTGCAGCTGGTGAGGCTTTGGCCTCGCAATTTGAGTTGGAATTCTCGCTCATTGCATGCATGGTGTCAAGTGAAATGGGATCAGTGTGGTACTTGGATAGTGGTGCATCTTTCCACATGACGAGATAAAAAGAAGTTTTCAGTAGCTTGGAGGAGAAGGACTTCCAGATGCATATCGAAATGGGTGATGACGGGCGGTACAGTGCTACCGGGATTGGTACAGTTACCTTTCAGAAGAAATCAGGTAAACCCTTCTTATTAAAATATGTAATTCATGTACCAGGATTGAAAATTAATTTATTTTAGTCGCAATGTTGGAGGATAGAGGCTATGATGTGGTTTTCAGTGAAGGAAAATATTTCCTTCGACACAAAGCCACATGACAAGCCAAGAATATTGGGATTCATGTGAAGAATCTCTATAAACTTGATGTAGATGGTTGCGCAACATTGATGCGTAAGACAAACAAAGTGGTGATCCGGGATGAGGGTGAGTTATGACACAAGAGAATGGGCCATCTACACCACAGAGCCTTAAAGTTCATGCAACAAATTTTTATGGGTATTCCCAAGGGTACTCTTATGCAGATAGACACATGCAAGGGATGTACCATGGGGAGGTATGGAAAGGCCACTTTTCATGAGAAGGAGAATCAAGTAGTCGAAATCCTTGAGATATTTCACTGAGACGTGTGTGGACCATTCTCTACATTTTTGACAACAAAGCATAGGTATTATGTGATATTTGTTGATGATTTTTCTAGAAAGTGTTGGATCTACTTCATGCAGAAGAAAGATCACACATTCTCAAAATTTTGTGAGTTGAAAGCACTGGTGAAGAAAGGCACAGGGAAGCATGTGAAGGCTCTTAAGAGCAATAATGGTGGTGAATACATCTCCAATGAATTCAGGAACTTCTGTAGAAAATAAGGTATTCGGAGAGAGTTGATTACGCCTCATAACCCACAATAGAATGGGGTTGAAGAAAGAAAGAATAAAACAATTACGGGTGCAGCACGAGTGATGTTGAATGATCAGGGCCTACCGTTTCATCTATGGGTGGAGGCATGCAACACAAAAATATTTGTGAAAACTGTAATCATCTTCGAATACTTGGAATGAGTACACTAGAGGAGGTTTTTTCTGGTAAGAAACCTGATGTTTCATATTTTAAATTTTTTGGCTCATCTATCTATTGCCATGTGACCAAAGATTCTAGGAAGAAGCTCAAACCAACATCCGAGATTGGGATATTTGTGGGGTACACTGATACTCCCCACAAATATCGAGTGTATTTTCCAAATAGCAGGATGACTGTTGTGAGACAAGATATAAAATTTTATGAGGAGAAAGCCATGCGATTTTCTCTCGAGAGAGAGTTGGATTTGCATGCAGATGAGGAACTCTTGGTTCCAAATAATGAACCTCAAGATGTGGAGCAGCCACATGTGGAGGATCATGGAGTGGCATAAAACACTCATGCAGATCCATCCACCAGAAATGGTAGAAGGTGCACCACGGAAGCCAATAGATTGATACTTGATGCAGCAGAGCATGTAGGAGAACCTACTTTACTGCGTAGACAAAGATAGTCTCCATACAGGTTTACTAGATACATGGCTCTTATGAACAAGTGTATTGTGACAGAACCATCCTCCTTTGAGGAAGCAGTGCAACAACCAATTTGGGTTGACGCTATGGTTGAGGAGTAAGACTCTGTCGTCAACAATAGTGCATGGGAAGTTGTCCCAAGATCGGTCGGAAAATCAGTAGTTGGATCTAGATAGATCTATAAGGTGAAGCAGGCGTAAATGGGAGTGTGGAGAAGTACAAGGCTAGATTTGTAGCCCGGGGATTCTCCCAAGTTAAAGGGATTGACTATGAGGATACTTTCGCACCGATTGCGAGATACTCATCGGTTAGATCTATCCTTGCACTCTCAAGGCAGATGGGGTGGCAGATACATTAGATGGATGTGAAAATTGTGTTTCTCAATGGAGTTATTGAGGAAGAAGTGTACATAGAGCAGCCATAATGTTTTGAGACCTTTGACAGTGATTTTCATGTGTGCCAACTCAAGAGAGCACTATATGGGCTGAAGCAAGCACCCCGTGCTTGGTACACTAGAATTGACAGCTATTTCACGGGGTTGGGCTTCACCAAAAGTGAAGCAGATGCAAACTTGTACCATATTGTGGTTGATGGTAAGCTCTTGATTTTCGTACTTTATGTTGATGATCTAATTTTGAGAGGTGATGAGTAGATGATAACCTCTTGCAAAGAGGATCTTGCAAGAGAGTTCGAAATGAAGGACATGGGACTCCTTCACTATTTCCTTGGTTTGGAAATATGGCAGTAGGAGAGTTGTAAACTAAAGAGATTCTGAGTAAGTTTCACATGGAGAGTTGTAAACCCATGGATATGGCAGCGGGAAATATGGTATGGAAGTATGCCAAAGAGATTTTGAGTAAGTTTCACATGGAGAGTTGTAAACCCATGGAGACTGCTCTTCCATAAAACTAGAGGAAGGAGGATGCTACTTCAGGAGAGGTATTGGACACTACTATTTACAAGTAGCTATCGGGTTCACTGATGTACTTGGTGAACACCAGGCCAAACATTTTCTACGCAGTTAACCAACTGAGTCAAGCTATGGTTATGTTGACCAAGCTCTTTTGGAATGTGGGGAAGCATGTCTTGAGATATCTCAGGGGCACTTCAGAGTATGGGTTATGGTACAAACGAACAGAGGAGTGAAGATTCAAGGCTTCACAGATGTAGATTGGGAAGGCATTCCATCAGACAGAAAGAACACATTAGGAGGGATCTTCAGCATAGGATCGACAACAGTTTCTTAGTACAGTAGGAAGCAACGATCTGTGGCACTCAGTTCAACCAAGGAAGAGTACATGGCAGCAAGTCAATTTGCATGTGAGGTCATTTGTATGAGAAAGAGGGTAGTTGGTTTGTTTGGTTCTCAGATGGATCTGATGGTGTTACATTGTGATAACCAGAGTTGCATTAAAATCTCGGTTAATCTGGTATTCCATGATAGGTCCAAGAACATATACATCTAGTACCACAATATCAAATATTGTGTTCAAAGGCGCATTATGTTACTTTAGTACATTCCCATAGAAGATCAGGATATAGATATTCTGACAAAGGCGGTCTCCATGAGAAAATTCTAATACCATAAAGGTGGGATCGGGGTGGAAGATAATCCCTTTCTTGTTGAGAGGGAGTGTTGAAAATTCAACAAGAAATGTGTGTCTAATTTAATTTTCCCTTAATTAAATATGACAATAAAATGTAATATTATCTTATAATCACTTGTAATAGTTAACTGAGTGTGATAAACTTAGTTAGCTCATGAATTTTGAGTTGAGGGTGGTTGGTGAGGCATTCAGAGTGATCTATTAGTTATGGAGTTCGAGTTGCAGTTAGTGCATTAGTTTAATGCATGAGAAATCAGTTAACTCAATTAGTTGAGTTAAAGTCAGTTGAACTAGTTGTAATTGTTTGTTGCACTAGTGAGAGATCAAGTGAATTAAATCAGATTTAATTCACACGCAATGATCTTCCATGCAACTGATGATTTACTATTAATATTTGCATGCATGTTAGTTCCAGTGGAGACCCATTTGAGACAAAGGTTAAAGGGATGTTAACTATCAGTTGTATCATTAGTCAGATGTTTGCATGCAGTAAGACAACCATAGGATTGCCCATGAGAAATGCGCAGTTTTGGAAGGTTGAAATTCCTAAAGAATAGGGATTGCATTCCACATGTATTGTGCAAGCAAGGCATGCTAATTAGAGGCAGGAAATTGGCTAAGTGTTGGTCAATTTTGTCTGGATCAGTGTGAGACAGTTGTGAGAGTGCATGAGACTCTTTTCATGAAGAGTGGATTGTAATTGTTTCATGATTCCTTGGTGAGTATAGAATAGAAGATAGAGGGGTTTTGAGTAGTAAGCTTTACGCGGGAAAATATCTGTGTTGTGGTTTGATTTTCTTCTTTCTTTACTTGTTGTGATTGGAAATCGTGTTTATTTTCCGCAATTGATTTGTAGAAGGATTTCGTATCTTGATTTATTAGATCGCATGATCGGATTGAATCCAATGGTATACATATTGTTTGTATAATTTATACAATTCATGGGATTGGAAGGTTATTACAGAAGGTTCATCGGGAACTTCTCATAGATTGCTTATCCCATTAAATTATTGCAGAGGAAAGGTAATAATTTTGATTGGAAAAAGGAGTGTGAGGCCAATTTTGAGTAGCTTAAGCAGTTGTTGACACATGCTCCAGTGTTAAAGATTCTAGATCTAGACAAGGAGTTGTAGTGTGTACAGATGCCTATAGGAGAGGACTTGGTGGGGTCCTTGTGCAGTATGGACATGTGGTATGCTATGAGGCATGAAAATTAAATGAGCATGAATAGAAATACTCGACACATGATCTTGAGATAGCAGTGATCATTCATGCATTGAAGATGTGGAGGCACTATCTTCTCAAAAGGTTGTTTGTATTGATGAGTGACCACATTGGGTTGAGGTACTTGTTTGACAAGACAGATTTGAATTCAATGCAGGCTAGACAGTTAGGCACTATCAGCGAGTTTGAATTTGAGATCAGGTACATCAAGGGAAAGGAGAACATGTTCGCAGATGCTTTTAGAAGACAAGTAGATGTAAATCACTTACCAGCAATGAGCTCCTATGGGAGAAACTTACAGGATATGATCTTGCAGGCAGGTTAGTAGGATCACATGTATATGGATATTACACATAGGTTGTAGCCAAGTACAGGTATAGGTACAGGTGTTTGTATAGGTATAGGTACAGGTGGTACAAGTACAGGTCCACATGTATAGGATTTGGACTATCATCTCACAATAGATTGGTTCATTAGATTTAGAGACAGGATATATGTATTAGACAACAGTGAGCTTAAGAAAGTGATCTTGTGGGAGTTTCACGCAAAGCCATATTTGGGTCACCCAGGCTACCAGAAGACATTGACTACAATGAAGAGATTATATTATTGGTCGAATCTAAAGAGGGATGTGGTAGATTTTATAGCCAGATGTTTGGATTGTCAGATGGTTATGGTAGAGTGTAAGCATCCAAGTGGACTTCTACAATCGATTACGATTCCATAGTGGAAATGGGAGGTAATTTCCATGGAATTCATCACAGGTTTTCCTAAGACAGCCAGACAACATGATTCCATCATGGTTGTTGTGGAAAAGTTAAAAAAGGTTGCACATTTCATACCGGTGAAGACTACGTACTCAACTAGCGATGTAGCATAGGTGTTTATGAGAGACATAGTCAAATTTCATGGTGTTCCAAAGAAAACTGTGTCAAACAAGGATACAAATTTCACTTCCTAGTTTTGGAAGGAGTTGTTTGCAGTTTTGAGCACTGAGTTTGCCTTCAGCACAACTTACCATCCACAAACAGATGGACAGAATGAGAGGGTCAAAAGGATACTAGAGGATATGCTGAGGACATATGTGATGCATCAGCAACACAAGTGGGAAGAATATATTCCACTAGTAGAGTTCGCCTACAAAAACGAGTATCAGGAGTAATTGAAGATGAATCTGTTTGAGGCTATGTATGGGTGGAGTTGCAACACTCCTATCATTTGGAGTGATCTGGTTAACAAGGTATTGATTGGACCAGAGATGTTGGAAGAAATGGAATAGGAAATGCAGGTGATCAAGAAGAACTTGAAAGCAACGCAGGATAGGCAGAAGATTTATGCAGATAGGAACAAGTTGTTCAAGGAGTTTCAGTTTAGGGATCAGTTGTATTTTCTTATCAATCCCAAAAATAGATCCTTGTGAATTGGATCATGTGCCAATCTGGCACCACGGTTTTGTGGACCCTTCAGGATCATTGATAGGATCAAACCAGTGGCCTATCGACTTTCACTGCCTTCCACAGTGAAAGTCCATGATGTTTTTCATATATCATTTCTTAAGAAGTATGTATTGTAGGTGGAACCTGATGGAGAATTCCAGCCGGAGCCTCAGTGTATATTGCAGAAAAAGGTGCTCATGGTCTGCAATCGAGCAATAAATCAAGTTAAAGTGCAATGAAAGCACTTTGGACCCGATGAAGCTACATGGGAGATGGCAGATCATATGCGGGCCATGTATCCTTCCTTGTTTGTCGGTTGAGGCAAAGCAGTTTTGGTATGATGTTGGTATATATTTTGGTGATGTTTTGATATATGTTTTGATTTGATGTTCGAGTATATGTACATATGTATATGGATGTAAATACCATAATGAGCTATGTCATAAAGTTCCCATAAGCGGTATGGGTGTCATGTTATTGTGATTTCATGTTGGTTTTCTTTTCAGCAGGGTTCTCATTTTAAATACTACATCGAGCTATGTTATAAAGCTCCATGGGTAGTATGTTTGCTTTTCAGAAATTTTTCTGAGGTATATGTGTGATTGAACATCGAGTACAGGGCCCCCCAAGGGGGAGGGTTCTGTAACATTCTTGGTGAAAATTCCATGTAATAAAAGTTAAAAATAATAACCATGGTTGATGGTGTTAGGGTCCTATAAATATAGGATTCATAATTTTGAATTGACTTTTTATAGTCTTGTAAAATATGTACATACCTTGCTTTCTGCAAGTTTTTTTCCCATATTTTGAAAAAAATAAAAATAATAAAAAATCAAAAAGAGGGTAAAAATTCCTAAAAGAAAGATCAAAGGACTTAAAAAAAATATAAACCCCAAAAGAAAACGATGAAAATAAGACATGAAAGTGTGCAAGTCCAAATGCCACTACTTTTTACTTTTTGCAAATGGTTATGGCAGAGTGTAAATAAATGCCATAATCCATGATGAGTTAAACTGTTTAATCTTGACTTGTCATGTTTTCAATTTCCATGTTTTAGATAGTGAATAAATATTTGTCAGACAGTTTAATCCTGACAAATCATTAGTTAGGTAGAAAATAATGAGGAGCTCAACAGTTTAATTTGAGCCCTCGGATGAAATAAGATAGAATTAAATAGTTTATGATTTCAAAAGAATAAATGTTTCAAGGTTGCAAGCTTAAGTGAACCTACCAAAAGGAAGAAAAAATGTTAGAGTAATGTTGGGTAGGTAGAAACAAGTGGGAAAAAGCATGTAATATTCATCATCAGGCAAAAAATCACTAATTTCCCATCCCCTATAAGTATTTAGTGTTTTAGACTATCAGTCAAACAAGCTTATAGCATTTCTCTGACTTCTGTTGGGACCAGACCCAAGGCTTGATGAATGGTTAGTTGAAAATGTTAAATTCTTATGTTAAATCCCCATTTATCATTATTTATCCCTTATTCATACATTTTAGCTCATTTTTATAAGTAAAGACTCATTCTTACTTAATGAAACAAAACCCCATCTGATTAACTTTCTTCACTCAGAAACATACAAAACCCTCAAAAATGCTTTATCCTAAGTAAATTGGTGAAAGGATGAAAAGACAAGCTTTTCTTTACTTATTCACTTTACTTAGTCATATTGTGTATTTTGTGTGCATTCCATTCTCCCTTTCATATTAACTTTTAACCTATGTTATTAAATCCTTAAATAAACACCTTATCCTATATATTTAACTCCCTATATCTAAATACCCTAAAAAAACCCACCATTACAAAGATTTTGGACCAAAGTTATTATCCACATGTCAAAATAAAACCCAAATAAAGCGCCCTTTGGTCTAAAACTAACATTAAGTAAATATCCCGCCCCCTATAGTTGTTAAACCATTCACAAGGTTTAAAGTTATATAATACAATAATCGCGACAATGAGTTTTGGAACATATTCTATGTATTTTGAAATAAAATACAATACCTCGCTCATCAGCGTTTTAACCTAAGTTTTGGATGATATTTTATCATTTTATAAAGGTTAAAAAGCTTAGAAGCACCACCATGCAATAATCCGCCTTTTTCCAAACAAAGTCACCTTTTCCTGCATTTAACCTAAGGCTAAGGTTAACGTTGCAAAGCTGAAAACCGTCCCCATTTCATTTTTCCCGTTATGTAAAGCCCCATGCTTTACATAAAGTTAACCTGAGTTACTTACTCAATTGCGCATAACAAGCCGACTCTCACCTCTATATAAACATTTCACTTTATATATGCACCTGCCGCCTAAACTTCTAACCCAAAGTTCGATTAAAATAAGACTAAGGTTTGTTTGAAATAAACTTTAAACGCGTCATTATTCATATCTTCCATACTACATGAAGCCTCACGCTTCATATTATTAACCCGCTACATATTTAAACTATGCATAATCCCCGAATTATGTGTGTAAAACCTTTGTTTTGTTCATATTTCATAAAGGTTTAAAATGTAATTTTTAACTGCCACCCCGCATAAAGAGATCTCGGTCCCACCTTTGTTAAGCTGCAGCTTTCCTTTAAATCTAAACCCTTTGCACTCTAGCCACAAATCTAACGACCCCAGATTGATATTGCGCACCAACGCTAATTGTCCACTCAAATGCAAAATGGATGCGAAATACGTTGTTTTTCCCATTCCACCCTCTTTGGCATGGCAACTTCTCATTTGATCGTGTGCATATGAAAGAAAACTTGTTACCACCTGAAATGCACGCAATAACCTCCTTATGATTTCGTTGTTTAAACTACCCTCTCACCATGGAATTGACTTGCATTCAATGCACGAAATCGTGATTACAACATACCATAAAACATTTGATAAAATTCAATTTTAACATTTTATTTATCATTTTCAAACGCAGAAGGAGCATCCCGACTGTGTTAAAACCCCTGAACATTATTTTTCTTGCTAAGACTCCAAATTCGACCAAAATCTACCATTCAAAATACCTGCAAAGATTTCTGCCAATCCAGTATACTAGCAGAAAGCTCAAAGTCAACCAAGATCCTCGCGGAACCTTTCAAGAGCCAAATACCTGCGTTTAAGGTATTTTCTGACAAATTGAAGCCTGCAAATTCAATTTTAAACCTTTGGTAATAGAACCAGGCCCTTGATTAAGAGTTTTGACTTGCTTAAAATTGCCTAAAAAACGCCAAAAAGAGGCCAAACCCTGGCAATTTTTTTCCAAGAAGTTCTATATTGCAAAAGTCACTCCTTGAAGCCGATTTCCTCAAGTTTTAAGCCCCTGAAGACCAAATTTAAAGACAGAAAAGAGTTTGAAGCCTAATTTTACCTTAAAAACTCCCTTTTCAATCAAAATCCATTCAGGAAACCTGTGTTTCCTGTCTTATCCTAGTTTACATTCTTTAAGAAGCCTAACTGAGAAAAAAAGACCAATAGAGTCTATCTTTTGCTTAAAAATTGCCCAATTCATCCTCTGAAAAAGAAAAATAACTTCTGCAGACAATTTAATCTTGCAGAAGTATCCCAGAATGACTAAAAAGCAGAGCACAGTTAAACCTGGAGGATCTAAACCAACTAAGCCTAGGGGATCCAAACCCCATCTGAAGGATCTAAAGCTGTTAAATATACTCCAGTCCTTACTGCTAAATCCACTGTGTCAGTGAATCCCCTCCAGCCACCTGTAGCTGCTGTTGAAAGCCTCCCATTGACTGATATTGACTACAAAATTGTTGATCCTATTGTAGAATTCAACCTCTTGGAAATACATAATTGGTGTTATGATAAATACTTGGACAAGGATGAAATGCCTATTTGGGAGACTCATTTTCCCAAATATATAGTTCCATTGACTCACCCTAGCCAAGATCTTATCAGATTATGTCAAAAATATTATGAACCAGATCAAAGGGCCATAGTCAATGCTGATATAGAAATCCTTTTTACCATCACAGCAGAATCAATAAATCAAATGCTTCAATTACAATTTGATCCTCAATCAGTCCCCCTGACTATAGAAGCTTTGACCCAGTTGTACTTAGGTCTAGACTTTCCTAAGAAGTTCATGATATTTCAAAACTTTATGCCTTCCCATGTTGACATTCCTAAGTTAAACCCTCCTTATTCCACTGCTAAATTCCCTGAAGGGTCTAGACATATTATCTCTATGCTATATTTTATACTTGGATACTTTATAGATGGATTCACTAATGAGTCCATTCTAGGATTTCTATCCACTTTGTCACCAGGCCAACCTCCTTCAATCATCTTTGATTTTGTTGGTTTCATAGCCAACAATCTACATTATCAGCTGACCAAATTAACCACTGAAGTGGTTTTTAGATACTCATCCTATCAGTTTCACTTATTCTTATTCTTTCAAGCTGATAGATTTCCTATTGCATTGAAAAACATGGACTTGGAGGGTAAGCCTTTATCCATTATCTTCTAGACTTCCTTGCTCAGGAAAGAGGGTAGTGATTTCACCTACACAGATTTTTCAGACCTCTTTCTACATCTAGTAATGAACATTTTGAATAAATCAGAACAACCCAGAGTCAGTGAAGAGATGAAAAGAATCCTACAACTTTCAGAATAGAGTAAAGTGGGAGATTGGTATCTATATGAGAATCATGCATAGTTAATAGTTTTTGGATCAAAATTATTACCTTATAAGTTGCCTAGATATTTGAGCATGAGAATTTTTGCAATGGAGTATTTGAGAGAAATTCTCAATTCTGATTCTATTAACTTCATGGCTACCAGAAAAAAGACTCAATTTAAGTTAAAGAATCAAGTTGGTCCCTTTATCATAAACAACAGAGATGCAGAAAAAGAGATCACAAAAAGATTAGCAGAGTTTAAATTTCAAGAAATTTTTCCATGGAACTATGATCCTCAAGGGATCCTAAGCAGTCTAACAGTAAAATGAAAATTGACTCCCTTCATACATGAGCTTAAGCCTGAGATTGATAAGTTTTCCAACCAAGCAGAATGGGTGGAAAATACACTAACAGATACAACAAGTAATATAGAGACAACAGGAACAATGAATACAACACAGACTCTTGAACTTGTAAAGCAGCCAGAAATATCAACAAAAAGAGGCAGAGAAGAAGGAGCATACACAGCAGAAACAACTACAGAAACTAAATTCAAACTGATTTATAATAAAAAGCCTTAAATTCAGTTCAGTTGGAAAAGAAAAGGTAATTGACATTGAATATACAAATGCTCCAGAAGTAAATAATGATGAAGCAATAGTGATAGTTAATGAAATACTTGCAGAAATTGAAAAAGAAAAAACAACAAGTAAAGATGACACTCAAATGATTGAAAAATAGAATAATATGGAGGCTTCTTCCTCACAAACAGCTGAGGAAAAATATTTAGATATCAAGGAGAAATATAAGCAGATAAAGCAGAAGAATGAGGAAATCAAATCAGAAATATGTTCTCAATTCCTCAAGAAAAAAACTAGGAATAAAAATAGGCTATTGACAACCTTTGATTATTCTACAAACAAGATGATTATGTCATTTTTGCAACCAACTACCTCAGCACCAAAAACAATGGCAGATTATAAAAAGGTGGAGTTTGAGGTAGACACTGAAAATGTTCATGAGTTGGACCAAATTGAATTTCATAGACATAGCTCTGAAATGTTGTATTTAACAGTGGTGACTAAAGCAATGAGTGCTACCAAGTTACACAATACTATTCTTAATATGCAGGATCAAATGAAGTTAGACAAGGGATCTTTGTATGCAAAGGACCTAAGGATTAAAGCCTTAGAGGATTTGGTTTTACAGGTGGGATATGATCCCTCAAATATTCAAGCAGCAGAATTGTTGGTTAAGAAAAAGAATGATGATATTGCAGCTTTCAGGAAACAACTTAAGCTTCCTCAAACTGAGCATCCACAAACACCAGAAATCCTTTAAGATCAAAGTGAAAAAGAAGAGATGATGAAGCTCATCCTAAAATTAACTGCTCAGATCAAAGAAATGGAATCCCAAATGGACCAGCTAGTCCAAGAGAAGGAAACTGTGAAAGAACCTAACACTCCTATCATTCCTTCAGTTATACCATTGATTACCACAACAGTGGCTTCCACATTAGGAGAGAAACTAGCACCAAATGAACCACTGGAAACTGTAGTGCTAGCAAGAACAGGGCAGAATTGGAGGAATTACAGGTATTGGATAGAACAGAAACAATTTTACAGATTAAAAGGGTTGTAACTAAGAAGAATTTGATGAACAAACTGGAAGAGAAATGTGAATCAATGAACATTTCCATAACAAAGTTTATGGTAAAATACACAAACTTAAGACAGAGGGGTCTACCAGACATCCATGTTTTTAATGAAAAAATGATGCCCCAGAAGGATTATGATAAAAATATTGGGGAATTTTCCAAGGAGCAAGTCAACAAACCATTACCACAAGGCACTCCCACAAGGAAAGTCCTCCTTCAGCATTTTGAAGATTTGTTCTTTTTACAACATGAGATCAAACATCTCTTTTGTTTTCAAGCCCACTTTTGATAAATACATGGAGGCTGATGAGAGTTTTAGAAAGATAAATAATGTCAAAATTCCCAATGAAGAACAATGGCAAACATTTACTGATTTAATGTAAAAATGAGAGGTAAAAAATTGAAGGTTACCTTCAAGAAACAGTCAAGAAAGCAGTCAAAAGAATAGTGAAATTAAAAAAACAATTTGCTGATTTTACTGCAAAAAGACATATTTTTACAGTAGTAAAACAGTGAAACTGTAGCAGTGTTAAAGAGTATCAGATGAAAGAGTTTCAGCGAAGGCAAGTCAAAAGCCAGATATTTTCTAGCAGCCAGCAAGCAGGATAGCTAATCAATCAAAAGCTCCTTGTTAGGTAAAACAGTCCTATTTATTTTGGATAAGAGGATAGATTGTTGATCTGTTAAGCAGTTGTCCCTCTTATTATGTAAAGATATTTTTTTTTCCTAAAGATATTCCTAGATGTCTCCTAGGATATTTGTAATTACATTTTTTATAAATACTTCTACATTAGAAGTATTCAGTGTGGAATAAAATTGTTGGAATTTACTATAGAAATTTTTGTTGAACATTGGAGGCTATTGTGTGTTTAATTTCAAAGTAGCAGACTGGACAAGCTAACTGGCATCACAATTCAGGATCCCTATGATAATCTAATGAGTGAAGTACTTTCTACTTGTCATTGTTTCCTTTTCTAATTTTCATGCATTCATATTATGTTTGTTCTGTTTGAATGTGTAACTAGGAGTATTACTACAGGATTAGTCAAGTGCTCCCTGTGTTTAACTAGTTTCCATTTTAATGTTTTCTTCTGATTTCTGGTGCTGAGAATTCTTAATTTCTCTCACTCTCGTTTGACCTCTGCCTCCTACTTCCATTTTCCGGATCAAAGTATCCTTAAGTGCCCTTTATCTCGATTATACCATCTCACAAAAACTACAATCCCAAATCTCTGAGGGTTATCTATCTTTCCCTGAATATATTTGTACCTTTTTAGTCTCGATTTCTAGTGCTGCTAGCTTGATTTAGACTCCATAGCCCAATGGACAAGTAGATTTCTCTCTATCTTACCTCCAAGTGATTTTTCCCCACCAAACCCTTTAAATAAAAACCAAATTGTACTTTCATAACTAACCTAACATTTATAAATCAAACAAAGATAAATCTTAAAGAGAGAGCCCTCTCTGAATTCTAGGAAGGCTAGATCCTAGAATTTGAAGTAGGTTTGTGGCTACCTCTAGTATTCTTTGACTAAAAACTCAAAATCCCACAACTTAAGAAATTACTAGAGTGTTAACAGATGGGACACTTATTCCAAGCTGAATGTTTGGAAAAACATCCTCGTGGATGTTAAATTGGTTTAATATGGCTAAGGAAATTGGAAAAGGGGAAGGAAAAGACTTTAGAAAGACAAAATGGCATCTTTGGAATATTTATTTATGAAAATAATGGAAATTAGGAGAAAATACTTATGAGGATCAGTTGGTCTTATGAGGATCAGTTGGTACCTTTTATCAGTGCATTTTTTGGAGCTCTCTAATTATTCTCTCTCTCTCTTTCACTCACTCTTGGACATTTAGAGTTTTTGGAGCATTTTGGCATTGGAGCAAGAAAGCTAGAAGAAGGAGGAAGCAAGCAAGGAAGAGCAAGATCAAGAACCTACAACAAGATTCATTGCAAGTATTGTATTTCATGTATTATTTCCTTAATACTTTTGACATTTGTGGTACTGCATGTGGTTATTTTCTGTATTGGCATGGGCTTTTTCTAGGCGTGACAATGTATTCAACCTAGCCTTGCCATTTCTAGATAGCCATGGTGTTGTGGAGTTCTCATGTTTGGTTTAACTAGATTTCCATATGGATTCGAAGCTGAGTGAGGTGGATCTCCGAATGATTATGGAACCAGTTCATGTGTCGGTTTAGTAATCCAGGTTTGGATTGCGCTAAACCCTGAGAGGTGGTTTTCTATCCATTCAGGCCTAGGAATTATAGGTTTGGGATATACGGTAAAGCCTGTCGTATGTCTTGGTTTAGGGCCTAGTGACCCCTGATTTGGACTGTGGGTTGCAGTAAATCCTAAGAGACTAGGATATGGGAAAATTCCTCACGGTTTAGGCAGAGAGAATCCGATGATATCCATGCTTGTTTTGGCCTAGTGATCAGGTTTAGATCATGGTAAAGATTGATTTCTATTTGATGAGGGTGAGTTGGTTTAGCCTCAGGATTCCCTGGTTGGTTCTTTTGGTTTGAGTCCCACATTCATGCTTGCAATATGGCACAGGCGTGATTGGCTGTAGATAGATTTGGCTCAGCCAATCTATGGTCGGTTGGAACATGGAAGTCCCATCTCCGGTTGGTTTTTACATTTAGTAATGAAGACCTCATTCCTTTGGTATTTGGTATGCAAAATTACTGGCTTCTATGTGGATTGTATTGTTGTCATATCCATGGTATTTCCGTTGTTATTGTGTTGGTTATAAGCATGTATTTGATCAGTGATGATGTATGGATTTACCTATGTTTTTACTTGTAAATGAATGCACAATGTATGTACGTTCAAATAGATTGTATTGCAGCTAATGATGTAAGGGAGCAATTATTATTAGCGATTATCATATAAGTATGAGACCCCTTTGTTTAAATCTGTTTTTTACACCTATAGATTCAATGTTTGTGTCATGTTTTACAAAATGTTTATCATGGCTAGGAGGGATCCAGATGAGTTCTTGTTGATGTGATTTCTTTTGTATCATTTTCCTATTTTTATTTAACATCTGTTAAGTTTTTATGAAGTTTTGGGCAGTGACCCGGGCTCTGGGCCTGAAAAGGTGGCTCAAATCTTGAAGATGCAGGCAGATAGCTAAGTTTTTCAGGCACTGGCCACTTACATGTAGTGGTGTGCCTGAAGCTATAGCCTCCCATGATCCAGGTGGATATTGGTGGCCACCCACCTATTCCACCTAGACCTCTAGTCGGTTTCATTATTTTCCTTATTTATAGTAGCATTTACAATTTTTAGAAGTTTTTCGGGTCCTAAACTTCCAGAGCAGTTTTAACCCCCTAAACGACATTTTTTTAGGTCTGCAGCAAGCTTGTACCTATGGGCAATAGGCACTTTCCTGGATCCAAACTTGTAGTACTCGAAGATTTTTCCGACGATATATCGTACATGCCAAACGAAGATAATATGACCAAGTTACGACCCTGGGAAGTTGGTTTCCCAACTAACCCCAACGGGGCCCACAAAATCTTGGCTTTCCATCACCTGGGGTTAGGATTTTGGTTCTTTAGGGTTTTCCCATGTTTTTCAATGATAAAAGTCCCTTGAGCCTCATTGTAACACAGGTCAAAGGCATGTAGCCACCACATCTCTTCTCAGAGATAAGCTACCATCGCCCAAGCTAGTTTATTTTCCATTATGTTTGTAAGAATTTTTCAGTATTTGATATTAATGAAATGAAGTGTTATTCCTGTTGCATCTCTACATTTATGTATATTTCTTTATTTTATTTTGTTCCTGCATAAGTCTAGTTTAGTGGTATAATAACAGTCTTCTCTTTCTCGATTTTTCTTTGCATGTCCCCAATGAGGTCTGGATATAAGGAGTTAGGGCCCAATCTGGTTGAATCTTTGCAAGATCAGCCTCGCAAACCCCGACAACCTCCCATGGCAGAAGAAAAGAAAGACGAAGGACCAAGATATATTATCAAAATATTTCTTAAGGAGGCCCTCGAGAAACAAAGGAAAACAATGATGGATAACTTTAGCTAGATCCTTCAACGACTACCCACCAGCGGCACGCCTTCATCTAGCAGCCACTCTAGAGGCACCACTCCTTTTAAGGCACAAGTAAACTTTTATATTCACATATTTTAGGGCTAAATAGATGGAGATGTCGTAGATAGATGGTTGAATCTATTAGAAGTATATTTCTTCGTTCATGACTTTTCCAATTGGGAAAAGATTGCTTTTTCACTCCTCAAATCTGCCCCCCATGTCAAGGATTGCTGGGAAACCTATTGTGAGCAAAAGGAAGAGACAGAAACCTCTCTGTTCTCAGCCACACCCACTTGGAATTATTTCTGAGACGCCATAAATGAATAATATTATCCAATGGGGATCTATGAGGGAAAGTACATATAATGGACTAAGTTGCGGCAAAAAAGAGATCAAGATGTGCATGAGTTGATGAATATGTTCCATACCCTGTGCACAAAGTTGGATATCAAAGATTTAGAGAAAAATTTGGTGTTGAAGTACTGTAGTTTTCTGCACAAATAAATTCAGGAGGAAATGGAGTTCCTCGAAATATCCTCGCTTGGTGCAACATATTGGTATGCTACCAAGATTGAGCATAAATTCAAACATAAGAAGCGAGACTTTGGATCTGTGAATCAGAAGCAAGGGAAAGGCACCCCCAAACCGTAGAATAAAGGACAAAGCCAAGGCGGGGTGGCCCAGGACAACCCGCCAAAGCTGCAAGAAAAGAACAACACCCAAAGCCAAAGAAGGACATGGAAAATTGGTGTGAGTTCCATAAGGGTTCCACTCACAACAAAAGTGAGTGTCGGCCCAAGAAATCACTGGTGGTCAAGCTGAAGGCTTCTGAATCAGATGAATGTTCCGACTCTGATTCAGAACCTGACAAGGGGAATGAAAAAGGGAAGTATATTATTGATGCGGAGCCCAACACAACTGTTTGCACCACCAAGATCCAAAAGGAGGAACCCAAATATTAAGAGGAGGGGGAGCGCCTCTTCCACTCCTAGATGTGGGTGAAGGGTTCCTCGTTACAATTCACTGTCGATGGAAAGAGCCAAAAGAACCTCGTTTCAGCAGAGGTCATGAATCGGTTGGACCTTCTGACTACAACACGCCCACAGTCATACACCATCGAGTGGATTAAACAAGGAATGGATCTTCACGTCATCCAACAATGTCGCCTTCCCTCCAACATCAATCCATTCATGGATGAGGTATTGTGTAATATTGCTCCTCTTGATGTTTGTGATGTATTATTAGGCCAACCATACTTGTGGAAGTGACATGTTGTGTATGAGTCTAGGCCTTGCACAAATATTCTTACTTTGGGCAATAAGTTGTACATGATACTGGAGGTAGCACCGCCTACCACCATCTCTTTTATCACTACAAAACATTGCAGTAAGCTCATTTCGAAGACGGGGAAAATTTTTTTCCTGATGATCCACCATTAGGGAAAGAATAATATTGTAGCCACGACCTCCAGAGAGGGCTCCTTCACACGGAAAAAACAGATGGACAAGGTCGTGGAGGAGTACAGGGACATCTTCACCTCACCTACAGGTATACCTCTTCATTGTCAGGTAAAGCACTCCATCGATATGACCCTAGGTGCGCCGCTACCCAATGGAATGATCTATCAATGCTCTATCCTAGAGAATGATGAAATCAAGAGGTATATTTAGGAGTTGTTTCATAAAGGCCACTCTCGGTTGGGGTCATCACCCCGTGGGAACCCGATCGTGTTGGTGCAAAAGAAGGATGGGACTTGGAGACTTTGTATTGACTATCGGGTACTACACAAGATCATTGTCTGGAATAGGTATGTGATATTGTAGATTGATGACCTTCTGGACCAAATCAAGTAGGAAAAATATTTCAGCAAGATCATCTTGAAGTCTGGGTATCACCAGGTACCAATCAAACCCTACGATGTGTGGAATATTTCCTTCAAATCCAATGAGGGCCCTTTTGAATGGATGGTAATTCCTTTTGGGTTGACGAATTCTTCGAAAACCTTCATGAGGCTGATGGATGACATATTGTGACCATTCACCAACTCCTTTGTGGTGGTGTATTTTGATGGCATCCCGATATTAAACTAGAGTTGGGAATATCACCTCCAATGCATTCGACAGGTCCTCCAAAAACTGCGACAACACAATTTGTGTGACAAATTGGAGAAATGAACGTTTGGAATGACCCAGGTTTAATATCTGGGATACATTATGGATGAGAGGGGGGTGCATGTGGACCCAACCAAGATCCAGGTCATTCGAGATTGGCCAGCCCCAACCACTCTAACAGAGCTCCACATCTTTTTGGGTCTTGCCATTTTCTACCACGGGTTCGTGTTGGGGTTCTCTCATACCACTTGGCCTTTGAGTCAAGTCACCAAGGGAGGAGTGAAAGAAAAATTATTTTTGTATGAATCTCAACAGGAGGCATTCACAGAGTTTAAGAATCACCTTTGCTCTGCACCAATGCTCACATTACCAGACTTGCAACAACCATTTGAGATCGAGACAAATTCCTATGACTATGTTATTTGGACAATACTTACTCAGCAGGGGAATCCAGTGGCATACCACAGTGAGACACTTTCAGACACAGTCTGAAAGTATCCCACCTATGACAAAGAAATGTATTACATTGTGTAGGCCCACCGACAATGGAAGCATTAAATTTTGGGGAAGGAAACAATCATCCACACATATCACCAACCCTTGTAGTTCATACAGACACAAGGGAAGTTATAGAAATATTGCCATAAAAAATAGTCCACATATCTGCAACAGTTCCATTTGAACATCAAGTACAAGAAGGGAAACACCAATAATGTTGCAAATTTCCTCAACCGACTGTCGATCGTGGTGCTAAACACTCTGCTATAATTTTGTAGGCTAAAGACTTAGGGTTGGCCGCATCTCTACAAAACATATCCAGAATTCGACAACACATACCAGACACTCCTAGAGGGTAATAAAGTTCCAATTTTTCAACTCATAGATGCACTGTTATGCCACCTCAGATACCTCTGTGTTCCTTCAAGCAAGTGTGCCAAGATGATTTGGGAAGCACACTACAGTCGAGTCGCTGGACATTTCAGGGTCGAGAAAATAGTGGCAGTATTACAAAAGTATTTCTATTTGTCAAACTTTCGACATGATGTTGGGAAGTACATTAAATCTTGCACAACCTGTGCCTCCATTTCCAAACCGACCATCAAGAAGCAAGGCCTATATACTCCACTGCCTACCCCTAGTCGACCTTGGGAATCCATATACATGGATTACACTTTGGGCCTTCCTTATACCAAGCATGGAAACAACTGTGTTTTTGTGGTCGTCGACATATTCTCTAAAATGGCCATTATGGTGGCCTACAAGAAGAATATCACAGCAAAAGCCACTGCTAAACTCTTCTTTGAATGAGTGTGGGTACACTTTGGGATCCCACAGTCCATTAACTCAGATCGGGATAGCAAGTTTCTCAGTTCATTTTGGTCAAGTCTTTGGTCGATGTTGGACACCAAGCTCACTAAGTCCACATATTTCCACCCCCAAACTGATGGCCAAACAAAGGTTGTCAATAGGATGATCGTACACATTCTGCACATTTACAGCTTGAATAATCCACACACATGGGATGAAAGCCTCCCATATGTCCACCACAACTATAATCGGTCTCTCCACATCTCAACTGGCCACATCCCCTTTTAGGTGGGCTTGGGATTCCAACCTCTATGTCCCATTGATGTGGCTATACCATTTTCAACTACTCAAGCAGATTCAGCTTATGTCTAGTCTGAAGCCGACAAGGTGAACAAAATCATTGAGCACATTCAACACATCCGCCAACATGTCCATGACATATTGGAGAGAGCCAATGCTAAGTACAAGCAGCAGCATGATCAACATTGGGTGCCACAAAAGTTCTAGGTGGGAGACAAAATTTGGCTACATTTGCAGAAAGAGTGCCTTGTTGGTCCCCACTACATGCTTCACCTGCTCTGATATGGGCCATACACAATCACCAAGGCAGTAGGGGACAATTCCTTCGAGCTCATTATTCCACCATTGCTTGGTCTGCACCCAGTGTTCAATTTGGACTGTCTTCGGCCATACTTTCCACCATTGTTGGACACATCCGACATTGTAAAACACTCACACCAAAAAAGTTAAACCCAAACTGCATGGAACAAGCCACAATTTATCAGATCATGGACACATAGATTAATAACACCCACCAACAAAGGATATAGCTATATCAAGTTATCAAAGCAGGCCAACTCCTTCACCAGGGAAAACGGTTCACCAAGGACCAGATTCAACAGAAATTTCCTCACCTCACGAAGGCTCTGCACGCAATGGGGACCATTGCTTCCTAATGGGGGAGGAATGATCTAAGTGTATATTGTTGGCCACCCACCTATTCCACCTAGACATCCAGTCGGTTTCATCAGTTTCCTTATTTATAGCAGCATTTACTATTTTTAGAATTTTTTCGGGTCCTAAACTTCCGTAGCAGTTTTGACCCCCTAAATGGTGTTTTTTTAGGTTTTCATTAGGCCTATAACCCATATCCATATGTATGTTCCTTAGGTGAAACTTGTAGTACTCAGGGAGATATTTTCGATGATATATCATACGCATCAATTATAGATAATATGACCAAGTTAAGACCCCAGGAAGTTGGCTACCCAACTAACCCCAACAGGGCCCACAAACTCTTGGCGTTCCATCTCATGGGGTTAAGATTTTGGTTGTTTATGGTTTTCCCATGTTGTTAAATAATAAAAATTCCCTTGAGCCTCATTGTAACATAGTTCAGAGGCATGTAGTCGCCACATCTCTTCTTAGAGATAAGCTACCATTGCCCGAGCTAGTTTATTTTCCAATCCGTCTATAAGCATTTTTCAATATTTGATATTAATTAAATGAAGTGTTATTCCTCCTACATCTCTGCATTTATGTTTATTTATGTATTTTATTTCATACCTGCATAAGTCTGGATCATCCTAGCCCCTGAAATGCAGTGTTATGCCTACAGCTATGGCTCAAAGGGGGTCAAAATGTCAGTATGACCCAGGGGTAAGAGGCCTGAATGGTTGGGTTACCTCTTGGGGGTGTTGTGGTTTTTGTATAAGTTCAGCAGGTTGTGTTTTCCATCGGTTCCACTTCCTTAAGGTCACATAGGAGGTTGAATCTCATTATAGTAGCCTCTCATCACGTTTACCCCAAATAATTTTATTTGCTGCAGATTTGTTTTTATTTGCAGGTGATCTCAAATTCATTGGTTCCTGTAAGTTTGAATTTGGTCCATAAAACCCTATCAGATTGAGAATATTCCCATTCTATATTGGAGTTGGATAGAAGAGATTATCTCTCGCAAAACTGTCGATGGTGTGTTGTGTATATTGACAACATTGTTGATCATTGGGTGCATTCTAAGCCAATTATTGTACACTCAAAACAAGACAGAATTTTCTCCATACATATCTCTTGTGATTCTAGGCCTCTCATAACAGGTGCAGATGCCGCAGATGCCTTGTTCGAGAGTATGAAATCTAAACCCAAGACAATTTTATTCAGATCCAAGGGTCTGACAAGATTGAGTAGATGGTTAAACTGCTAATGTTGATTGAAATACTTTGCCAAAAGGTTTGGAAAAATAGTATTTTCTTGCTAACAAGAAGGCCTTCATAGCATGTTCTGGTTCCACTTGTGATTTTTGGACTGCCTCTACCCACTACCTTCGACGTTGTTGGACATTGAGCTAGGGTTGTAGTTCAAATTTCATGGTGTAAGTTGACCCATAAATGCATTGGTCAAACTATTGTAACCACTTTGGGCCAGATTATAATAAAAATATTTCTTTTAAGTTGGATCCCATGGTGTATGATTTTTATGAAATGTCATATGCATATTTGATTGGAAGGGTTTAAGTTTCTGCGTGGGAGACCAACCCTTGTGCACACCATCCGGGAGTGAGAATTATTTGTAGAATTTTTAGATGGTGGAGCTCATTGAGAATCACATGGTGGAGTTTCTAAGGCCGTATGTTTCATATAAGACAACACCAGCTAGGAAAAATGGAGGAGGAGCACTAGAGTGACTCACAACTTATGTGGTTCCGAGGAGCCTATTTAGGTGTGTGCTGAAGTGTTGGAAGATACTCATAATTTTATTAGGGACCCAATGCTTGGAGCATTTTAAGAGTCTGATTTTATGGTGGGTGCGATTATTAAATTCTGACCTCCCACTTATGATTATGATTGAGCCATTCAAATTGGTATGGTGGATAATTATGTCAATTGGCATAGTAAAAGTAATATGCTTGTCCTATTTACGTGCACTCCATAATGGTTGTAAATGGAATCCTTCATCATTTAATAAAAATAATTTCTTATATTTAATTGAAAATATCCTGACCGGCCTTGAAGAATAAATCAGAAGAATTAGGGCCTAGTTTGTCTTAGTAAAAGGAGAAGTGGAGTAAATCGTTTCTCACTGATAAAATTCCATGTGTATATCTTCAGAAGAGACTCGATTCCCCAAGAGTCTACTTGTTGGAGTTGTGTATATCTTCACTAGAGACTCGATTCTCCATCGAAGAAGAAATCAACAGCGTTAGGTCCTAGTTTGTCCTAGTAAAAGAATAAGTGGAGCAGCTCATTTCTCACGTCCCAAATGATAAAATTCCTTGTGTATCTCTTCACAAGAGGCTCGATTCTCCTAGAGAATTCTTGTTGGAGTTGCGCATCTCTTCACCAGAGACTCGATTCTCTAAGAGACTGCTTGTTGGAGTTGTTACTTGACCAAGCTCATGAACAATGAAGGGTCATATTTTGGGTCTTCCCAGAATATATTGTGCCCTCGAGCAGAAATATTGTTGGCATTACATAAATCCAACATCTCATCTGCAAGACTGTAATTGAGTTTCCCTGTTCTGGCTTTGTCGTGTACCATTTTAGTTCATTTTCGAATACTATTGTGTTGAATCGCCTCACGAACCATCTCGGTTCAATGAGTTTGCAGAATTAGAATCTCCATAAGAGTATAATGTTAGCTCACTGCCAAATGAAAAAACCAAAAATAAGAGAGAGAGAGAGAGGCAAATTATTTTTAGTGAAGCTTCAACAATGTGGCTACAGTGTCGATTATCTTCAAGGCATGAAGAATCAGTGTATTTTCTTTCCTTGGTATGGAAAATGATGGATCATCTTGAAGAGACCTTGGAAAATACTTAGAAAATTCTTGATGAAATAGTAAGAATATATAGTTCTTTATGCAACAATATCTCTTTAGACCAAAATGATGGTCAAAGAAGTAGACCATTCTCAAAAAGAGTCCATGTCATTCTGCATTCAAAGCACCCATGTGAAGTGAAGGAAGGATGGGGAAGAGGAGCTAAGCTCTTTGCATTTGGATTTGAATTGCAAAGAACGAAGTTAGTCATAGACCTTTATAAATTGGAGGAATTAGCACATGTCTCTAAGAGGTGGGGCATCCAGAATGGCAGAAATTCGGTTGGGCTCTCAAGCCATCCATGCTTGCAATAATACAACCCAAAATCTGGGAGCATCCTTGTGAAGAGGTTATACTTTCCATTTTTTCTTGTCTCTGCAGGATCATGACTTTAACATCGTCACTACTGCTTTACAACAATGATCTCATGACAGATATATTGCAGCTGATAGTAGAATCCCTTCAAGGGTTGAATAACATCATGCTTCCTACCTTTCAGAAGCGGTGCCAAATTTTAAAACTCATGGAAAAGTTTAACTTTGGCAACTTTATGCTGAATTTGGAAAGCGGCAACTTAATCTTTCAATTACTACAAATATTTTACACCAACATTACCTTAGTTCATCCAGACTGTGTCAAAACAAGCATGAAAAATATTGTGTCTCTATTCTTAGAAGGAGATGTTGACATCTGCAAGATACAAAGATCCAAATTACTAACCATTTGGAGGAAGGAACCACAGGGATCCCCAGTTGCCTAAGATCTAGTCGAGAAGTTGGTAAGGAAAAACATAAAATTGCTCAGAAGGGTGCTAACTAGGAAGGAGTTGAGAAGGATTGATGGAGGAAGCAAGAATGAAATCTACAGCAATAATGAACTAAGGAGGAGAGGACTATGCTTTATCTGCAAAGGACCTTGGGCCCTTAACCATTCATGTCCAGGTGATAAGGAGGAAAAAACTGAAAAACAATTAGATCATGGGGATTGATCCATAGTTGGATTCAATGGTTTTCAGACGAGAACCTATGAAGGATCCAAGTTTTCAAGTACAAATGGTGAGAAGCATCACCATGTATTTCAGAAAGACTTGCAGGACAAGATGATTATGTTGAGTCAGCTTGAAAAGGTACACGGCGAAAGGAAGGAGGTAATTCCTCTTAACAATGTGGTAAACTCTTGTACAATTGAGTCCATAGATATCCAGGAGGACATCCATAAAGAGTATGGGGAATCAGGTGTAGACTTGACAACCAAAAAGAGTGAACAACATATTATCCCCACACATGGAGAAGGCCAGGAAGACATTCAAGGAGACCCAATTGAGGATCCAATTGTAATAAGCCAACATTATGAGCATGATGACAAATATAGTATGCAAGATGAGCCATTTGTGGAGAGTCTGTCAAAGATTCAAGCTGGAACTATGATAGTTAAGCATCCAGTGCAGATTGATATAAATGCATTCAATAGGGCACCAAAATTTCAAGTAGAGGACTTTTGGGAAAATATCATGCATTTCAAGACAGATCTCATGATGTTGAAGCAGAGAGTTTGAAAAACTCCAAGACACTGTCTTATAGGAGAATAGGATAATTGAGGAGATCATAGGGGTGTGTGCTAAATCAATGACCAAGTTGTCTAGTGATGAAGAACAACTCAAGTTCCTCACAAGGCAGCAAAAGGAGTACAATTCGAAGTTCCAGAAAAAACCCTCTACCAGAGTACATAGATAAGGCTTGGAACACTAAAACCCCACTAGTTTATACATTGGGAAGAACAAGGCAAAGTTCTCCAAACACATCATGTTGGGTGACCAAGTGGAACAACATGAGTTGAGCGTCGAGCAATGTCAACATAGTAGATTTGCAGGTATTCATCCTTCCCAAGGCATGGATTGGCGAGAGATTATGACTTGGTACTCTATTGATGGGTTGATTCCTAAGACGATACTCACAACCAAGGGCATATTGCAACTTGGGACCTTTGGCACAGACAGATGGTACCATAACCCACAGTGATGAAGAATGTAACTAGGTTCGGTCTTCATAAATTGTACTTGAGTCAATACTTATTGTACTTGTCAAAAGAATAAAGAAATTAATTTTATATTATTATTAAATGACTTATTAAAGCATGGGTTTCATGCTTGGGTCATATTTATTTTAGTTCAAAGTCCCTATTGTGGAATCCTGGGTTTTATTATGAGTCTATAATATTATTGGAGATTTCAATTGATCCATATTGGGATTTTGAACCATGCAAATAGGTCAAGTATTGAGTAAAATATGATTTATTAAGCCTCCACACCAAGTCGGCCTTAAGGAGATCAAGTCGGCCTCAAATCCAATAATTCAAACCCATCAGAAGGCTATATATATAGGTAGATCAAATTCACTTGGAGACATCTCACTGCAACACAGAAATTCAATTTTGTAGCTACAACAAGGAAAAATTGTGAATTGGAAGAGAGGAAATTTTTGGATTCGGTTTTGGGCATGCTAATAGAGTTGATTAAAATCAAAATTTTGGTGCTACTTGTTGGGCCCAAAATAAGGTATGATTTTCACCCATTAAATACTGCAAATCATATTGTAATTTCAAGAAAATCCCTCTTCATATTAACAATAAGGAATGAAAATCATGAAAATAGGAACAATCAGACTAATGATAGAAAGGACGATTTATAATAAGGAATTGACTCTTTTTTGTCTTTACCTGCAGGAAACTAGGAATGCCTAAACCAATAGCAAAAGAAAGCCAACGACGGACGCAAGGACAAAGTAGTCCAAACGGCCAATAGAAGGCGAACGAGCAGATTGAGTTTAAGAACTCAAATGACAGCCATGCGTAGCGGGCTGTTGATTGAGATACATTCTCAAAATTCCGAAGACCGCCTTTAAAGGGGAAAAGAACAGAATGAGAGGGCAATCTGATAATAGAAAATCCAGAACATTTTGTCTAATTATATTTCGTAGCATTCCTAGATGTAACAGAGTTTTGAGTAACTACCTTCTAAAGTTTCCTCAGTGCTGAGGCTTCTGTGGGTCTGGGCCCAACCTCCAGGAGCTCCACGCACGTTTCCATGTTCTAAAAAGTTACATAATTGATATCTGTAAACTTGGTGCAGTTTTAATACATATTTCCATTGATATAATTACAGCTCTTCTTCTTTAATGAGTCATTGGAAATTGCGTTCTTAGAATGAGACAAGTGCAATCTCGTTTCTGATAATGTTTTGCTAATATTGGTTTGTCTGTTGTCATGATAATTAATTTCTAGGCCGTAGAAATATTGATTTCAACATTTTGCATCTCCATGCATTGCGTGGCATAATAAAGCAATTAACCAATTGATTGATGTTGTTTAATTAAGTCTTACAGAGAACTCCATTGCAAAATTACTTAATGATAGTTGTATGAGTTATTTGACCCGTTCGGTTCTACTGTTGTTTCATTATTCTATAGCTAGTCGTATTGCCTAGTTATACTGTTGTTTCATTTTTGCGCAGCTAGTTATATTTCTCAGTTCTACTGTTGTTTCATTATTACACAGCTAGTCATATTGTTTAACTTTTGTTTCATTATTACATAGTTAGTCACCATTCTAGTTATATTGCTAGCCGAATATCTGCTTCATTACTGCTTAGATTGCTAGGTCATCGATTCAATTCAATTACATCTCTGAAACAATTTAGTTAGACTATTGTTATGCTTAATTTCATTATTGCCATTTCAATTCTTGCTTGATTTATCTAGACCGTTGTTCAGTTTAATAGAACTTCCATTTTATTCCAGTAGAGAAACCTCAAATCCCCTTACTCAGCTTTAGGCTAAAAGATCCATCTAAGACAACTTCTTTAGGATAAACAAGCTTCCAAAGTTAGTAATTCCTTCTGAACATTGACAAAGATCACCCGTAGATCAGTTAACTCGCATATACTGTGCTGACACTCTTGGAATAAAAGACTTACCCGGGTTGACAATTAAATGAAGGTACAATAGAGTTGTCACAAAAAGTCACCTCTATCTGACTCAGCATTTTGGCGTCGTTGTTGGGGAGAGTGTTGAGAGTTATCTCCTTTAATTCATTCTTTTTCTGTTGCAGTGAGGAATTGGGTATTGAAAGCGAAAGGTAAGAACCTGCATACTGGTAAGCAACATGCTTGCCCTTTAGCCCGCCCGCTAGCAATCTGTACAGAAACCATAGGATAGGTGCTCCTATTTTATGCCTAAGAAAAAGATAGAAACAACTCAAAATCAGTCACGACCACAACCCAAAGGACCGATGAACCTTGGGAGGACAACATATAGAGACGAAATCATTAAGAAAGTTGAATCTCAGGCATCTATAGGATCAAAAACCACTCCCATCCAAAATCCTAACATACCCCCTCGGGCAGTAGCCTCACCATCTATAGCCTATGCTGAGATTCACAGCAAGAAAGAAGGGTTTGAGCAAAGCCTGTGGACTGCCATTCATCAAAACATTGACCTTTCAAAAGAGGGAGGCTCTTGCAATTTGCAAGAAGGTAGGGGAGAAACTAGTGGAGAAATTCACATAGAGATACCTAAATCTCTTGAAGAAGTAATCGAAACAGAACTCCTTAGAATCCCAGATTAGGGAAGTGTTGTAAAACCTTCACCACATTCACCTTCCAAGCCTATTAAAATCTCCCCCCCAGATCAAGAAATTCCTGAATATTTCTGGCACCTCCTTGATCAAATGGCAAATAATCAAAATCAAAATCAGAGGCAGACATCAACATTGGAGTACCCCATCGTTGATCATGCCGCCAATGCCCCTATGAAAGCCATTCCCTTTCATAACATCCCTACCTTTCATGGATTAAACACATAAGATCTTGATGCATTCTTATTTGAATTTGATGTCTTATGCAGAGGATATGATTACACCACCAATCCCCAGAAACTAAAATTATTCCCCTCCACCCTGAAAGGGACGGCTCTCCGCTGGTTCATGGGGTTAGGAGGGGGAACTATAAACAACTAGGACCAAATGAAGAATGACTTTCTTACCAAATACCAAGACTATTGCCGAACCCGAGACCTAAAAAACGAAATCTTTAACATGACTACAAAAGACAATGAAACACTAGAAGAATACGTAGAAATATTTCAATACAATTTACAAAGATCCCCATATACTACATTGTCCAAGGACATTTTGAAAGCCACAGTACTTAAGGGGATGAAGGAGGAATGGGTTGACTTACTTAACATAATGGGAAAAGGAGATATTTATTAGGAAGAATATGACGAGATTATCTCCTTATGTATTAGATGTTCCCAGGGTAGCTCACGTAACAAACCTATTAGGCGCGATCTTAAGCAGACCAGTAGCAATGTAACTAGGGAAGAATTTGGAAATCTCTTAGAAAACTTCAAAACCGACATCTTGGTCACTTTGACCACACAACTTGATGTTCTGCAAGCCAAACAAAAACAAGCAATTGCTGAACAAAATCTGGCCGTCTTCTGCCCAAAATGTTGGAAGAAGCAAAACCAAAGGGAGTGTCCTTTAGACATGGTCCGGACATGTGCTATCTGCACTAAGGATCATATTATGGACTAGTGTCCTTCACTCCCTGGGCTAAAAGCCATCTACAAAGAAGCAGAAGAAGAAACAGAACCGGTCTATTTAATGAATCAGCGTCGGCAATGGCAGGCACGACCTGGCATACCGCAAGACCTACCTCAATACTTTCCAATGCCCCAGTACAACCAGAAAAACCCTACAACAACTTGGCAAAATCAAAACCCCTTCCAAACTTGGCCAAACCAAACCTTCCCTATTCCACCCTGGCCTATGCAAAATAAATCAGGAAGTAACTAGCAAAACTTCCCTAGTTCTCCCCCTTACTGGTAGAATATCCCTTATCAAAACCAATGGCCAAACCCCCCTACACAAAACAACAACTGGAACTGGCAACGACCTACGAGGATGGGAAATTTACCGACAGGAGCAGGAACTCAACAATTACCAGCCCCCTACCCCATTCAGCATAACCAGCAGCCTATCATACGACCTCAATTACTAGCCCAACCCAATCCCAATCCCAATAATAGACCAATTTAATTAATTCAAATCATAGAAAATCCAACACCCAACAACGAAAAAAAACAATGTAACGAATTGAAGTTAAGATCGGGACGTACCATATTGCCCATAGAGGCCCCAACTCCACCTCAATCCCAAATTGAAACATCCACAGGGCCTAGCTTAACAGAGATAACAAATGTAGGTTTTAACCTTAAATAGAAATTATCTACACACGAATCTTATAACAGAAAATAAACAATAGCGAGAGCATAAAACATAAAACAGATAAACACAGAGATTTTCCCCTGGATCCCAAATTGGGACTACCAGCTTGATTTTTCATTATATTCCTTTTAGTGTTACAACACATATATATACATGCCGAAGCATACATAAACCCCAATCCATTAACCCTGGATTAGAACATAACCGTAGTTCCCTTGACCGGATCTACAAAATACCAAGGGTCGAAAACCATCGTACCCCAAAACCATGTGCAAACTCATGCACAAAACATGGGTGGGTCCGCATATGAGTGGGACCGCATACCAAAAAAAATTTCGCCGGGGCGCTGCTGCCCCCCCTGCTGCACCCGGCGCAACGTACAACGCGTGGGGCTAGTCGTGGAAAGAATATAACACATACCCAACATTCTCCCACTTGTTGTTTTCTTTCCACAGGGGGCCACAGGAGAGCTTAGTCATTGGGCCAATTCTTCAACACCCATTGTTTCTCTACACCAAGAGAACTTTTGAGTGCTTACAAACTTCGTCAATGCATCTGCAACATTCTTCAAAGTGTCCACCTTTACCAGCAACACCCTTTTAGCTTCAACCATATCTCTAACAAAGTGATATTGAACATCAATGTGCTTTGTCTTTGAATGATAAACAGGGTTCTTAGCCAAGAAAATTGCACTTTGGCTATCATAGTCTATCCTTATAGCTTGTTGTACCAACCCCATACTTGAACACAATCTCTGCAACCAAATTGCTTCCTTGCTAGCATGAGTGGCTGCTATGTATTCTGCCTCTGTAGTTGAAAGAGCCACTACAGACTGTCTTTTACTCATCCAACTGACTGCGCCTCCAAATAAGCTAAACACATACCCACTTGTAGATCTTCTTTGGTCCAGATCTCCAGCCCAGTCTGCATCAACAAAACCACGAATGTCCAACATTCTTTCCAATCCTGGTCTTCCCTAGTAGCATAAGCCATAATCACTAGTGCCACGTAAATATCTGAAAACCCGCTTCACTGCTGTCCAATGCTCCTTCCCTAGGTTTGACATAAACCTGCTCAATACTCCCACTGCATGTGCAATGTCTGGTCTAGTACAGACCATTGCATACATCAAGCTACCCACTGCACTTGCATATGGAACACGGGACATATACTCCTCTTCTTCTTGTGTCTTGGGACACTGTTCAGCAGACAGCTTTACACCTACAGGAATAGGAACCTTCACCGGTTTACTATCCTGCATATTGAACCTCTGCAATATAGTCTCGACATACTTCCTCTGGTTTAACCACAGCTTCCTCTTTGCCCGATCTCTCTTAATTTCCATGCCCAAAATATAATTTGCAGCACCCAGATCCTTCATGTCGAATTTGGAGAACAGTTGGGTCTTCAAATCTTTGATAATTTCTTTGTCATTTCCAATCAACAACATATCATCCACATACAAGACCAAATAAATAACACGGTCACCAATTAATTTAAAATAAACACAATGATCCTCCTTGCTTCTGGTGAAACCAAGTCCCCGTATATAGGTATCAAATTTCTGATACCACATCCTTGGTGACTGTTTTAACCCATACAGAGACTTCTTCAACCTGCATACCAGTTTTTTCTTACCCTTCACCATAAAGCCTTCAGGTTGCTTCATGTAGATCTCCTCTTCTAGATCCCCGTGAAGAAATGTTGTCTTCACATCCATCTGTTCTATCTCAAAATAAAATGCAACAGCAATAGATAAAAGTAATCTAATAGAAGTAACTTTGGCAACAGGAGAAAAAATATCACCAAAATCAATTCCCGGCACCTGGGAATAACCTTTTGCTACCAACCGAGCTTTGTATTTCTCCACTTTGCCTTCTACATTCATCTTCTTCTTAAACACCCATTTTCTCCCGATGGGCTTCCTTCCCGCCGGAAACTCCACCAAATCCCATGCCTCATTTTTGTGCAAGGATGCCATCTCATCAACCATGGCCTCCTTCCAGAGTTTTCCATCCTTCCCACCATCGCTTCCCGACAGCTTCCGGGATCATCACGCTATAGTTAAGGAAAACCCAATGCAGCGCATGGACTATACTTTCTCGGTTGCCTTTATTTCGAACCGATCTTCTCAAAGCCGGGGTTTGTGGCTCTTCCTCTTCTGAATCTTCTTCTATTGTAGAGTCTGATTCATCCTCCTTTAGCTCAAACTCTATCTTCTCAGGTTCCTTTGGTAGGACTTCATGTGTAACAACATCTTTCACCTCTCTAAACACCACATCTCGGCTGTACACAACCTTCCTTGTTTCGGGGTTCCAAAGCTTGTAACCCTTTAAACCATCCTTATACCCAATAAAGATGCACCTTTCAGATTTATTATCCAACTTGGTCCTTTTCTCCTTTGGAACATGTACATATGCATCACATCCAAATACCCTTAGATGTGAAAGAAAGGGTTTCTTACCAATCCATACCTCATGTGGAGTATTATCCTTCAACGCCAATGAAGGTGATCTGTTAACTAAGTAACATGCAGTCTCCACTGCCTCTGCCCAGAATTCTTGTCCTAACCCGATACCACTGAGCATGCTTCTTGCCTTTTCCATCAGTGTTCTATTCATTCTTTCCACATCTCCGTTTTTTTGAGGTGTGTATGGAGTAGTCTTCTGTCGTGCTATACCACACTTCTTACAGAACTCTTCAAATTCCTTCTTGCAGAACTCCCCACCATTATCTGTCCTCATCGCCTTTATCTTCTTCTCTATCTGGTTTTCCACCAGAGCCTTAAATTCTTTAAATTTGTCAAAGACTTCAAATTTCTTCCTCAAGAAATATATCCATGTATTCCTTGAGAAGTCATCTATGAATGAAACATAGTACACAGAATTTCCCAGTGATGGAACTGACACAGGCCCAAACACATCACTGTGCACAAGTTCTAATATCTTGTTCGCCCTCTTAGCACCAGAAGGAAAACTCACCCGATTCTGCTTCCCATATACACAATGTTCACAAAAATCAAAATCCAGAGATAAATTAGACATACCTTCTACCATACCATTTCTATGTAGTATCCGAAGGCCCTTCTTTCCAATATGTCCAAGCCTTTGATGCCATAGCATGGTCTTTTCTCCAGAGACAGCTAGGCTTTCCGCTCCACTTTCAGGAACCATAGAACTGTTACACCCATCAATAACAATGCTACCTTGTAGCTTGTACAGAGTTCCAGTCCGAACTCCCCGCATTAATACCAGTGCTCCTCAAACCATCTTGCAGGCATCTTTCTCGAACACTGTTTTTACACCTGCATCATCCATCTTGCTTACAGAAATCAGATTTCTAGCCAATGCAGGAATATGCAGAACACCAGGAAGTGTTCTAATCCTTCCACCTTGCAGCTTCAGCTTGACCTTTCCACGTTCGATGATTTTGGCCTTCCTATCATCCCCTAGGAAGACATCACCACCATCATATTTCTCATACTCGCAGAACCACTCCCTATGGGGAGTGAAGTGAAAGGATGCACCTGAGTCAATCAACCATGACTCATGATCTACATGTGTATTTGAAGAAGAAGCCAAATACACATCCCCATCTTCATCCGAGGTGGTTTTTGCCTCTGCAGAAGGAGCATCATCAGATCCCTTTCCTTTCTCAAGAGCTTTAGATCTACTGTCCTTTTTGTAGTGCCCTTCCTTTCCGCATTTCCAGCACACCTTTACAAACTTTCCAGGATATTTAGATCTCCCTCTAGATTTGGATCTCCCACTCGAAACCTTATTCTTGTTTCTGTTCTGGGACCTTCCTCGTACAGATAAGGCATCTCCATTCTGAACCTCCATATTTCTCCGTCTCATTTCCTCTGACAGCAAGGCTGAGACAATGTCATCAAAATTCAAGGTAGTTGTATTGCTACCTATTGCAATAACCAGACTGTCCCACGAGTCTGGTAGAGAACACAACAAACTGATGCACTTATCTTCATCTGAGATTTTAATATCAACATATGACAGTTGACTTACCACAGTATTGAAGGCGTTCAGATGCTCTGTCACCGAGTCTCCATCCTTCATCCTCAGGTTATACAGCTTTTTCCGCAGGAACAACTTATTCACCAGAGACTTAGATTGGTACAAAGTCCCAAGTTTTTCCCACAAATTCTTCGTCGTGGCTTCCCCAGATACATTCAACAATACTGAATCTAAGGCACACAACCGTATTGTGCTCTTAGCCTTCTGATCCAGTTTCTTCCAGTCTTCATCTGACATTGTTGTTGGTTTAGTACCTGGATCTACCGCGATCCACTGATCTTTATCCACCAGCAGATCCTCCATCTTGAGCCTCCACAACTCAAAACTCTGACCATTAAATTTCTCGATCTCTATCTTTCCACTGCTCGCCATCTTCTTTCACCGCAAGAATCGATCCCGCAGATCTCCCACTAAACAGGGTCTACCTCAGGCCCGAGCAAAAAACCCTCAGCAGTAAAGGCATCCCCTTGAAGCTGAAACATCTTTGATACCAAATGTAGGTTTTAACCCTGAACAGAAATTATCTACACACGAATCTTATAACAGAAAATAAAAAATAGCGAGAGCATAAAACATAAAACAGATAAACACAGAAATTTTCCCCTGGATCCCAAATCGGGACAACCAGCTTGATTTTTCAATATATTCCTTTTAGTGTTACAACACATATATATACATGCCGAAGCATACATAAACCCCAATCCATTAACCCTGGATTAGAACATAACCGTAGTTCCCTTGACTGGATCTACAAAATACCAGGGGCCGAAAACCATCGTACCCCAAAACCATGTGCAAACTCATGCACAAAACATTGGTGGGTTCGCCTATGAGTGGGACCATATACCAAAAAAAAATTTGCCGAGGCGCTGCGCCGGACCCTGTGACCCCCCTGTTGCGCCCGGCGCAACGTACAACCCGTGGGACTAGTCGTGGAAAGAATATAACAAATACCCAACAACAAAAACATGCAAAGACGAGGAAACACTGGAACAACAAGGACCTGAAGATCTTAAAATAGCTCCACCACCATTTCCTGAGAGATTAAACTTACCCAGACCTATAATCCACTCAGAGTTTGAAATCCTGGGGGAATTAAGAAATCTTTGTGTCAAAATTCCTCTTCTGTAGGCCATCTAGGACATTCCCATCTATGCAAAAACAATCAAGGAGTTATGTGGAAAGAAATAGATTAGGAAAACAATGGTTGTACCTACCGTTCATGTATTAGGAACTCTCTCTGACTTATTGTTAGGAAAATAATCACCTGTAAAATATGAAGACCCAGGAAACCCCACTGTAACCGTACAAATTTCTGGATATTCATTTCCAAACACATTGGTTGACCTTGGGGCAGCCATCAACATCCTAACTACAGAGGCTTGTGAAAAACTAGGCATATCGGTCCTCGAACCTACAACCACACTCCTGGAATTAGCTAACAGATCTGTTATTATACTAGAAGGCATAGTACAAGACCTTATGGTCTCAGTAGACTCATGGGAATACCCTGTTGATTTTTTAGTCATTAATTCGAAAAACAGGATGGAAGGGCACCCATTGATTCTTGGGCTGCCTTGGTTGGCCATGGCAGATGCTTACATAGGTTGCCAAACAGGAAACATGACTATCACTAGAGGTAATTCTGTAGAGAGTATTGTAATCTATCTGCCTGCCAAACCAAGTCTGCCCACGATAAAAATTCACAAACACCCAGACACATATTGGGAGAAAAAAATCCGTCCACCCCTCACACTGGTAAAGGCTCTCGAATTTAAAAATCAAACGGAAGATGATATGATTAGTAACATGATGAACCATCTGCCCAAAACTGAAAATTTGAAATTCCAAATGATGAAAACACTCCTCGAGCATGAAGGGAAATAAAATCTCGTAACAGTCTTTGAGACCCAATATAATCCCACAACCATTGTTTGTAATAGTATACCTATTGAAATCGAACCAGGTAAGATTTTGAATATTAACAGTAGCCTGGATGACAACCAAAGGCAGAAACTTGTAAAAATCCTTAAAAATCACCAAGGTGCATTCGCGTGGGACTACCAAGACATGAAGGGCTTGGACCCACAGTTGTTCACACATCATATCTATATTGATAGAGAGACTCGGCATGTTCGACAACTGCAATGAAGACTGAATCCCCATTTAAAAGAAATTGTAAAAGAACTCCAAAAGCTCCTAGATGTAAATTTTATTTACCCTATATCAAACAGCAAATGGGTCTCCCCTTTGGTGGTTGTCCCTAAAAAGAATGGGAAGTGGAGGATCTGCGTAGACTATAGAGAATTAAATAAAGCAACTCAGAAAGATCATTTCCCCCTTCCCTTTATTGACCAAGTCCTTGATACATTAGCTAGAAAACATTTTTTCTCTTTTCTTGATGGATTCAGTGGATACAATCAAATACAAATAGCCCCTGAAGATCAAGATAAGACAACCTTTACCTGCCCATGGGGCACTTTCGCTTACAGAGTGTTACCATTTGGATTATGTAATGCTTCGGCAACATTTCAAAGACCCATAATTAGTATTTTTTCTTATTTAATAAATGAAGGACTTGAAATTTACATGGATGATTTTAAAACCTATGGGGAAGATTTTGACCAAGCTCTAGAAACATTAGACAAGGTACTGGAATGATGTATTGCTACTAGATTGTGTCTAAGCAACGAGAAATGCCACATGATGATGACTGAAGGGGTAATCCTAGGCCACTACATTTTTGCGGCAGGAATCCAGGTAGACACGACTAAAATAAAGATAATTCTTTTGTTGGCCACACCCTGTACACAAATCGAGGTACGCAGTTTCCTGGGGTACACAGGATATTACCATAGATTTATAAAAAAAATCTCACAGTTAGCTGCACCTCTGTATGCTTTAACTGGCAATGTTGAATTTCAGTGGACTGAAAAATGTGACACTGCTTTTACAGAATTAAAGAAGCTCGTCTCCACAGCATCAATCTTGCGAGGTCCTGACTGGAACTCCCCTTTCATATCTCTTCCGATGCATCTGATATAGCAATAGGAGTAGTCCTCGGCCAAGAAGAAGACCGAAAACCATATGCTATCTATTATATTAGCAAGAATCTTACCCCCACTGAGCTAAGCTACACAGTAACCGAGAAAGAGTTCCTGGCTGTAATTTATGCTATCAATAAATTCAGGCACTACATAACAGGATATCAAGTATTCATGTACACTGACCATTCTGCTATCAGATATTTAGCAAATAAATCGATCACGAACGGAAGAATAACTCGTTGGATACTATTATTACAGGAATTCGATATAACAATCAGAGATCGTCCAGGGAAGGAGAACGTAGTCGCAGACTTTCTGTCAAGAGTCCCCAAAACAGATGACGCATCGACAGTCGACGATCAATTTCCGGATGAACACCTGTTTTCTATAGCAGTCAAAACCCCATGGTATGCAGATGTTGCAAATTATCTGGCAGTTGGGAAGCTACCCAAACATTTGACGGCAAAAGAACGGAAGTTAATTGGACAGCACAGTTCATGATTCTCCTGGATTTAAGGGTACTTATTTCATACAGGGGCTGATATGCAGATACACCGATGCATAAGGGAGGATGAAATCCATGACATCCTACGTGCCTGTCATGATGAACCCTGTGGTGGTCACTTCGCAGACCGACGGACAAGGCATAAAATACTGCAATTAGGCTATTTTTGGCCTACAATTTTTAAATATGCAAAGAAGTATGTTCAGTCCTGTGACAGCTGCCAAAGCATGGGCCATCCAAGCCAAGCTGATGAAATGTCGCTACAACCGCAATTGGTGGTAGAACCATTTGAACGATGGGCATTGGACTTCGTTGGGCCATAATCCGCCATCAAACCAGAAAGCCCACATATTAGTTGCCACAGATTATGTTACCAAATGGGTGGAAGCAGTAGCTTTGCCAAGAGCCACAGAAGAATCAGTAATTAAATTTCTCTTCAAACTATTTGTATGATATGACCTACCAAGGGAAGTGATAACCGATGGGGTGGCACAGTTCACAAGCAATAAGATCATATCTACTTTAAAAAATCACCATGTCATTCACAGAATTACGTCTCCTTACCACCCGCAGGCAAACGGACAAGTCGAAAGCACTAACAAATTCTTGGAGGCAATCCTTACCAAGACAATAGCAGCACACCACCGGGATTGGGCCACTAGACTACCAGAAGCCTTATGGGCTTATCAAACAACCTGGAGAAATACCATTGGATATTCACCATATCAACTAGTATTTGGGAGAGAACCTATCTTCCCTATTGAGTTCGAAATTAAAACACTGAGAACAGCCAAGGAAGTAGGATTGGACTTAACGGATGCTCAAACTAAAATACTTCAACAAATAAATGAACTGGATGAAATTCGACTGCTTACCTTGAAACGTACAATGATCATTCAACAAAAATGAGCCAAGTGGCACGACAATCTAATAATAATAAAAAGTATTCCAAAAAGGAGATTGGGCGCTCCTATATGATTCCAGATTTCAAGACTTTCCAGGAAAACTGCAAACAAGATGGCATGGTCCATATGAGATTCAGGAAGTGCGTAGAAATGGTACCCTCACTTTGACCACGATAGACGGATCCGGCTCAACATTCTGAGTTAACGGTCACAGAGTATGCCTCTATCACAAACCTCTCATGAAGCAATCCTTTTGTCAACAAGCACGAGAAAATCCCACCATCCGAGTTGTGGCACAAGGGGGTGACAACCCCACAAACTCAGGTACATGAGAGGTTTGACAACATCACTTTTAAATTATGTATATAATTGTATATTCGTCCCATTTACAATCCATTCTTCTACAGGGTTGTGTTGTTTTTAATTTCTTACTTTGTTGTCTAGTTTATGAACAACTGTTGTTCAATTTTTGAATGGTAGCAGTTCAATCGAATTGAACAACTTTTTGGTTGAGTTTTAAAGTTTTGCTGCTCAATTCTAGAACAGCTGCTGTCCAATTTTTGAACAGCAGCAGTTCAATTGAATTGAACAACTTATTGTCGAGTTTTAAGTTTTGTTGTTCAATTCCAGAATAGTTGTTGTTCAATTTTTGAACAGCAGTAGCTCAATTGAATTGAACAGCCTGTTGTCGAGTTTTTAAGTTTTGTTGTTCAATTCTAGAACAGTTGTTATTCAATTTTTGAACAACAGCAGTCCAATTGAATTGAACAGCCTCTTGTCGAGTTCTTAAGTTTTGCCATTCAATTCCAGAACAGATGATGTTCAATTTTCGAACAACACCAGTTCAACCAAATTGAACAGCTTTTTGCCATGTTTTTAATTTTTGATGTTCAAATCCAGAACAGTTGTTGTTCAATCCCTGAATGACAACAATTCAACAGAATTGAACAGCTTTTTGCTGCATTTTTAATTTTTGTTGTTCAAATCCTGAACAGCTGCTGTTCAATCCCTGAACGACAGCAGGTCAACAGAATTGAATAGCTTTTTGCTGCATTTTTAATTTTTGTTGTTCAAATCCAGAATAGCTATTGTTCAATCCCTAAATGACAGCAGTTCAACAGAATTGAACAACTTTTTGTTTCATTTTTTAACGTTGTTGTTCAATCCAGGAATAACTACTATTCAATTTCTGAACGACAGTAGTTCAATCAAATTTTAAATAGTTTTTGCCGCGCTGCTTGTGTTGTTCCATTCAGAAACAACTGATGTTCCATCTTTGAACAAGCTAACTATTCCTTCAACAAAAATACCCATTTTTGAGAATTTTTTTAGCATTTTTGAGCATTTTTTGAGCGTTTTAGCATTTTTGAGCATTTTTTTTAACACCCTTCAACATTTTTAAGCATTTTTCCCAACCAATATTTAAAGCAGCTACTTCTCAATATCTTAAAATAACCATTCTTTTTATTGAATAACCTTGAGCAGGGAATGGCACTTAAAGGAGAGAAAGCAATTGATAAAATTTCAAATATCATGTTTTCTGATACTACAATTCTTAAACAGAAGCTGATATTATACACACATCAACATAAGGGCTAAAACCACCCACAATTTGAATATGATATCAAGCGACTCAGGACCCTATAATGATATGTCTTTTTGCAATATTCGAGTAATATGACCCTACAACATGAAGAAATGGAACAAGGCATATTAATGGTATTAGTTTTTCTACTTCTTTCACCATCCCTCACTCTTAAGGAGTCAATGAGCCTTCCTTAGAAATCATGGTGTGACATGCAAATCCCAAAAGAGGATAGGGGGTCTCATCACGAGTTAGCCTACCATGATCATAGGAATTGAGCAGATGACATGCCCACTATGGCCACCACACCAGGGTAATGACCTTCTCATCTATTAGAAGGACAGGAGGTCTCATCACGAGCCAGCCTGATCACTCTGTTACAATTCTAGTGAATGGCACAGTAATTATCTGGCTACCACACCAGCATAGTGACCTCCGAATGGATCAAACTGCTAAAATACAAAAGCAAATACTACATTTACATATCTTAAGAGAGGATAGGGGGTCTCATCACGAGCTAACCTACCATGATGATAAGAGTCTAAGCAATTGACATGCCCATTATGGAAACCACACCAGGGTAATGACCTTCTAACTTGAACGATAGGAGGTCTCATCACGAGCCGCCCTGATCATTTTACTACAACTTTAGTGAATGGCACCATGATTACTTGGCTACCATACCAGCATGGCGATCTCTCTATCAAAATAATAAAATAACTATTATCACATAAGGATCATGGCTCATTTTTCGGGTTAAAAAGCAACCCTGTCGAGGCTATGAACGCCTGCTGGCAGCAATGGTCCTGCTTGTGGTATGAAAGAATGCTTCTTCAATAAAATACTGTTACATACACCTTGTTTTCCATTTTCTTTACTGCAAACCTATTACTCGAATTAGTGACAATCATGACTTACCACAAGAATAAATAACGAAGATTTGATTACATATTTCAAACTTGGGAAGGACAACTCCAATCAATACTTGATTAAATCTTGCTTCCGTCACAGCATTCTAACCATACAAAGACATCATATCATAATAATGACAATATTGTTTTCTCTCATGCCTCGGCCTTCTCCGCACAAGATTCAATCATGAAAACTTTTAAATTTGATCGTTTGTTGCACATGAAGTAATTACTTAATTTCCAATCCTCCACACGCAAAATTACTAAAATATGACACCCCCATGCTTGCATTCATCATTGGTCGAATCTCTCTAGTACCTGAGGACGTGGGCACCCTTTTCTAAAGAGGGAGAGGTGTAATTGGCTTTGATTGGCTTTAATTTGGCAAGCAGATGAAACCCTGCACAAATCCCGTCAGACACATTGGTAAATGCTACAATTAAGGCATGGAGACTCTTTATATAGAACCGCGATCTCTTTTTTAGTTACACTCAGCTCCCAGATGAAACAGAAAAGCCAGAAAAAAAAGAGATAACCAGAAGAGAAAAGTATACCAGCCATGGACGGAAATACTCTTTGAAATGAGCCGTCGAATTTTCCAATTTCAGAGGCAGCAAGTGCCATTCTTCAGTGAGCAGGATGGCTGACATATGTGCATAAATTAAAAGGACACAACACAGAAATTGCAATCAAATTCCTGCAAAATTTGCGGGATGGGCAAACCAAAGTAAATGACTGAACCATACCTGTCATAGAAGAAATCATAGTAGCAGATTCTGGAATACCAGCACAAGGGGAAAGATGGGTAGAAAAGAATCTACTCCTGCAAGAAGCAATAGCGCTATACCAGGACCTAGAAGAACCACTGGAACGAAAAGCTAGAGGGATTGCTCCTGCTTCCTTACACCAGCCATGGCAAGAATTGGTAGTATTCATCCAAAGATTCATAACATGCGAAGGACGTCGGGAAGCGATAAAACCTCGACAGCGTAAACTCTTAGCTGCACTCATACAGAAAATTTCAATTAATTTTCCTGCCTTTTCAAATTTTGTATTGCATGATACCATTATTCGACTAAGAAAAGCTAAGAGGCCCCAATCAGTGGTTAGTCACCAAGGATTAATAAAGTTAATCATTATTCATGAGCTAGATAGACAACATCTAGCATGGCACAATTTTGTCAACCCAGAAGTTAACCCAGAAGTGCAGGAACCTGAAGTTAACCCCGAGGGTGCTGAAACCGAGCCTCCTAGGGTAAATCCTTCAAAAAGAAAAATAAGTCGAGCCTCAACATTAGAGTCAAACAGACAAAAACATGCTAGAACACCCCAGGGAACGTCGAACGCCATAGATGGAGAAGAACTATCCCAGGCACCCTTACAAGGATTTGAGGAGGAAATGGCCCTAGTCCTAGGGAAAATAAGGACAAACCTCGAATTAAGGAACTCATCGGAAGCAGGGGAGCAAGAAGAATTTTATGATAAAACTGCCTCCCCCAGCAGCTTTGGTCACACGGATATCCTATCCGATCAACAGGAACTACAAGAGAACAAAGCCCTGTCTCCCATTAATAATTATGAAGTATATGGTGAAGGATAGACAAACAAAATATTGGAATCACAGGCTAATTCAGGTGACACTATCCTTGTGGAACAAAGCTCTCACACAGAGACAGTTCCCTTGTCACTAGGAGGTAGCATTGCTCCTCCCTGTCAAGACCCTCATACTGAGGGAAATTCTGAAGAAGTAATTGGAAACACCATTCTAGACCTTACCCTTGAGCAAGAGAATTCTACTCCCCTGCCACTTGTAAAAACAAGGGAAGGTTCAGACATGAGAAAAATTGAGAATTTGAGAAAGACCTGTAAAAAATTGAAGAATATGGTAAAACACTTGAAGAAGCAGTTAAAAAGAAAAAGAAGGGTCAGGAAGTCGAAAGCAGAAACTTCCACTATAGGGACCCATACAGAACCAGCAATTACTATGGAAACTGGAACACAAACCACTTTGACAACCACCACTGAAGCCGAAGTACTGACAGAATCAGCAAACAGCATTGAAACATCCACCAAACTTAGCAGAAAGTTCTAGAGGAAAAAGGGATCCAAATAGAGGAAGTCCCTGCCTATGCTCATTTAATAGAGATAGCTACTAAGCAAAGAGTACAGAAGGAGCTAGTGCAATTACGGCATGAACTGACACAGTACAAGAAGGAGGTAGTGCCATTACAAGAGCACCAGGCACTGCAAAATAAATTCACTGGCCTCTCTCTTACTGAAGATGAGACATTTTCCCAGCTTAGAAGTGAGCAGGTAAAGTTTAAATTAGTACAAAGGCAGGTAGAGCAAGCCAAAGAGTAGATCTCTGCAATTTTCTCTCTATATGATGATGATTTATCATGTAGGTCACCGGCAACTAACTACGCCCTATTCCTAACAAAGCGGTACCTACTTCTGAAAGTTAAAGCTGTAAGAGCAGGGAAATCCACTTCCCTTAATACTATAGAGGAATTTATCCAATGTTGTAATGACCAGGATGAGCAGGTTCAATGCTTCTTATGTGAGCTCTACATGCACAATTTATTTTTAGAAAATGACACTGATAGCAACCCCAGCCCCTTCATAGGAGATGTTCAATTACAAGCTTTTCTTTCATTTGCCAAAAACCAAATCAAGTTGGCCAAAGCTTATGGCATATTTCAGAAAAGAGAACATAATCTGGAACTATGGGTCAGTGGGGAGCCTATGAAACCCATGCAGTTGATAATCCGACATCATAATTTCATGAGAAGGTCGGGTGTGAAGTATAGATTGGGTCCTCTCCATAAAGATGTCATTGAAAATGCATGAGATTACTTTGAAGACATCCGAGAAGCAGCACTAGCAGCAACTAAACAACGGTGGATGGCCTCCACAAATAATGTGAAAAATAAGGAGCCATTCAATTATAGAAACTCCAAGGCTGTTGCTTCCAGATTCCGTTTATACAACAGCTTAGTCTACAACATGGGGCCCGCCTGGATGAGTTGCAGATATCGAAATCCCCTCCTCTGACTTCCCCCTGAAGAGTATAATCATGACTACGAGTTGCCAAAAGGAGTCACAGGGCCTACCTTCATACTCATAAAAATAAAGCGAGGCTACAGAGCACCCAATGAGAGACCCTACCCCGCCTATTCTTTAACTCAGTTACATCTTAATCATTTGTTTGCATGAGGACATGCAACAAGGTAAGTAGGGGAGCATGTTGGGCCCAGACTAAGGCATGATTTTCATCCATTAAATACTGCAAATCATATTGTAATTTCAATAAAATCCCTCTTCATATTAACAATAAGGAATGAAAATCATGAAAATAGGAACAATCGGACTAATGATAGAAAGGATGATTTATAATAAGGAATTGACTCTTTTTTGTCTTTACCTGCAGGAAACTAGGAATGCCTAAACCAATAGCAAAAGAAAGCCAACCAACGGACGCAAGGACAAAGCATTCCAAACGGCCAATAGAAGGAAAACGAGCAGATTGAGTCTAAGAACTCAAACGACAGCCACACGTAGCGGGCTGTCGATTGAGATACATTCTCGAAATTCTGAAGACTGCCTTTAAAGGGGCAAAGAACAAAATGAGAGGGCAATCCGATAATATAAAATCCAGAACAGTTTGTCTAATTATATTCCGTAGCATTTCTGGATGTAACAGAGAGTTTTGAGTAACTATCTTCTGAATTTTCCTTTGTGCTGAGGCTTCTTTGGGTCTGGGCCCAACCTCCAGGAGCTCCACGCACGTTTCCATGTTCTAAAAAGTTACAGAATCGATATCTGTAAACTTGGTGCAATTTTAATACATATTTCCATTGATATAATTACAACTCTTCTTCTTTAATGAATCATTGGCAATTGCATTCTTAGAATGAGACAAGTGCAATCTCGTTTATGATAATGTTTTGTTAATACTGGTTCATCTGTTGTCATGATAGTTAATTTCTAGGTCGTAGAAAGATTGATTTCAACATTCTGCATCTCCATGCATTGCGTGGCATAATAAAGCAATTAACCAATTGATTAATGTTATTTAATTAAGTCTTATAGAGAATTCCATTGCAAAATTACTTAATGATAGTTGTATGAGTTATTTGACCCATTCGGTTCTATTGCTATTCATTGCTACTAGCTTAGTTCTACTATTGTTTCATTATTGCATAGCTAGTCATATTGTTTAACTGTTGTTTCATTATTACACAGCTAGTCACCATTCTAGTTATATTGCTAACCAAATAGTTGCTTCATTACTGCTTAGATCGCTAGGTCATCGATTCAATTCAATTCCATGTCTGAAACAATTTAGTTATACTACTGTTCTGCTTAATTTCATTATTGTCATTTCAATTCCTGCTCGATTTATCTAGACCGTTGTTCAGTTTAATAGAACTGTTGTTTTATTCCAGTAGAGAAACCTCAAATCCCCTTACTCAGCTTTAGGCTAAAATATCCATCTAAGACATATTCTTTAGGATCAACAAGCTTCCAAATTTAGTAATTCCTTCTGAACATTGACAAAGAGAACTCGTAGATCAGTTAACTCGCATATATTGTGTTGACACTCTTGGAATAAAATACATACCCTGGGTTGATAATTAAATGAAGGTAAAATAGAGTTGCCACAAAAATGCACCTCTATCTGACTCAACACTACTCTCTCTGCATTTCGAGCTATAGTTTGGGAGATCAAAGTTCTCAAAGTTTTACTGCAACAATTGCTACCAAGGTGCTACTTCCAAGTGAAGGGGAAGTTGAAGTTGATTTTGTTGGAAGTTGTTGCTGTGATAAGTTGTATTGGGCCTAAATTGAAGTCTTTGAAGCTAGATCAAAGTCTCTACCTCAAGATCAAAGTCTCAATAAGCAAGGTCTACTTTCCAGGTCACCATAGTGTTGTTATTGTTGTCGTTGCTTCGAGATTCAAGAAGGATCACAAGGAAGGCTGACTTGGTGTGGAGGAAGTCTGGCTCAAGGTATATAGTGTCAAGAATCACTATTGAAGGAAGAATTACTAACTGGGTTTTACCCTCGAGGGATTTTTTTCCCTAGCTACTGACCAACATTTGGTGTCCTTGATCTCTGTATTTTCTTTGATATTTGCTTGATGAACTAATAAGAAGAAAGATAAGAAGAACATAATAATAACTAAATAAAATCTCAAGTAAATAATCAAGAACAAGAGGATATTTATGCCTTTCTGATTCTCTAACATGGTTTCATAGCTTTGGTGAAGAAAGTAGGAAAATGTAGTCTCAAGAACTTGATCAAGTCACAAGAAGTTCACTAGAGGAAAGAAGTCTTCATTTCCTTCAAGAAAGATGTCTAACACTATCAAGGGAGAGAAAAATCTTGAAGGAGATTCAAATTATAGGTCTTGGAAGAAAAGGATTTACATCATCCTTGAAAAGAACAAGGTCTTAGATTTAGTCAAAGGAAATATGAAAAGGCCTACAGAAGAATCAAGTGATGTTGATAGGGTGAAGTACAAAGAACTGGAATTAGTAGCTATTGCTTTACTGGTTGAAGGCATAAAGTAAAATATTCTCCCCTTCATAGCAAATATTGATCATGCTCAGGAAATGTAAGAGGCTTTGTCAAAACTATTCACCATCAATAACATTGGAAAAGTGAAAAGCCTGAAGAATGAATTAAGAACTATTAAGATGACAAAGGAGGATATTGTTTCCTCTTTCTTTGTGAGGATAGCAAGGATAAGGGATGATCTTATTGCCATTGATGAAATAGTACCATATAAAGAACCAATGATTACAACCATTCTAGGAATACCGCCTTCTTGGGGTTCCTTTGCTTCAACTCTCAACGACCGGAAAGAAACACCCACCTTTGAGGAGATATGGACAACATGTGGTAAAGAATAATTAAGAGTATTCATGGTAACCAATAATGAATAATTTTCAAATTCTTATGTTGCTCATCATAAAGGAATATTCAAGAAGAAGGGACCAAAGAAGAAGGTTTATATGTCAAAGATTGAGTGTTATCATTGTCACAAAATGGGACAGTACATGAGTGATTGCCCTGAAAATCCTAGGAGAAAGAAAATAGATAGAGATCATGCAAAAATGGAAGAAGAAACATCATCCCCCAAGAAAGGAAAGCCCAAAGAATATCTAAGGGACTTGCACTACTAAGCCCCTTCCTTCTTATATTTTATTTGTACTTTTTATGTGGTATAGGTTTAACATATTCTTGGATATATATTTATCTGTTTTGTAAGTTTTAGGTTTTCCCTCAAAGCTTGGGAAAGATCCCACAACAACTCCTCAATATAATTATCTCATTCCCTCTTCTTGTCTTCATGTACTTATTTAATATTTTGAATATACTAAATACTAATCGCTTGCCTGCCTCTATTCGTTGTCTATGAATCAATCTGTTGAATATTCAAGAATCATGGAGAAGGCTTCAAGGATCAAATGAGTAGGCCACAAAAGTCAAAGGGTTTATCAAAGAATAAAAGGCATGTATTGAAAATATATAGTCTTGATACTCTCTTTGAAATATCCATTACTATATTACTAACTGTTGCTATGTCTAGCTCTACTGAATCCTAAAAGTATTCTTATTTGGGATGATTCGTCACCTGATGAATCTACCCACCTTACACACCTCTGATTGCTTATATAAATAGAACCTTAAGGGGGTTCTCTATAAAACCCTATCCTAAGGGTATGTTAATAATATATGAATCCCTAAACCTATTTAGGGATATTTATGAAGAAATTTCTATTCTGATTAATGTATTGATAATGTTGTGTTTGGGATTTTGATCATAGAACTCTAAAATTTCTAGAGTTGAAATGATGTTCGAAATCTCATACCTTTGAAGTCTGATATAATAAGGGTTTACTTTGATAATGAACCGAAAACCTAGGTTTTAGTTAGGCATACAAGTAAAATCCTTATTATGGAAAGTCCTAGGAGTGAAACCCTAGGTATATGTTCTCTTGATTGAATCCCTGGCCTAGTATAGGACGGTATATATATATATGCCTAGATGTATTAATTTTGACTAACATATGATGTGATTATAATAGTGATCCCCTAGATATGTGTGTTGACCTGTTTTCCAATGGTCCTAAGAATATAGGGCTTGGAAACAAACCTTAATCAAAGTTTGAAAGATCTAGGATGATGATTGAAAAGTCTAGGGTCTATAAATAAATCCTAGTAATGATTAAATTCTCTATTATGTATGTTGATTTGATTCTATATAATGTGTGTGAGAATTTATAGATGGAAAATATAGGGTTTACAATGAATCCTTGTGGAAGTTAATTATGATGTGTTTTTTGAATTCTAGGATGTACATTAAACCCTAGTAGAAGCTCTTCATGATATATTTTGATAATTGATTTGAAATCTAGGGTATGCAACTAACTCTAGTGAAAGCTAATCATGTCTGAAATTTGATTAATCTTGATTGACTCTTTTATGAAATCTAGGATTTATCCCTAGTAGAAAGTCTAACATGTGAATTCTAAAGATTGTTAGATATCTTGTAGATATATATTGGTTCTAGGGTTTACTAAATGTTGTAACAAGGTATATTATACATTTGAGAGAAAAATTGAAACCCTAGGTAAAATGAAAGACATCGTGAAGTAGTTTAGGGTTATGATAAAAGTCCCTAACAAAAATGTTGAAGAGTGTATGTCTCTTGTTTTGATATCTAATATGTATAAAGTTGAAAATGCTTTCGTAGCTTTGATATGGATAAATTTATGCTTCTATAGTTTTGGTTGTACTTGCTATCTAAAGTTGTGCAGGTACATCATGAAGATGAGAAGCTAATATGTACGCTGAAAAGGATGGAAGCCATGAAAGATTCATCAACACCTAAAGAAGAAGTTAAATCTCCCTACATTAAGAGGGAGCTTGGATAGAAGTTGATCTCCCTAGATTAAGAGGGAGCTTGGATAAAATAAAAATGATTATAGTTCTCTACTTCATGTTTCATGCACTAGACCAGGGTAACAGTCATAAGTCTTAGTGGAGACCATGAATAAGAATCATAGTCATGGTTGGAGAATATAATATGAAAAGATATGTTGCCACATGTAAATTAGGAAGAAGAATCTTCTCGTAAAATATTCTACTGATAGTATTATTGTAATTAGTTGACGGGTAACATCGAAACCCCGAAATTTGTTTTGATTATATATTTGAAATGATTGATGATTGGGGTTTGTGTTTGTGTTTGCATAGGTGAATCTCTCGAAGGATTTGATATCATGCTAGTTACCAATCAATTTGATTGGGAGAGATTAGTTGTCCTTGATCTACTGGATCAAGGTGTGATGAGGCTTTTTGAGTGAAGCATTTCCTAGAAAGACACCAGGTTGAAACTTTGTGTTGATGTCTAGTAAGGAGGGTGACATCGAGTGGATGTGAACCTAGTTCCATGGGTTGATGGTTGAAGTAAGCCTAATGGTACCTATAGAGGTTGAAAGCTTTAGTCCATCTTAGTCCCACTTGGATAGATTGCCCCAATTAGGAATCTAGTCCATGGCATTGCAGTGCCTAAACTGTTGAGTGACCAATGGATAGAGTTCCCTGGTCATGAATCTAGTCCATGACATTTAAGTGTCTAAAGATTATTCATAGTTCATATAGTTGAGATCTACCTTGTACTATTGAGTTATTAATACCTCCCTAGTTAAGCGAGGGTGTTGAAGAATGTAACTAGGTTCGATCTTCATAAATTGTACTTGAGTCAATACTTATTGTACTTGTCAAAAGAATAAAGAAAATAATTTTATATTATTATTAAATGACTTATTAATTTATGGGTTTCATGCTTGGGTCATATTTATTCTAGGTCAAAGTCCCTATTGTGGAATTCTAGGTTTTATTCTGAGTCTATAGGATTATTGCATATTTAAATTGATTCATATTTGGCTTTTGAATCATGCAAATATGTCAAGTATTGAGTAAAATATGATTTATGAATCCTCCACACCAAGTCGGCCTTAAGGTGATCAATTTGGGCTCAAATCTAGTAATTCGAACCCATCAGAAGGTTATATATAAAGAAAAATTGAATTCACTTGGATACATCTCACTGCAAAACATAAATTTGATTTTGTAGTTGCAACAAGGAAAAATTTTGAATTGGAGGAGAAGGAATTTCTGGATTCGTTTTTGGGCATGCTTATAGAGTTGAAGAAACTAGAAATTTTGGTGCTACTTTCTCATAATTTCGAGCTATAGTTTGGGAGATCAAAGTTCTCAAAGTTTTACTGCAACAGTTGCTGCCAAGTGAAGGGGAAGACGAAGTTAATTATGTTCGAATTTTTTACAATGAGAATTTTTATTGGGCCTAAATCGAAGTCTTTGAAGCTAGATTGAAGTCTCTACCTCGATATCAAAGTCACAAGAAGCAAGGTCGAATTTCCAGGTCACCATAGTGCTGCTACTATTGTTGTTGCTTCCATATTCAGGAAGGATCATAGGGAAGGATGACTTGGTGTGGAGGAAGTCCAGGTCAAGGTCTAAAGTCTCAAGAATCACTATTGAAGGAAGAATTACTGACTATGTTTTCCCCTCGAGGGGGGTTTTTCCCTGGCTATTGCCTTACATCTGGTGTCCTTCATTTATGTGTATTTGCTTGATGAACTAATAAGAAGAAAGATAGTAAGAAAATAATAATAACTAAAGAAGATCACAAGTAAATAATCAAGAACAAGAGGATCTTTCTTCCTTTTTGATTCTCTAACACACATGTCCTAGGAGTTAGGCGGTATTGGGATATAAGAGAATCCATTGGGGCTAGGATTGGTGAGAGGATTGTTTGGGATCCATATGAATCTATTAATGGGAGGATTGGTCGAAGGATTGTTTGGGATCCAGGTATCGAAGGATCCATTCAAGATCATTTAGCATGGTGTGGAATAGCACACTCGGTTGTATGGGATCCTGGTATCAATTATTATGTTTTGGATAACAATGAATTTCTTGAGGGCAAGAAATCTTAGGGAGGGAGGATTTGTAATATTCCCTTTCTTGATCTGGTCAAAATGGACGGAATCTGTCCATGGTATTTATCGTGGTATTTTCCCATGGTTTCATCCCATGGTATTTGCCTTCAGTTTTCAATGGAAAATAATAAAATAAGGTCTCCAGAGAGTCCATCAAGCCTATAAAAGGGGATAGAAGCTAGGCATTTGGAATCATTCATGTTTATCTATCTTATTGTGTTTTTCTTGAGAAGTTAGCGTGGCTAGTTCCAGTTTGATCCTAGGGACGAAAACCCCAAGGGTGTTAGTTTGTCTGGTGGATCCATCTAGGGTCCACCATTGTGCTTCAATGCATTTGTATTCTCTTTTGATAAGAAGTTGTGCATGCCATTACAGGGGCTTGAAATTTATTGTATGGGAATGTACTATTTCCTTAAATAATAATATAAATAATGACTACATTTCTAGATCCTGTTGTGTTCAATACTTTGATTGCAATTATTTTTAACTAGAACACCTAGATGTGCCAGATCTGTTGATTATTTCTCTCTTTGGGATATTACACCAGGGAAATAATGCAGATATCTTACAAAAGCTTCTTGTCTCACCAACCAAAGAAACATAACAAATCTGCTCCATATGTGATTCAAAATACCTTCAAGTAGCAAGAGGTCATGCTCATGTTGGTGGAAGCGAGTGGCGAATTCAACGCGGCCCAGTCAAACGAGTCGAGTGGAAGTAAACATATGAGGATCATAATGGAGAGACGAAGCAGATCAGGGCTAGACAATACAAGGAGTCAGGCTGCAACCATGGGAGGATTGTCAGACATTGAATCACATTTAAGAGCTTCTCAAACCCGCCACCATCCATAACACCACCATCCTCACCTCCATATTCAACTTGGAGAAGCCAAACACATTCGTTGGAAAAATCCATAGAGTGTTGAAGCTCAGGTTCAACATTGAGGATGGTGCTAGATGCAAACATGTTGGCGCTGGAAGAAGTTAGTTATATCCAAGAGTTTAGAAAGATAGAGGAGGTCAAATAAGTTTCTTGTTGACTCTTAAGAAGAGGACGCACAATTTCAATTTAATTATGTTGGTTTGCAGTAAAATTTTGTGAATTGTGTACCCTCAACAACAGTAGCGCAAGAGGAGAACGAGCGTTCAATAAATTTGAAATTGATATGGGAGAGATGTGCTTTCATCTTGTGAGAAAGCATGGAGATCTTGGGAGAAAATTCAGATTTTTTTAAAAACTTGGGTGGTTGCTTTATTTTAGTGATATGAAAATATTGTGTGAATTTTGTGTAGTTATGTAATATATATTTTGGTGTGTAATGGAGAACCAATTAATGAATAGATTAGCATAATTTAAATTAGTGGCTCTCGAGGTTATTCGGTGCCAAGAGAACATCGCTAATTTAATTATTCAAGTTTGTTATACGCTGATGGGTCTTCTTGTGCTTCGACCTTCAAGGGAATTAGTTATGGGTTATATTATGAGATCCATGTGTGTAGAAAGGTCAGTTGCATAATTAACAAATGAATATGCACACTACTCAGACAACTCACCTATACAACTATCGAAAGTATAGTTCACTTCATTTTGATAGACGAGAGTTTGTCTATAGGGTGGTCCAATATCGAGAGTTTCCTTCGGAAGATCGATAAGTGTCAATTATACAATGTTCATCAAAGATGGTCAGATGTAGTTGTATCTTAAATGAGTTGAATGAGAATCTCAAATACTGTGGTGGTGAAAAAAGCATTGTCCAGGAGGCTTCAGAGTGTGGATAAGTACCGAGGAACACCAACCAGAAAAAAGATCAATTTTCTTGTTGTAATATGTATTTTATATATTGTAATTTCTATTTAATTTTGACATGTGAGCATTAAAGGAGACACTTGGAGAGAATGCTTACATGGTAAATTTAGACTTGGTGTGGGATTATGTTGAGAGAATATCTCAACTTCCTTATTCATCTTTAGAATTTGTTGGATCTCAATCCAACTTTATATTTGTATAATATTTATGAATACAGTGTGATTTTTTTTTGTGTTCATATGTCTCCTCCTCCATTTTTCTTGTCCTTCAAGCTCCAGCAAAGTGACGGGATCTTTTTTAGCAAGCACCTAGAATGAGCAAATCTCTTTAGATGCTATCCTCTTCTAAAAGGAAAAATTTGAAAAAAAAATGCAGCTCTAAAAATTTAATCCCTTTTAACACTATAGATCCATGATTAAGATGGATCCATGAATATACACACCATTGGATTTATATAAGCTTTATACCATTATTTAAAGTATACAAAAAGGTTCAACACATTGAAAATCTTCTGGCATTTGGATTATATATACTACACATTTTAAATTTGCAATTTCAACAAATATTTATCGCACTTTAAACAAAATTAACTTAAAAATATACCCTCAAAAAAAGTCAAAACATATAATATTAAAACTACTTAAAATATTTTACTTATATTTTTTTTCGTCAATTATATATATATGAATGACATTAAAATATTTTATTTAATATAATATTAATATATTTTATTAATGTTTTATATTATATTTTTAATAATAATTTTTAAATATCACGTCTTAATTTTATATTAAAAATGGAATAAACAGATTAAATTAGAAATAAACAGAAAAATAGAAATTGTAGAAGACCACAACAGAATAAATGAAGGGATTTATCTCCATGGAATAAATAAAATTATAAAACATATTAGGAAAACTTGAGTAAGGATCATGGAAACACTGTTGCTTAGGACCACGAAAAGATAGTGCTCGAAGGTGCATGGAAGATAAGTGGATGCGTGAAATTGCTTATCCTCAAAAATGCTTGATGGAATTTTTATATTTTAATTGGTTAACATTACATATACATGACATGTATATTCCAAGTAGTTGGTTTTACTGAATGCATGTTGCTGAAGATAGCAACCTGGTTAGAAGTATACTATGTCTAAAGCAAGAGGTACTAACTGAGATAAAGGTTGGCATTTGTCCAACTGAAACTAAGGGTTCAAATTTGGATATTTTCAAGCAATACATTAATCCTTTCCAAATAAATTGGATGCCCAAGGAGGGACAGCTCCTTTTTCCCTCAACTCGATTTACCCTGGTTTTATAAAGCATGGGTTGATCATGAACAATACTCATGGGTTTGAAAATAGTGCCATGAGTATTGTTCCAGAATTGAAAGGATAGGTCTGCCTCTGAAAGGTAATCTTTTTCCTTCCTGTTCAATTGCATGGGCATAAGGGTCATCTTATGGCAGAAACCGTTAATGAAGAAAGGAACCATCTTCTGTTTCTGGATACGTTGGTTTTTAATTCCAACATTTGTATTAAAAGATGAAAATATTGAAATCCAGACTATACTCGTTGGAGTGTTTTAAATTATGAAAATGACTTAGCCAGTGTCCGTCAAGACCGGGATTAGATAATCAAAATTTTGGTTTGCAAAGTTGTTGGTGCTGTGGTGTAGTCGGTTATCACGTCAGTCTTACACACTGAAGGTCCCCAGTTCGAGCCTGGGCAGCACCATAATTTCGATTTCCAACTGTTCTCTTTTTAGTCAGTCGATGTTATCAAGCTATTAGTTAAGGTCGGAATCACGTACCTCCAAATGGAATTCTTATCGGGTTCTCAGTTGGCCACCCAACATTGTTCCCTTTCAGCTCTCCCTGAGCTGGATTTTTAATGCAATAAGCTGACAAAGTTTTACTGATGTCTCGGAACTCGACATGTCCCCTCCCCTTTCAGCTCTCCCCTGATCTGGAGTTTTAAGAGCAATACGCTGACAAAATTTCAATAGATGCAGTATTGTGATTTTCTGATGATTGCCAACAAAAACTTTGATGATTGGCAAAATGTATACCGAGACAGTAGCAAGTAAAACTTGTCAAGTTACAATTTATAAGAAAAGATATGGAAAATTTACAAATGCAAAAATCTGAGTCTGAATGATTTCTTTAAGTGCACTAAAAACTTGGTTAATAAAATTAAAACCAATGTAGACAGTATTTGACATCAATGAATCAGAGAGAAAGTCTTTCTCTTGAAAAAAAGAATCAGAGAGAAAGTCTTGAGAAGTCTTCCTTCCATATTTAGTCCAATTGTTGTAGCAATAGGAGAATCAAAGGATAACTCGAATCTTTCTTGATGAGATTGTGGGTTCCTTGCAAATCCATGAACAAAGGTTGAACAGATCCATTGCTACTTCTTTTAAGCAAGCCTTTAGATCTCAAGTTTCTGTTAGAAGTAAAGGCACACCATCCAGCAGTGGAGGTGTCGCTATCGCTAAATGTAGTGAAAGTGAAGATTCAACATCAGCCATGAAGGACGACAAATTTGCCTTTTAGAATCACATGGAAGAGGCAGACCTAGTGGCAAGTCACTTGGGAGCTTTTCTCAAACGATGACAAATGCAATGTCCAATGTCATTATTGTAAAAGGTTTGAACATTATGCATATAAATGTAGAAAAAAATGGTATGGATAAACAAAATGCAAATTTCATTAAAACATGATTTGAAACTAAAAGTGAACAGAATCAAAATATAGCATAAGAAAGTAATAAAGGTGGATGGTGCTTAATGGTGGTTATAGCAACTATCATCGAAAAGAAAAATGTTTTTGAATCATTAAAATCTGAGGTGAGAATATGAAATAACAACAAAGTTTGAAAGTATCAAGCATGAGTAAGGAGTTATGTGAAATAACAACAAAGTTTGAAAGTATCAAGCATGAGCAAAGGAGTTATGTCCATTTGCACTAGCAAAGGCTACAAGAAACAAATCCCTGTATCCCTGGTTTAAAGCATACCTCATTAGTATGGAGAATTAGTTGAAAACAGACCATAGGGTTAAGTTTGAGATTGAGAATACAATATAATTTATAAAATAGAAGTAATAGTCAAATTACAGTATACAAAATGACAAAAGCAAGGATCTCCTAAAAAATGAAAATTAAATTTTCATCTCCTTTCAACTTTGACACAATAGACCGATTTACTTTGCGGAGCCGTAAAATATGGTCACTTGAACTTCAGAATGTTGAATTTGTTATATAAGAAACAAATGGTAAGATGATTGCCTTTGATTGAACATCCTAATAAAATTTGTGAGTGGCATTTTGTAAAAATGCCATAATAATGTTTTTTCGTTCTGGTAAATCATGGAGAGCAAGAGCTCCACTTGAGTTGATCCATTCAAATCTGTGGTGTAAAGTAACTTCTAAAAAACCCTTCATCAGGATGTAGAGGAGCCAAAACGTTTAAAGATAAAGATAATGACAAAGATAGAAATTGGTCTCTGTCCAACATATGGCTTCAATCCCTATCATATCCTGAACCCCAGGGTAAGAAGTTCTCTGAATTGGAGAATTTCAATCAATATGGTAATCCTTTCTGAACAAATTGAAGTCCAAAAAGGGAAAGCCCTTTTAGCCTATCAATCCAGCTAATCAGTGCAACTAATTATTATCTATAGAACATGCATTTGATAACGAAATCATCAATGTTCTGAGCGTTGAAATACTGCTATGACATGTATCTTCCCCAGAATGGAAAGTGTAAATCTTCCTCGGAAATTTGAGCTTTTCCTTTCCTGTTCAATTCTTATTGTTAGGAAATGATGTTGAGAGTAGTTAATATCGGTTAGATAACCTAGTGTCAATGGTCAATTCCCTGTCTAGATTTTATTTCAATGAGTGTAGAAAAACACTTGTTTCATCATTAATAATTAATTATATATATAGAAGAGTTATATATTCTTGTTTCACAGTATTGCTCTTTTTGAAAACAAGCTTTTCAAATAAGGAAACTTATTTGATAATTCAAACCAAAATTTCTTAAAAATCATTTAAGAGAGCTAGAGATTTTGTTTCACGCAAGCCCGCTTTCTCTAAAGATATTGACTTAATGAAACAAAGGGGCATTCCGAGAATTAAACCTGAGAACTCTCGCTCCAACCTTATTTGATAATTCATATCAAAAATTCTTAAAAAGCATTAGGAGAGGGACAGCTCTGGTTTCACACAAGCCAGACTTCTTTAAAGAAATTGACATTGAGGAGAGCTACATATCTTGTTACACAAAAACCAGGCTTTGTAAAGAATGTGAATTAATAACATTTAGGAGAGCTACATATTTTGTTTTCCAAAGACGGATCTTGTTTCACACAAACCATACTTCTTTAATTTAGGAGAACTATATATCTTGTTTCACAAAAACCAAGCTTCTTTAAAGAATTAATTCTAAGAATTTGAATTAATGACATTCAGGAAAGTTACTTTTCTTGTTTCAGAAACCAAGCTTCTCTAAAGAATTTGAATTAGTGACATTCAAAAGAGTTACATATCTTTCACAAAAACCAAACTAAGCTGAATTTGAAATGAAATGAAATTATTTAACGTTTATTTGGCTAAAGATAGTTTATAGGACAAATTGTTTTTTCATCTGGTTCAGTGTAAAATAACTTATGAGACAGCATAACCTCACAAAAAGATAGTTTATGAGACAAATTGCTTTTCCATGTGGTTCCAAAATATCTGCATAATCTCACAAAAAGAAAACTTATAGAACAAAATGCTTCTCCATCTGGTTCCAGAATATCTACATGATCTCACAAAGAGATAACTTATAAAACAAATTACTTCTCCAAAATATCTAAATAATCTCAAAAAAAAAAAAATTATAAGACAAATTACTTCTCAAAGAAATAACTTATAAGACAAATTACTTCTCCATCTAAAATTAATACAGAATTCCAAGATTAATTCAAGAAAGCTGCATATCTCTCACAAAAGCAGGCCGAGAATATCTAGATGATCTCACAAAAGATAACTTACAAGACAAATTACTTCTCAAAGAGATAACTTATAAAACAAATTACTACTCCATCTGGAATTAGAATTCCAAGATTAATTCAAGAGAGATGCATATCTATCACAAAAGCAGGCCGAATTTAAATTTATGGGAATTAATACAGAATTCGAAGATTAATTCAAGAGAGCTGCATATCTCTCACAAAAGCAGACCGAATTTAAATTTATGGGAATATCTAGATGATCTCACCCAAAAAAAAAAAAAACTTATAAGCCAAATTACTTCTCAAAGAGATAACTTTCAAGACAAATTACTTCTCCATAAGCCAAATTACTTCTCAAAGAGATAACTTATAACTTATAAGACAAATTACTTCTCAATCTGGAATTAATACAGAATTCCAAGATTAATTCAAGAGAGCTGCATATCTCTCACAAAAGCAGGCCGATTCCAAGATTAATTTAAGAGAGCTGCATAGCTCTCACAAAAGCAGGCCGAGAATATCTGGATGATCTCACAAAAAGATAGATTATAAGACAAACTACTTCTCAAAGAGATAACTTATAAGACAAATTGCCGATTCCAAGATTAATTCAAGAGAGCTGCACATCTCTCACAAAAGCAGGCATAATTTATAAGACAAACTACTTCTCAAAGAGATAACTTATAAGACAAATTGCCGATTCCAAGATTAATTCAAGAGAGCTGCATATCTCTCACAAAAGCAGGCCGAGAATATCTGGATGATCTCAATGCCCTGCATGTAAGTCACATAGCTAGACCAGACATCATTTCCTAACATAAGAAGGATCCTATGACCGTGAAATTGAACAGGAATCCTATGGTTAGAATCATTATCTAGACCAAATGTCCTGAAATGAACTGTGGCTTTGAGGAAGTAAATAGCAGTGCAGTTATGCCCTCCCACGCAAGCTAATCCAGGCATACAACCTACCTGACCATAGTACATCCATGCACGCCAAGGTCTTCAATGCAGAATCCCTGAGCTGTAATTTTCAGGAGAGCTTTCAGAAAGGTCATAGAATTCTGATGCTGAAACTGTTTCAGACTTAGAGATCCCTTCAGGGGTCCACTTCCATGTAATAAATAGAAATGCAAATATGAAATAACAAAGAACACAGTAACGAGAAACGAATATTTGTAATATTTCTCTCCTGTTTTTTTTTTCTTGCAGATCAGGGAAACCACAAACTTAAAACCATGGAATTATAGCGTATCAAATAAGCATAGTCGACAACATAGAAGAGATTCAGTGTTTGCATAGACCGTACTTCAAATTGCTTTCTCAATTCAGCAGAATTTTTTTGAAGGAGACCTTTTTGCCAATTTTGTCAGAAATAAAGGGCAGAGAAGATAATTGCTACTTAGAAAATGTTTGCCTATGGAATAGTTTAGGACAAGTAGTCACATGTTACAAATTTGTATTAACTCGTAGAATTTTGGTTCAAAATTTTTGGAGTGGGTGTAGGCAATTTTCCTAGCATATAACACCTTTCATAGTCCATGGCAAAGTTTCAATTTAAAAAAAAGGTCTCTGAAGATCAGTATGCAGAGGAATCTCCAAAAAAAAGTCCTTGATTGGAATACAATGTTTAAAGGTAAAGATAATTATTAAGATAGATGTTTGTCCTTCAAAAATTGTCATGTCCCAAAACCCAGGGTTAGAAATTCCCTGATTGGGAGAATTTCAATCCAATACGGTAATCCTTTCTGAACAAATTGGAATCCAAGGAGAAAGCTTTTATAACCTATCAATCCGGCTAATTACAGTCTATATAACATGCATTTGATAATGAATCGCCAGTAGTCTTATGGGAGCTGAAACGGTGCTATGAAAACTTGAAAAGTACTTAAGATTCACTTGACTAAAGATAATTTATGGGACAAATTACTTTTCCATTTGATTCCAGAATATCTGCATGACCTCACAAAGAAATAACTTATAAAACAAATTACTTTTCTATATAAAATTAATAGAAAATTCCAAGATTAATTCAAGAGAGCTGCATATCTCTGCATGACCTCACAAAGAGGGGTTCCAGAATATCTGCATGACCTCACAAAATTAATTCAAGAGAGCTGCATATCTCTGCACGACCTCACAAAGAGGGGTTCCAGAATATCTGCATGACCTCACAAAGAGATAGCTTATAAGACAAATTACAAAGAGAGAGATAGCATATAAGACAAATGATTGTGATAGCTTATAAGACAAATTACTTCTCCATTTGCAATTAATACAGAATTCTAAGATTAATTGAAGACAAATTACTCTGATAGCTTCAAGAGAGCAAGGTTTCCAGAATATCTGCATGACCTCACAAAGAGATAGCTTATAAGACAAATTACAAAGAAATAGCTTATAAGACAAATTACTGTGATAGCTTATAAGACGAATTACTTCTCCATCTGAAATTAATACAGAATTCCAAGATTAATTCCAGACAAATTACTGTGATAACTTATAAGACAAATTACTTCTCCAGCTAGAATTAATACAGAATTCCAAAATTAAGACAAATTCAAATTACTGTGATAGCTTATAAGCTATGTTGCATGAGTTTCTGGAACGTGGAAACGTTAGGAACTTGGGTACGGGTGTCCGGAACAGCTAAAGGTTTCCCTAAAAATTCTAGGAAACGGCTAATTGGAAGCGGTAATATTATTATAAAAAAATGTTTTTTTTAATTACATAATTTATCTGTGGAATGCTGTAATGTGCATATGGGTTGATACATTGTACCTGTCAAAGAGCATCAATGTTACTAATTCTAGAAATGTTAGACACGTCATTGATGCATTTACTAACTTAATATAATTTTTTATTATGAAAAAATATAATATCTTTACAAGAACCAGTCCAGAGAGTCTCTCTGACACTGAAAGGAAATGAAACTAACATACTAATGGCAAGAGGAATTTCACATAAGGGAAGCAAGAAACCAGAGTTTAGACATCACATAAAACATGACTGAAAAATGAAATAGCCCCACAGAAGAGCTCTCAAACAGAAAGGACAGAAAAGAATAAATCCTTGAAAAGTTAAAGCCTTCACTATTGGAGTTTAAATGTCTAGAAAAAATAAAGGATTTGGAAACTCACTGAGGTTACTGGCCGCAGAGAACTGTTGCTCCAAGCACTATTTGCAAATGAATACAAGGTTACGCTCTTAAACAAGTTAACAATTACAGTGATGGAGTGAATGGAGGACAAACTTTACGCAAGATTGTGACTGAGTTTGGCGAGAAAAAGATTTTTTTTGCGTGTACTTCGAGAAGGGAATTTTTTTTTGGTGGATCTGGAACTTGCCCCAGTGCTCGTCGCAGCTCCTACCAAAAACGGAGGAACCTCTGGAACGAATTTCCCATTTGTTCCCGTGCAACAGAACTTATAAGACAGAATTCCAAGAATTAATACAGAATTCCAAGATTAATGCCGAATTTTAATTTAATGGGAAGGGGCATTCCGAGAATTGAACTCGGGACCTCTCGCACCCTAAGCGAGAATCATACCACTAGACCAAATGCCCTGCATGAAATTCTCCTGTCTAGACCAAACATCATTTCCTAACATTAGAAGGATCCTATGACCATGAAATTGAACAGGAATCCTATGGCTAGAATCATAATCTAGACCAAATGTCCTGAAATGAACTGTGCCTTTGAGGAAGTAAATAGATTTAGCAGTGCAGTTATGCCCTCCCACGCAAGCCAATCCAGGCATACAACCTACCTGACCATAATACATCCACGCACGCCAAGGTCTTCAATGCAGAATCCCTGAGCTGTAATTTTCAGGAGAGCTTTCAGAAAGTTCATAGAATTCTGGTGCTGAAACTGTTTCAGACTTAGAGATCCCTTCAGGGGTCCACTTCCATGTAATAAATAGAAACGTAAATATGAAATAACAAAGAAAACAGTAACGAGAAACGAATATTTGTAATATTTCTCTCCTGTTTCTCTTCTCTTGCAAGTTATTTTAATGTTTTCTTGCAGGTCAGGGAAACCACAAACTTAAAACCATGGAATTTTAGTGTATCAAATAAGCATAGTCGACAACATAGAAGAGATTCAGTGTTTGCATAGACCGTACTTCAATTTGCTTTCTCAATTCAGCAGAATTTTTTTGAAGGAGACCTTTTTGCCAAGTTTGTCAGAAATAAAGGGCAGAGAAGATAATTGCTACTTAGAAAATATTAACCTATGGAATAGTTTAGGACAAGTCGTCAGTCACATGTTACAAATTTGTATTAACTCGGACAATTTTGGTTCAAAATTTTTGGAGTGGATGTAGGCGATTTTCCTACATTATAACACCTTTCATAGTCCACGGCAAAGTTTCAATTAAAAAAAAACCGTCACTCAAGATCAGTATGCAGAGGAATCTCCAAAAAAAAAAGTCCTTTTGGAATAAAATGTTTAAAGGTAAAGATAATTATCAAGATAGAGGTTTGTCCTTGTCCAGTAGATGGCTTCAATATTTGTCATATCCCAAAACCCAGGGTTAGAAGTTCCCTGATTTTGAGAATTTCAATCAAATACGTTAATCCTTTCTGAACAAATTCGAATCCAAGGAGGAAGCTTTTATAACCTATCAATCCAGCTAATTACAGTCTATATAACATGCATTTGATAATGAAATCGTCAGTGGTCTAATGGGAGTTGAAACGGTGCTATGAAAAGTATCTTCCCCAGACCATGAAGTGTAGATCGTCCTCTACAATCTGAGCTTTTCCTTTCCTGTTCAATTGCATGGGCATGCAATCCTTCTTATGGTAGGAAATGAAGATGAGAAGCGTTATCATTTCCACTCCTGTTCTATTCCAGTAAATAACATATTAACTGAATCTTACTTACCTTAAGGATAACATCTTTGGAATGAAGAGATGTACCCAATAGGCTGCCCCTTAAAAAGAAAGAGCTTATTGTCAATGAATAGCATTTTCAATGCCCCTTTCTAAAGTTTGAATGACTTTAGTCTCTCACTCTCTATATGTAAGTCTTGTAAATGATGTACAAAAAATGCTCATCCACCATGTAACTGTCAATTTTCAGCTGTCTCTGAACCTCAACACAACAGTAGAAGCAAATATATTGATCAAAACCTTATTTCAGGAAATTCAAGTCAAAATTTTGTAAAAGTCATTTAAAAGAGCTAGAAATTTATGAATATTTAAAATCAACAAACATATTTCATGAATGAGGTTTAGTGTAAAAAAAAATGTTCATCTACGATGTAACTTCAATTTTCACCTCTCATCACTGTAACAAAACACCAGATAAAAACAATATATTAAATTATTGAGCAAGAAGTTATTCAAAAATCAAGTCAAAATCATTCAGGAGAGCTAGAGACGTTTGTTACACACTTTCACACTCTTTTAAAAACAGGTTTCTCTAAATTAGAAACCTTGTTTCATAATTCAAATCAAGATTTCTTAAAAATCATTTAGGAGAGTTGCAGATTTTTGCTTCACACTTTTGTTCTCTTTTAGAAACAGGCTTCTGTAACTAAAAAAGCCCTTAAATCCAGGGTTCAAATCAAAATTTTGGAAAAAACAAATAGAATACTCACAGATCTTATTTCACACAAAACAATTGGAAAAAACATTTAGAATATTCACAAATCCGATTTCACACAAACCAAGCTTTATTTCATGAATCAAATTTAAAACTCCTTTATCAAATTTCCCGAAGAAACTTAAGTAAGCAAAACACATTTAGAACACAACAGACCTTATTTCACGCAAACCAGAACGGGGCATTCCGAGTATCGAACTCAGACCTTATTTCACGCAAACCAGAACGGGGCATTCCGAGAATCGAACTCGGGACCTCTCGCACCCAAAGCGAGAATCATACCACTAGACCAAATGCCCTATGAAGAGTTAAACATATGAAAATTACAAATCCAGTCTTAGTCAACTCAGGTATCCAGCTTGCCCGACCATTCTCGTTTCATTAACGCTAAGGTCTTAAAGACGGAATCTCTGACCTGTATTTTTCAGTAGAGGTTTCAGAAAGGTCACGCCAGATTTTCCACATGCTCAATATCTCCTTTTCTAATTTTATTCGGTGAAGCTACAGATCTGATCATGAACAAAATGAAGTCGGCTCTGATTTCACCGATCTTAAAGGAAATACTATGAAGGAGATGTTTCTTTGTTTCGAGTGCAATCTATCTCACTCGAGGGAGGATTTTTTTCTTGAAGCATAATGGTTATACAAACAAGGATTGGGATAGCTTATACAAGAAATTTGAGAAGAAGCCTCAAATAGGGTCAGAGAGGTCACACTAGTGGCTATTGGTATGCAAGAAATTGAGAAAGAAGCTTCAAACATGGTCACACAAGTGGCTATCTCTGCATGGAAGACTCAGCATGATTAAATCTGTCATATAGATTGTCATCTTTTGGATGCATATTTACAAATTGCCTAAGGGTATCATCAATCAGAGGACAAAGAAAGGACTTTTGAAGGAGATCCATACTTTTATTACAATGCAGGTCTGTGTTTTCGGCAATGGGAGGAATGCTACAATGCGGATAAAGAACAGTTTCTCTCAGCTCCAGTCTGGGTATGTTTATTTGCTTTGCTTGTTGATTTATGGGACCCAGAGATACTAGAAGGCATAGGTAATTTGCTTGGGAGATTTGTGAAGATAGCCGAAACAACACGTCAAGGAAGGTATACTTCTTTTGCCCGAATTTGTGTTTATATGAATATTACAGAGCCACTTCCAGAGTCAACAGAACTGAAATATGAAGGGGAGGTCTGACAGCGGCTTATAGTATGAACACATTCCATTTAGATGTAGGAGATGCCATGAATGTGGCCATCTCTTTAAAACGTGCTCTCTTAATAACCTAGAACAGCCAGAAGGAAAGTAGACAGAGGGAGGGGGAGTTCCTACGGAGAATGAAAAACGGTTACAAGTAAAAAGCGCGCTGGGAAACAACATTCAAACTAGCAGAATAATCATAATACACCAAGAAATAACCAAAACATATTCGAAATCTTACAAGAAACAGGGGACATTGGAAAAGAAGTTGAACAGGTGTATGAGGAAGGTTCTGGTAACATTCATCCAAAATCTTCGAAAGCTAAGAGAAAAGCTCCATTAGAGCCCCATGATAAAGAGGATCAATCTCAACCTCTAGACCAAGTGGATATGGAGGTGGATATCACCAAGGATGAACTAAGTAAGGAGGAACTGGTTATGAAGAAACTGCTGCAAGAATGGAGAATTTGGATGACAGAATTATCCTTGATGACCAAAAGATTTTATATAAAGAAACCTTTGAGCAATACCTAACCTCCCAAGCAAGAAGAGAAGTTGAGATGGCTAATACATCCACTAATCCCTAGGGAAGCAGTCAGAAAAACAATCCCAAGACTAAAACAGTGAAAAAGAAAGGAAGGAAAGAATCTATTCAGACGGTTCGAGAGATGTTAGTTAACTTGGGACATGTTATACCGCTCACAACGATATTTGAAAAACTCCATATTCCCCAATGATAGTGATCTCCTGGAATGTAAGGGCCTTAACAGTAAAGGCAAACAGAGATACTTACAGGAAAGATTGAAGAAAGAAAAGTTGCAACTGGTTCTCCTTCATGAAACCAAAGTTTCGGGTTTAAGACTAGAAGAAATTATGAACCACATTCATCCTAGATATGAAGTAATGGCTATCGACTCGTGAGGAATTGCCTGGTATCGACTCGTGAGGAATTGCCTGGAGGAATTGTGATTCATTAGAACTCGACAGAGGTTTTGGCAGAAGGATGGATTGGTCTTCTGCGTATCTTAACTGGCAGTTTCAGAATAATTGGGACGAACGAATGGATCTCGGTTTCCTCAGTATATGCACCACACATTCCAGGAGATAAATAGCCCTTTTTAGAAAGCATATGGAATTTGAAAACTCTGAACATTGAGATGTATTGGGTATTGGGAGGAGATTTTAATATGACTACACGAATTGAAGAAAAAAAGGGAGGCACGGGTAGACATGAGATAGAAATGGAACTATTTCGGGATATGATATCTGATCTTCGAATGTTTGACATACCTACTGTGAATGGAAAATTTACTTGGAACAACAAGAGGGGAGGGACTCATCAAGTAGCCTCTCGCCTAGATAGATTCTTATCATCTGAAGAGTTTATCAGCTTGGATGTATTATATGAAGCTTCAATTATGCCCTGTATGGGATCAGGTCATTGGCCAATACATCTGGAGGTAGATATGAACCAACGAAATAAGAAAAGACCTTTCAGATTTGAGGGTTTTTGGTTGAGGAATCCAACTTTCATTGCTAAATTTAAGAGCTGGTGGGAAGAAAGTAGGGTTCAAGGTAGGAATAGAATGCATACGTTCCAACTCAGACTCAAAGACATCAAACAGAAAATTAAAAAATGGAATAAGATAGAATTTGGGAATATTCATCAAGACAAGGAAAAACTCGAGGGCCATATGCAACAAATCCAACAACAGATGATCCTTCTGGGGAGATCTGTAGAACTTGTTAAAGAGGAAGGTATACTAATAAGCAAATTGGAAGAAATACGAATTCAGGAAGAAATATTATGGAAACAAAAATATATAATTCAATGGTTAAGAGAAGGGGATATGAATTATATTTTCTTCCATAAAGCAATGATCAAAATACGACAACACAATCGTATCTTTTCATTTAAAGATCCTAACGGAAATAGACTTGTCCAACATCAAGATTTGGAGAAGATATTGGTAAATCATTTATGGGAAATTTTAACCGAACTAGATCATAATAGAATGGAATCTATCACTCGAGTCAAGAAATCCATCCCTACTGTTGTTAACAGAGAGTAGAATTTGGCCCTGCTCAACGAAATCACTATTCAGGAGGTGGAGGAAGTGGTCAAAGGCTTAGCAAAAAATAAGGCGCTGGGACCTGACAACTTCACTGCGGAATTCTTTCAGGATACTTGGTCCTTCATTGGAAAAGATATTTTAGACCTGGTAGAAGAGTCATGAAGGACAAGAAAGGTATACCTTGCTTTGAACTCTACTTTTAGTGCTTTAATCCCGAAGCATGAGAATTGTGACTTTCTATCGGGGTTCAGACTAATCACCCTGTGCAGTGCTATTTATAAGATCTTACCTACTATTATGGTCAATAGGCTTAAACCTATCCTTCCTTCCCTTATCTCCCCTGAACAAACTGGGTTTGTCAAAGGTAGAAAAATTTTGGTTGGGATTGTGACTGCCCAGGAAGCCATTCATTCCCTTCGCACTCTTAAAGCTAAAGGCATGTTGATAAAACTGGATTTAGTCAAAGCCCACGACCGTCTCAGTTGGACTTACCTCCAAAACATTTTGCAATCATTTTTTTTTGACCAAAGATGGATTGAATGGATCCTTTCTTTTATCACTACCTCGAATTTCTCAATCTTAATTAATGGAAGCCCTTCTGATCCTTTCAACGCCTCCCAAAGGTTGAGGCAAGGAGAGATTTTCCTTTTCACAAATCAACCTCATACTAAAGAGGTAAACCACTATTAGGAGGAACATAATGATCAGTACTGGAGGAGATGGAAGCAAAAGCAACATTGGCAACATGCCCCTAACACCCAACAATGGGGAAATCTGGACAAAGAACTACATACTAGAAAATTACCTATCCTCACAGGGAATGATATCCTTCGCTGGGGGTACAGCATGAAAGGAATGTTCACAATTAAAGAAGCTTATCAGATAAAATCGAACAATGCAAATCATCTGGATAACAGTCTATGGAAAAAAATATGGTAAAAAAAACATTGGCCTAAAATTGAACATTTTCTATGGATTGTTGGCCATGGAAGCATTCTTACCTCGGACCAGCTACAAAAATGAGGGATGCTTGGAACCTCAAGTTGCATGATGTGTGGTGAGAATGAAGAGACCCTGGAACATATTCTCAATACTTTCTCAGTTGTGGACCAGATGTGGTGCAATATTTTTAACATAATCCAACAAAATGAAAAAAATAATGAAAGCATGAGACAAACAATCGAAAATTGGAGAAAAGGAGGATACCAAACTATGGTGGTCAACAGAGCCTGGTCACTGTCTGCAGGGTTCCTGCTATGGACAATGTGGAAGGAGCGAAATCGCAGAACATTCTGAGATGAAAAAAGGATATCGCTGAGATATGGCAAACCATTGTCCAAAATATTAGAGAGACTATCCTAGTAGAAAAATGGAACCTTGAAGATTGGACAGCTCAAGGAACAGAGGAAAGAATTCTCAATCAGTTAAAACTTAAAGCAAAGATGTTGGCGTCAACCTCTTGGAAATCCAGACCTATGGCTTTTGAAGTTCGGGATAAGTTCATAACTCCTCAGCAGAGATTCATTAAAAAAACTATGATGGGGCTTCGAAGGGAAACCCAAGCCAAGCAGGGGCAGGGGGGATCTTTCATGACTGTACAGGACAGGTTCTGCAGATTTTTGCCATCGACCTGGGGTTTGCTAGTAACAATGAAGCTGAATTGAATGTTGTGAAACATGGACTTCTAATAGCAAATAGAGAACAGTATAATCGTCTTGAGATTGAGGGAGATTCGGCTATGGTTACGGGTATCCTCCAGAAGTTGCAGAAGGGAGCACGATGGGAGCATACTAGCAGTAGCTGGCAAACAACAAGAATGATCCTGGAGAATAAGGAGATAATGACAAGGATCAACTATATGATTCTGCTTCATGTAAGAAGATCAGGTAATGAAGCAGCTGACTGTTTAGAAAATTGGGGATGCATCAACCAGGACAGGGTTATGGATCAACCATGGGTGCAAACTAACATGGAACCAGGCCTTGCAGAGCTTAAGGACATTGTACAATAGGACCGGGGTCACAATGAAAGCCATATCCAGGATCAAGATAACAATCAAATCCCCTGATCAAGGTGCCAACTAGAAATGCAAGCGACACATCATCACGATGGGAGGCGGGTACATGGCAGGGCACACGAAGGTCGTCATACCATGATCGAGGATGACGTGCGCACATTGGGATGGACGGCTCCACCCACAGATAGTTATGACTGCATTAAGTTATAATGCAGAACAACCTGATGCGTCAGGTGGGCTGTGAGGAATGATTAGGGATGTGTGCCGCCGGGTGAGGTGGGAATGAGATATTTACATAGCTTTCACCATTCCCTGCATGTTTGTTTTCTATTGCACGCAGAGCTTCTGTAAACAGTTCAGTCGACGTCGGAGGACTTTGTAACCTGCAACGTATCGGTATGTATCCAATTCTCCATATTTCATAGCCATGAAACGAGTCTCTGTGTTTCGTTCTATGCGACGAAAGATATTGGTTTTCCTCGATTATCTCTACTTGGTTTGATATATTGTAATATGTTGCATGTGTCTCATAGTCAATCCTTATAACATTATTGTCATGCAACATGTTTCTGGTTTTCTGCTTAGTTCCTTGAAATGTTTGTATGCTGATAACAATATGAATTACAGTGAGGTAGATATTCTCACAATGAATAGTCTAGTTCTAGTAGGAATAGATAGAATTTCTTATTATTCAAACATAAATGCTTTGAATTGGCCTCTTTACAATGCGGCATGGCTTATCACTTTGTCCTGGTCCAAATGGGATTCTTGTCTCTATTGCTATTATTGGAGATGTAATGACCTGACAGATTGCTGCATGGACAATGCATGGCATTGTTTTGACTTGCATGCTGCCCATTTGGGCACCCTGCTCTTTTCTCACCACTGTCTCTACATGGCCCCAATTTGTACAACCAGAGGTGGGAAATGAATCAAATGGCTTCTAATGATGTTAATGTAAGGGGTGACAATGTTAAGGGTAGAAAAATCATTTTGAGTTGTCAGCGGGAAATTATTTCGGTTGTTCTGTCACCTTTTGTTTTCTAACTACTTCCCAAATTAAGGGTAATACTGTTAGTAATCATGGAGGGACTATCTGAGTCAGGGTCAATGCGAGAAAGTGGAACAAGGGTTGTAACTCTCTGGTTTGGGTGTTGTCGTCTACTCTGGCTTATGGGTCGTCTCAGGATGGGATTTTTGTTATCAAATTGAATCTTCTGAGTTTTTCAAAGTAGCAGTCTCCATCTGCAGATGGAAGAAGTCAGGCCTGGTTACTCTATCAATTTGCTATTCACTTGAGTTGTTTTAAACTTGTCATGTTGTGCATTGTTACAGGTCTTCCAAGCAACTCATGCCTGCAAAGAAATTTGCTGGAAGATCGGACTTTGAAGAAAATGGTGAAAGGAAATTCAATAAAGAAGGAAGCAAAGGACAAAGGAAAAGCCAACGCTCCAAAGTCACCTCCTGCCAAACGTGGCAAGAAGTCGGGCAAAGAAGTCATGGAGAATCTGTTCCAAAGTTATTTCAATGGTACACCGCGCTATATTAAGTCATTGATTCATGGATGGGAGTGATCTGAATGGAATGTATTATTTTTGTTGTGTTAAGTATCCAAACAGTAATTAAATTGTGTGCATAAGGTTTACTAAAGTTTGCAGGTGAAACAGATAGTTTTATCTTAGTTAAACAAATTTATGTGTGAGGTTAAAGCATGTAAATTGCTTGTATAACACTGTATAGCAGTAAATAACATAGAAATAAACATCACATGTAATAATACTCAGCAAATTTGATGAAACAGTTCACCCCTCCTGGGCTACATCTGCTGGTCCAGCTCCCAATGGCATGTCTCTCATTTCTTATTGCTCAAAAATGGTAAGTACGTGTGAATAAAAGCCTCAAATGGCCGTGCTCTATAAAAACAGCTTCAGAATGCTTGAATTAGTCAATAATAACTATTCATTTGTAGAAAACAGAGAATGGATGCTCAAAACACTCAAAACACCCTAGTGGCCCTAGTGACTCCTTGATCTCTCCTAAAGCTAAACCTACACAAGATGACCTCTGATGGCTCTAAAACCTCTGCCAATGTGTTCAAAATGTCAATAACACCCAAAATTGACTATTCATTCCTCAAAATTGGTCGAATATCCAAGGAGTTATGGCCAAAACAGTAAACTGCCCAATGTCCCTTGAAAAACTCCACTAAATGTGGAGGAACTCCAGATAAGTCCGCCAAATATGGCTCCGCTGCCGAAATTGGTGGTTCTGCCAACCATAACGCCGCTAGACTGGAGTTAAATTAAATGTTTTCAGAGTCGCATGTGAATGTGTCCCCGCTGACTGCCAAGATAACCGCTAGAACTCGGAGCTTTGAGATTCCCTTAACCATGACTTTAACCGCCTTTGAAAACCCTTTAATGCGCCATGTGAACACGTTGCGGTTTAACTGTCGAGATCCTGGTCGTTTGTTAGGTAAGGGTATGGTCACGAACGTATGGTTTTATGGAGTGGGGGACTGGCCTCCCAAACGCCCGCCATGAAAACTATTAACGTTTAAATTTATGCGGTCTCCACTCTATGTTAAGAACTGAACATTTGGTGTGGCAATCAGGCAATGTGTTTTGTGCGAACAGGTACCACGTTCAAATCCTGTGGGCTACAAAAAAAAATTGATAAACCATTCCTCCTCTGGCCTGGGGCCACGTGCCACATGGCAGCCTTAATTGGCCCAAATCATAAAAAGTCAACCAGCCTTCAAATCAAACGCTGCCACATGTCAAACTGTGATTGGCTCTTATGGAATATTCCAGGGAATATTTTGAGGAATATTCTAGGAATATTCCCTGGAATATTCCAGGAATATTCTCTGGAATATTTCAGGAATATTCCCTGAAATATTCCAGGAATATTCTCTTTTTAATTTTTCAAATTGCAAAGTCAAACTTGGTCAAAGTCATTTTTTTGGAGTTTACTAGGCTTTTCAAACCTTCATAACTTCTGCATACGACCTTTGTTTTGCGAACCGTTCATGGTGCCAGAATCACAACGATGAGACCTTTCTGGTCGCTCAGGTTGCAAACACTTTTAAGCACTTTCATTTTTCAGCATTTTTGAACAATGGACATGATCTCCTGATCAGGGAGGGCCATGCAAGAGCCAAGCATGAGGAAGAAGAGGACATGGTCATGGAAGAACTGAATTTGATAATCACCAACCCTGGTAACACTCGAGGCAAAATATCCTTATTCCATCACTCAATTCATACCTGTTGGTTGTTGAAATTCCTTTTGGTAAAGGCAATAGTTTCTGTTCAAGAGATTGGGGGGGACCCCAAAGCAGCCTCAAATTTAGTAGATATCAACAGGTCTATTCAGGAAATTAACTTGCGCCAACACCATTAATGTGTTCGCTTGGGGATAATTGAGAAGCAACTGCAAAGTATGCACCAGGTTGGCATGCCTAGCCCCAACATGAAGGATCCAGCTCATGTTGAGTTAGATGAAGACTGCTTTAATTTCCTTTGTGCTTTGGAATAAGAACTAACCTTCCTTGTTTTAATTTTTGGGATGACAGCGGATAAATTTTACTTTTTTAATGTGTATGACTAAAAATACTGATATTAGCTACTTGAAGACAGTAAGAAACATACTTAAGATGTTTATGTTTTGAATGGCCTATAACTCGTTATGATGACCAACATACCTGGTTTCCCACAGGAAGGTTGAGGCCAAAAGTTGTATCTTGTGACCTGCATTTTGTCTTTAAATAGAAAATAGAAAGGATCTACTGAGTTTACAAAAAAACATCAATTAGATCAACTCTATCATTATGAAATTTTTCTGTGCTGGAATATGTACAGATTGGAAAATACATCTTGTTTACAGGGAGCCACTTGCTTTTAAAGGTGGAGGAAGGTGGTTGGCGATTCAAAGATATTGAATGCTTCAATTTGGTCCTTCTCTTGAAAAATTTGTGGAGGGTAGTGAGTGGCGAGAGATTATAGCATTAAATAATTAAGTTTAAATACCTCATAAGTATGGACATCTGCGGTTGGATTCGAGCAGGAGCACCAGAACCAAATTCTATTTCACAATGCTAGAAAGGCCTAATTTGATCTAAGCCCTGGCTACTCGGAAACCTTAAATGAGGATTAGCATAGGGGCCCACCCAGAAATTGGATTGGATTCTTTCCTGGGAGTCTCTGGCAACCATAATTCATCGTTGCATTTAATAAATTTCTTACATAACCTGGGAATATATGTCCTTAGGGATTTTTATAGTCAACTGGATCAGACACTCACCATACTACCTGGAAAGATATCTACATGGCTGGGCTACTTGGGGTTAGGTCGAGTGGTCGTGTGATGGATTGTTATCTTCCCTGTCAAGATTTTATTTTAATAAGTTACATTTTTTATTTAATAAATTTTTCAAGTAGAAAAACACTTGTTTCATCATTAAAAATTAATTATATATATATAGAAGAGTTATATATTCTTGTTTCACACTATTGCTCTTTTTGAAGACAAGCTTTTCAAATAAGAAAACTTATTCCATAATTCAAACCAAAATTTCTTAAAAATCATTTAAGCGAGCTAGAGATTTTGTTTCACACAAGCCCGGTTTCTCTAAAGATATTGACTTAATGAAACAAAGGGGCATTCCGAGAATTAAACCTGAGAACTCTCCCTCCAACCTTATTTGATAATTCATATCAAAAAAATTTAAAAAGCATTAGGAGAGGGACAGCTCTGGTTTCACACAAGCCAGACTTCTTTAAAGAAATTGACATTGAGGAGAGCTACATATCTTGTTTTCCAAAGACGGATCTTGTTTCACACAAACCATACTTCTTTAATTTAGGAGAACTATATATCTTGTTTCACAAAATCCAAGCTTCTTTAAAGAATTAATTCTAAGAATTTGAATTAATGACATTCAGGAGAGCTACTTTTCTTGTTTCAGAAACCAAGTTTCTCTTAAGAATTTGAATTAGTGACATTCAAAAGAGTTACATATCTTTCACAAAAACCAAACTAAGCTGAATTTGAAATGAAATGAAATTATTTAATGTTTATTTGGCTAAAGATAGCTTATTAGACAAATTGCTTTTTCATCTGGTTCAGTGTAAAATAATTTATGAGACAAAACATAACCTCACAAAAAGATAGTTTATGAGGCAAATTGCTTCTCCATGTGGTTCCAAAATATCTGCATAATCTCACAAAAAGATAACTTATAGAACAAAATGCTTCTCCATCCGGTTCCAGAATATCTACATGATCTCACAAAGAAATAACTTATAAAACAAATTACTTCTCCAGAATATCTAGATGATCTCACAAAAGGTAACTTATAAGAAAAATTACTTCTCAAAGAGATAACTTATAAAACAAATTACTACTCCATCTGGAATTAATACAGAATTCCAAGATTAATTCAAGAGAGATGCATATCTCTCACAAAAGCAGGCCGAATTTAAATTTATGGGAATTAATACAGAATTCCAAGATTAATTCAAGAGAGCTGCATATCTCTCACAAAAGCAGACCGAATTTAAATTTATAGGAATATCTAGATGATCTCACAAAAAAAAAACTTATAAGCCAAATTACTTCTCAAAGAGATAACTTATAAGAAAAATACTTCTCGATCTGGAATTAATACAGAATTCCAAGATTAATTCAAGAGAGCTGCATATCTCTCACAAAAGCAGGCCGATTCCAAGATTAATTTAAGAGAGCTGCATATCTCTCACAAAAGCAGGCCGAGAATATCTGGATGATCTCACAAAAAGATAGCTTAAAAGACAAACTACTTCTCAAAGAGATAACTTATAAGACAAATTGCCGATTCCAAGATTAATTCAAGAGAGCTGCATATCTCTCACAAAAGCAGGCATAACTTATAAGACAAAATACTTCTCAAAGAGATAACTTATAAGACAAATTGCCGATTCCAAGATTAGTTCAAGAGAGCTGCATATCTCTCACAAAAGCAGGCCGAGAATATCTGGATAATCTCAATGGCCTGCATGTAAGTCACATAGCTAGACCAGACATCATTTCCTAGCATAAGAAGGATCCTATGACCATGAAATTGAACAGGAATCCTATGGCCAGAATCATTATCTAGACCAAATGTCCTGAAATGAACTGTGGCTTTGAGGAAGTAAATAGCAGTGCAGTTATGCCCTCCCACGCAAGCTAATCCAGGCATAAAACCTACCTGACCATAATACATCCATGCACGCCAAGGTCTTCAATGCAGAATCCCTGAGCTGTAACTTTCAGTAGAGCTTTCAGAAAGGTCATAGAATTCTGGTGCTGAAACTGTTTCAGACATAGAGATCCCTTCAGGGGTCCACTTCCATGTAATAAATAGAAATGCAAATATGAAATAACAAAGAACACAGTAACGAGAAACGAATATTTGTAATTTTTCTCTCCTGTTTTGTTTTCTTGCAGATCAGGGAAACCACAAACTTAAAACCATGGAATTATAGTGTATCCAATCAGCATAGTCGACAACATAGAAGAGATTCAGTGTTTGCATAGACCGTACTTCAAATTGCTTTCTCTATTCAGCAGAATTTTTTTGAAAGAGACCTTTTTGCCAATTTTGTCAGAAATAAAGGGCAGAGAAGATAATTGCTACTTAGAAAATGTTTGCCTATGGAATAGTTTAGGACAAGTAGTCACATGTTACAAATTTGTATTAACTCGTAGAATTTTGGTTCAAAATTTTTGGAGTGGGTGAAGGCAATTTTCCTAGCATATAACACCTTTCATAGTCCATGGCAAAGTTTCAATTTAAAAAAAAGGGTCTCTGAAGATCAGTATGCAGAGGAATCTCCAAAAAAAAGTCCTTGATTGGAATACAATGTTTAAAGGTAAAGGTAATTATTAAGATAGATGTTTGTCCTTCAATAATTGTCACGTCCCAAAACCCAGGGTTGGAAGTTCCCTGATTTGGAGAATTTCAATCAAATACGGTAATCCTTTCTGAACAAATTGGAATCCAAAGAGAAAGCTATTATAACCTATCAATCCAGCTAATTACAGTCTATATAACATGCTTTTGATAATGAAATCGCCAGTGGTCTTATGGGAGTTGAAACGGTGCTATGAAAAGTATTTAAGATTCACTTGGCTAAAGATAACTTATGAGACAAATTACTTTTCCATTTGGTTCCAGAATATCTGCATGACCTCACAAAGAAATAACTTATAAAACAAATTACTTCTCTATATAAAATTAATACAAAATTCCAAGATTAATTCAAGAGAGCTGCATATCTCTGCATGACCTCACAAATAGGGGTTCCAGAATATCTGCATGACCTCACAAAATTAATTCAAGAGAGCTGCATATCTCTGCACGACCTCACAAAGAGGGGTTCCAGAATATCTGCATGACCTCACAAAGAGATAGCTTATAAGACAAATTACAAAGAGATAGCATATAAGACAAATTATTGTGATAGCTTATAAGACAAATTACTTCTCCATCTTCAATTAATACAGAATTCTAAGATTAATTGATGACAAATTACTGTGATAGCTTCAAGAGAGCAAGGGTTCCAGAATATCTGCATGACCTCACAAAGAGATATAGCTTATAAGACAAATTACAAAGAAATAGCTTATAAGACAAATTACTGTGATAGCTTATAAGACGAATTACTTCTCCATCTGAAATTAATACAGAATTCCAAGATTAATTCCAGACAAATTACTGTGATAACTTATAAGACAAATTACTTCTCCAGCTAGAATTAATACAGAATTCCAAAATTAAGACAAATTCAAATTACTGTGATAGCTTATAAGACAGAATTCCAAGAATTAATACAGAATTCCAAGATTAATTCAAGACAAATTACTGTGATAGCTTATAAGACAAATTACTTCTCCAAAATTAATACAGAATTCCAAGATTAATTCAAGAGAGTTGCATATGACAAATTACATCTGGAAATAATACAGAATTTCAGGATTAATTCAAGAGAGCTGTATATCTTCCAAAATTAATTAAGAGAGCTGCATATCTATAAGACAAATTACAAGATTAAGTCAAAAGAGATTCAAATTACTGTGATAGCTTATAAGACAAATTACTTCTCCAGAATTAATACAGCATTCCAAGATTAATTCAAGAGAGTTGCATATGACAAATTACATCTGGAATTAATACAGAATTCCAAGATTAATTCAAGAGAGCTGCATATGTCTCACAAAAGCAAGCCGAATTTAAATTGATTAATTCTTACATCTGGAATTAACACAGAATTCCAAGATTAATTCAAGAGAGCTGCATATGTCTCACAAAAGCAAGCCGAATTTGAATTGATTAATTCTTACATCTGGAATTAATACAGAATTCCAATATTAATTCAAGAGAGCTGCCGAATTTAAATTTAATGGAAATTCCAAGATTAATTCCAGAGAGCTGCATATCTATAAGACAAATTACAAGATTAATTCAAGAGAGCTGCATATCTCTCACAAAAGAGAGCCGAATTTAAATTTAATGGGAAGGGGCATTCCGAGAATTGAACTCGGGACCTCTCGCACCCTAAGCGAGAATCATACCACTAGACAAAATGCCCTGCATGGAATTTTCCTGGCTAGACCAAACATCATTTCCTAAAATAAGAAGGATCCTATGACCATGAAATTGAACAGGAATCCTATGGCTAGAATCATAATCTAGACCAAATGTCCTGAAATGAACTGTGGCATTGAGGAAGTAAATAGCAGTGCAGTTATGTCCTCCCACGCAAGCCCATCCAGGCATACAACCTACCTGACCATAATACATCCATGCACGCCAAGGTCTTCAATGCAGAATCCCTGAGCTGTAATTTTCAGGAGAGCTTTCAGAAAGGTTATAGAATTCTGGTGCTGAAACTGTTTCAGACTTAGAGATCCCTTCAGGGGTCCACTTCCATGTAATAAATAGAAACGCAAATATGAAATAACAATGAACACAGTAGCGAGAAACGAATATTTGTAATATTTCTCTCCCTGTTTCTCTTCTCTTGCAAGTTATTTTAATTTTTTCTTGCAGGTCAGGGAAACCACAAACTTAAAACCATGGACTTATAGTGTATCAAATAAGCATAGTCGACAACATAGAAGAGATTCAGTGTTTGCATAGCCCGTACTTCAATTTGCTTTCTCAATTCAGCAGAATTTTTTTGAAGGAGACCTTTTTGCCAAGTTTGTCAGAAATAAAGGGCAGAGAAGATAATTGCTACTTAGAAAATGTTTGCCTATGGAATAGTTTAGGACAAGTCGTCAGTCACATGTTACAAATTGTTATTAACTCGGACAATTTTGGTTCAAAATTTTTGGAGTGGATGTAGGCGATTTTCCTAGCATATAACACCTTTCATAGTCCACGGCAAAGTTTCAATTAAAAAAAAACCGTCACTCAAGATCAGTATGCAGAGGAATCTCCAAAAAAAAAAAGTCCTTGATTGGAATAAAATGTTTAAAGGTAAAGATAATTATTAAGATAGAGGTTTGTCCTTGTCCAGTAGATGGCTTCAATATTTGTCATGTCCCAAAACCCAGGGTTAGAAGTTCCTTGATTTGGAGAATTTCAATCAAATACGGTAATCCTTTCTGAACAAATTCGAATCCAAGGAGAAGCTTTTATAACCTATCAATCCAGCTAATTACAGTCTATATAACATGCATTTGATAATGAAATCGTCAGTGGTCTTATGGGAGTTGAAACGGTGCCATGAAAAGTATCTTCCCCAGACCATGAAGTGTAGATCTTCCTCTACAATCTGAGCTTTTCCTTTCCTGTTCAATTGCATGGGCATGGAATCCTTCTTATGGTAGGAAATGAAGATGAGAAGCGTTATCATTTCCACTCCTGTTCTATTCCAGTAAATAACATATTAACTGAATCTTATTTACCTTAAGGATACCATCTTTGGAATGAAGAGATGTACCCAATAGGCTGCGCCTTAAAGAGAAAGAGCTTATTGTCAATGAATAGCATTTTCAATGCCCCTTTCTAAAGTTTGAATGACTTTAGTTTCTCACTCTCTATATATAAGTCTTGTAAATGATGTACAAAAAATGCTCATCCACCATGTAACTGTCAATTTTCAGCTGTCTCTGAACCTCAACACAACAGTAGAAGCAAATATATTGATCAAAACCTTATTTCATGAAATTCAAGTCAAAATTTTGTAAAAGTCATTTAAAAGAGCTAGAAATTTATGAATATTTAAAATCAATAAACATCTTTCATGAGTGAGGTTTAGTGTAAAAAAAAAATAGTTCATCTACGATGTAACTTCAATTTTCACCCCTCATCACTGTAACAAAACACCAGATAAAAACAATATATTAAATTATTGAGCAAGAAGTTATTCAAAAATCAAGTCAAAATCATTCAGGAGAGCTAGAGACGTTTGTTACATACTTTCACACTCTTTAAAAACAGGTTTCTCTAAATTAGAAACCTTATTTCATAATTCAAATCAAGATTTCTTAAAAATCATCAAGGAGAGTTGCAGATTTTTGCTTCACACTTTTGTTCTCTTTTAGAAACAGGCTTCTGTAACTAAAAAAGCCCTTAAATCCAGGGTTCAAATCAAAATTTTGGAAAAAACAAATAGAATACTCACAAATCTTATTTCACACAAAACATCAAAATTTTGGAAAAAACAAATAGAATACTCACAAATCTTATTTCACACAAAACATTTAGAATACTCACAAATCCGATTTCACACAAACCAGGCTTTATTTCATGAATCAAATTTAAAACTCCTTTATCAAATTTCCCGAAGAAACTTGAGGAAAAAACATTTAGAACACTCACAAACATTATTTCACGCAAACCAGAACGGGGCATTCCGAGAATCGAACTCGGGACCTCTCGCACCCAAAGCGAGAATCATACCACTAGACCAAATGCCCTATGAAGAATTAAACAAATGAAAATTACAAATCCAGTCTTAGTCAACTCAGGTATCCAGCTTGCCCGACCATTCTCGTTTCATTAACGCTAAGGTCTTAAAGACAGAATCTCTGACCTGTATTTTTCAGTAGAGGTTTCAGAAAGGTCACGCCCGATTTTCCACATGCTCAATATCTCCTTTTCTAATTTTATTCGGTGAAGCTACAGATCTGATCATGAACAAAATGAAGTCGGCTCTGATTTCACCGATCTTAAAGGACATACTATGAAGGAGATCGTTTCTTTGTTTGGAGTGCAATATATCTCACTCGAGGGAGGATTTTTTTCTTGAAGCATAATGGTTATACAAACAAGGATTGGGATTGGTTATACATGAAATTTGAGAAGAAGCCTCAAATAGGGTCAGAGAGGTCCCACAAGTGGCTATTGGTATGCAAGAAATTGAGAAAGAAGCTTCAAACATGGTCACACAAGTGGCTATCTCTGCATGGAAGACTCATCATGATTAAATCTGCCATATAGAGTATTGTCATCTTTTGAATGCATATTTACAAATTGCCTAAGGGTATCATCAATCGGAGGACAAAGAAAGGACTTTTGAAGGAGATCCATACTTTTATTACAATGCAGGTCTGTTTTTTCGGCAATGGGAGGAATGCTACAATGCGGATAAAGAACAGTTTCTCTCAGCTCCAGTCTGGGTAAGTTTATTTGCTTTGCTTGTTGATTTCTAGGACCTAGAGATACTAGAAGGCATAGGTAATTTGCTTGGGAGATTTGTGAAGATAGCTGAAACAACACGTCGAGCAAGGTATACTTCTCTTGCCCGAATTTGTGTTTATATGAATATTACGGAGCCGCTCCCTGAGTCAATAGAACTGAAATATGAAGGGGAGGTCTGACAGCAGCTTATAGTATGAACACATTCCATTTAGATGTAGGAGATGCCATGAATGTGGCCATCTCTTTAAAATGTTCCCTCTTAATAACCTAGAACAGCCAGAAGGAAAGTAGACAGAGGGAGGGGGAGTTCCTACGGAGAATGAAAAATGGTTACAAGTAAAAGGCGGGCTGGGAAACGACATTCAAACTAGTAGAATAATCATAATACACCAAGAGATAACCAAAACATATTTGAAATCTTACAAGAAACAGGGGACATTGGAAAAGAAGTTGAACAGGTGTATGAGGAAGGTTTTGGTAACATTCATCCAAAATCTTCGAAAGCTAAGAGAAAAGCTCCATTAGAGCCCCATGATAAAGAGGATCAATCTCAACCTCTAGACCAAGTGGATATGGAGGTGGATATCACCAAGGATGAACTAAGTAAGGAGGAACTGGTTATGAAGAAACTGCTGCAAGAATGGAGAAATTTGGATGATAGAATTATCCTTGATGACCAAAAGATTTTATATAAAGAAACCTTTGAGCAATACCTAACCTTCCAAGCAAGAAGAGAAGTTGAGATGGCTAATACATCCACTAATCCCCAGGGAAGCAGTCAAAAAAACAATCCCAACACTAAAATAGTGAAAAAAAAGGAAGGAAAACTTTGCAAGAATCTATTCAGACGGTTCGAGAGATGTTAGTTAACTTGGGACATGTTATACCGCTCACAACGGTATTTGAAAAACTCCATAGTCCCTAATGATAGTGATCTCCTGGAATGTAAGGGGCCTTAACAGTAAAGGCAAACAGAGATTCTTACAAGAAAGATTGAAGAAAGAAAAGTTGCAACTGGTTCTCCTTCATGAAACCAAAGTCTCGGGTTTAAGACTAGAAGAAATTATGAACCACATTCATCCTAGATATGAAGTAATGGCTATCGACTCGTGAGGAATTGCCTGGAGGAATTGTGATTCTTTGGAATTCGACTGAGGTTTTAGCAGAAGGATGGATTGGTCTTCTGCGTATCTTAACTGGAAGTTTCAGAATAATTGGGACGAACGAATGGATCTCGGTTTCCTTAGTATATGCGCCACACATTCCAGGAGATAAATAGCCCTTTTTAGAAAGCATACGTAATTTGAAAACTCTGAACATTGAGAAGTATTGGGTATTGGGAGGAGATTTTAATATGACTACACGAATTGAAGAAAAAAAGGGAGGCACGAGTAGACATGAGATAGAAATGGAACTATTTCGGGATATGATATATGATCTTCGAATGTTTGACATACCCACTGTGAATGGAAAATTTACTTGGAACAACAGGAGGGGAGGGGCTCATCAAGTAGCCTCTCGCCTAGATAGATTCTTATCGACTGAAGAGTGTATCAGCTTGGATGTATTCTATGAAGCTTCAATTATTCCCTGTATGTGATCAGGTCATTGGCCAATACATCTGGAGGTAGATATGAACCAATGAAATACGAAAAGACCTTTCATATTTGAGGGTTTTTGGCTGAGGAATCCAACTTTCATTGCTAAAGTTAAAAGCTGGTGGGAAGAAAGTAGGGTTCAGGGTAGGAATAGAATGCATACGTTCCAACTCAAACTCAAAGACATCAAACAGAAAATTAAAAAATGGAATAAGACAGAATTTGGGAATATTCATCAAGACAAGGAAAATCTCTAGGGCCATTTGCAACAAATCCAACAACAGATGATCCTTCTGGGGAGATCAGTAGAACTTGTTAAAGAGGAAGGTATACTAATAAGAAAATTGGAAGAAAGACAAATTCAAGAAGAAATATTATGGAAACAAAAATCTAGAATTCAATGGTTAAGAGAAGGGGATATGAATTATATTTTCTTCCATAGAGCAATGATCCAAAGACGACAACACAATCGTATCTTTTCACTTAAAGATCCTGACAGAAATAGACTTGTCCAACATCAAGATTTGGAGAAGATATTGGTAAATCATTTATGGGAAATTTTAACGGAACCAGATCATAATAGAATGGAATCTATCACTCGAGTCAAGAAATTCATCTCTACTGTTGTTAACAGAGAGCAGAATTTGGCCCTGCTCAACTAAATCACTATTCAGGAGGTGGAGGAAGTGGTCAAAGGCTTAGCAAAAAATAAGGCGTTGGGACCTGACAGCTTCACTGAGGAATTCTTTCAGGATACTTGGTCCTTCATTGGAAAAGATATTTTCGACCTGGTAGAAGAGTCATGAAAGACAAGAAAGGTATACCTTGCTTTGAACTCTACTTTCATTGCTTTAATCTCGAAGCATGAGAATTGTGACGTTCTGTCGGGGTTCAGACTAATCGCCCTGTGTAATGTTATTTATAAGATCCTGTCTACTATTATGCTCAATAGGCTTAAACCTATCCTTCCTTCCCTTATCTCCCCTGAACAAACTGGGTTTGTCAAAGGTAGACAAATTTTGGATGGGATTGTGACTGCCCAGGAAGCCATTCATTCCCTTCGCACTCTTAAAGCTAAAGGCATGTTGATAAAACTGGATTTAGTCAAAGCCCACGACCGTCTCAATTGGACTTACCTCAAAAAAATTTTGCAATCATTTTGTTTTGACCAAAGATGGATTGAATGGAACCTTTCTTTTATCTCTACCTCGAATTTCTCAATTTTAATTAATGGAAGCCATTCTGATCCTTTCAATGCCTCCCAAGGGTTGAGGCAAGGAGAGATTTTCCTTTTCACAAATCAACCTCATACTAAAGAGGTAAACCACTATTAGGAGGAACATAATGATCAGTACTGGAGGAGATGGAAGCAAAAGCAACATTGGCAACAGGCCCCTGACACCCAACAATGGGGAAATCTGGACAAAGAACTACATACTAGGAAATTACCTATCCTCACAGGGAATGATATCCTTCGCTGGGGGTACAGCATGAAAGGAATGTTCACAATTAAAGAAGCTTATCAGATAAAATTGAACAATGCAAATCATCTGGATAACAGTTTGTGGAAAAAAAATATGGTAAAAAAAACACTGGCCTAAAATTGAACATTTTCTATGGATTGGTGGCCATGGAAGAATTCTTACTTGGGACCAGCTACAAAAACAAGGGATGCTTGGAACCTCAAGTTGTGTGATGTGTGGTGAGAATGAAGAGACCCTGGAACATCTTCTCAATACTTGTTCAGTTGCGGACTAGATGTGGCACAATCTTTTTAACATGTTCCAACAAACTGAAAAAAAATAATGAAAGCATCAGACAAACAATTGAAAATTGAAAAAAAGGAGGATACCAAGCTATGGTGGTCAACAGAGCCTGGTCACTGTCTGCGGGGTTCCTGCTCTAGAAAATGTGGAAGGAGCGAAATCGCAGAACATTTCGAGATGAAAACAGGATATGGCTGAGATCTGGCAAACCATTGTCCAAAATATTAGAGAGACTATCCTAGTAGAAAAATGGAACCTTGAAGATTGGACAACTCAAGGAACAGAGGAAAGAATTCTCAATCAGTTAAAAATTAAAGCAAAGATGTTGGCGTCAACCTCTTGGAAACCCAGACCTATGGCTTTCGAAGTTCGGGATAAGTTCATACCTCCTCAGCAGAGATTCATTAAAAAAAACTGTGATGGGGCTTCGAAGGGAAACCCAAGCCAAGCAGGGGTAGGGGGGATCTTTCATCACTGTACAGGACGGGTTTTGCTGATTTTTGCCATTGACCTGGGGTTTGCTAGTAACAATGAAGTTGAATTGAATGCTGTGAAACATGGACTTCTAATAGCAAATAGAGAACAGTATAATTGTCTTGAGATTGAGGGAGATTCGACTATGGTTACGGGTATCCTCCAGAAGTTGCAGAAGGGAGCATGATGGGAGCATACCAACAGCAGCTGACAAACAACAAGAATGATCCTGGAGATTAAGGAGATAATGACAAGGATCAACTATATGATTCTGCTTCATGTAAGAAGATCAGGTAATGAAGCAGCTGACTATTTGGAAAATTGGGGATGCATCAACCAGGACAGGGTTATGGATCAACCATGGGCGCAAACTAACATGGAACCAGGCCTTGCAGAGCTTAAGGACATTGTACAACAAGACTGGGGTCACAATGAAAGCCATACCCAGGATCGAGATAACAATCAAATCCCCTGATCTGGGTGCCAACTAGAAATGCAAGCGACACGTCATCACGATGGGAGGCGGGTACGTGGTGGAGGCACGCAAAGGTCGTCACACCACGATCGATAATGACGTGCGCACATTGGGATGGACGGCTCCACCCACAGATAGTTATAATGCAGAACAACTCGATGCGTCAGGTGGGCTGTCAGGAATGATTAGGGATGTGTGCCGCCGGTTGAGGTGGGAATGAGATATTTACAAAGCTTTCACCATTCTCTGCATGTTTGTTTTCTATCGCACGCAGAGCTTCTGTAAACAGTTAAGTCGACGTCGGAGGAATTTGTGACCTGCAACGTATCGGTATGTATCCAATTCTCCATACTCCATAGCCATGAAACGAGTCTCTGTGTTTCGTTCTATGCGACAAAAGATACTGGTTTTCCTCAATTATCTCTACTTGGTTTGATATATTGTAATATGTTGCATGTGTCTCATAGTCAATCCTTATAACATTATTGTCATGCAACATGTTTATGGTTTTCTGCTCAGTTCCTTGAAATGTTTGTATACTGATAGCAATATGAATTACAGTGAGGTAGATATTCTCACAGTGGATAGTCTGGTTCTGGTAGGAATAGATAGAATTTCTTATCATTCAAACAGAAATGCTTTGAATTGGCCTCTTTACAATGCGGCTTGGCTTATTACTTTGTCCTAGTCCAAATGGGGTTCTTGGCTCTATTATTATTGCTATTATTTGAGATGTAAGGACCTGACAGATTGCTGCATGGACAATGAATGGCATTGTTTTGACTTGCATGCTGCCCATTTGGGTGCCCTGCTCTTTTCTCATCAATGTCTCTGCATGGCCCCAATTTTTACAACCAGAGGTGGGAAACGAATCGAATGGCTTCTAATGATGTTAATGTAAGGGGTGACAATGTTAAGGTTAGAAAAATCGTTTTGAGTTGTCAGTGGGAAATTATTTCAGTTGTTCTGTCACCTTTTGTTATCTAACTACTTCCCAGATTAAGGGTAATACTGTTAGTAATCATGGAGGGACTATCTGAGTCAGGGTCAATGCGGGAAAGTGGAACAAGGGTTGTAACTCTCTGGTTTGGGTGTTGTCGTCTACTCTGGTTTATGGGTCGTCTTAGGATGGGATTTTTGTTATCAAATTGAATCTTCTGAGTCTTTCAAAGTAGCGGTCTCCATCTGCAGATGGAAGAAGTCAGGCCTGGTTACTCTGTCAATTTGCTATTCACTCGGGTTGTTTTAAAATTGTCATGTTTTGCACTGTTACAAGTCTTCCAAGCAACTCATGCCTACAAAGAAATTTGCTGGAAGACCGGACTTTGAAGAAAATGGTGAAATGAAATTCAGTAAAGAAGGAAGCAAAGGACAAAGGAAAATCCAACGCCCCAAAATCACCTCCAGCCAAACGTGGTAGGAAGTCGGACAAAGAAGTCATGGAGAATATGTTCCAGACTTATTTCGATGGTACACCGTCCTATATTATGTCATTGATTCATGGATGGGAGTGATCTGAATGGAATGTATTATTTTTGCTGTGTTAAGTATCCAAACATTAATTAAATTGTATGCATAAGGTTTACTGAAGTTTGCAGGTGAAACAAATGTTGATATTGCAACAAGATGATGAGCTTAGTGGAAAGGAGTCGCCTTCACTAAGTGGGCCCACAGGCTATTTTTGGCGCAAAGTCTATTTTTAGACATATGGATCATGTTCTATGAGTTGCAGGATGCTATTTGTGGATGGTTGGTTAAGTCGGAAAAAATAGATGGACTTCTATTTTTAGACATACTGGGCGGAATCTATTTTTAGATTGCCAGTCTAAAAATAGATATGTCAAATATTATTAGCTCTTAATAATATTTAGACTCTAAACATTATCTTATTCTTTTGGAGCACTTCAGTTAAGTGCACAGATGTGGCACAGGAGCTGACAGAAGGAATTACGCTATTCCTGAGGGTTATGTGGAGCTATTGCATGGATACTTAAGTTAGAACTCATGTGACAGAGTTTGGTGGAGTTGATTGAGGAAGTTAGTGGAGTTGTATTCAGTTTAACTAATCTAAACATAATTGAGCTATTTGTATTCAATTTAACTAATTGATACAATTAGTGAGAGTGGTGTGAATTAATTATTAATTAATTCACTAATTATAAACTCATAAATCAACTAAATAATGCATCAGTTAACTTTAGTGCATGGACAGTTTCAGTGGAGACCAGTGCAAGAATAGGTGAAAGAGCAGGTTAACTATCAGTTGTGACTATACAGTTGCTATTTGCAACACACAGATAGGTGGAGTAAGCCCATCAGGATTGCGCAGTTCAGGCCAGGTGGTTATCTATTTAATGAAGCCATCCCATAGCTTTGAAAATGCAATAGAGGCTGGCTATCAAGTGGCTAAGGGTTGGAGCATGAGCTTTGCTAGATCTAGCTTGATAGTGTGTAGCAATTGAGGGTGTGCATGAGAGCTTGTGAGGAGATTTTGTACTATGATTGTTACATGATATCCATGACATATAATATACAGATATTTGGGGTTTTTAGCTTTAAGCTTTCCCATTAAATAATGTGTTCATATGTGTGATTGTTTGTGGTTTTAATGTATGCATGCAGTTGATTTTATTTCCGCATGTGATGATCAATGGTAGAAGAGATTATGTATTATGCATGAAGCTAAAATAGTGTGTGATCAGGAGAATATCGGTGAATAATATATCAATTATTCAAATTTCTACATGGTATCAGAGCAATATTGATCATTGGAGAAATTGCAAAACATTGAAGTGGTTGAGTTTTGAGCCGGTGGAATTCGAATTTGCAGCAGTGTTTTCTTGGTGTCGAAGTTGAGATGTCTTTCAACGGATTTCGATTGGAGTATGCCCTTGAGGGCAGCTCGAATTATATTGCATGGAAGGACAGGATGGAGGCGGTGCTGGATGACAATGGGTTGAAGGAGTTCATAGATGCAGAAATTCCAAAGCCTACTTCTAGTGATGTTGCCGTACTTGACGCATGGCAAAAGAAGACAGCAAAGTGTCGAAGGATTCTGTTGGAGGGCGTGAAGGATCACATAGTGTCCAGCCTTCATGGTAAGGCTTCTCCATTCTTGATGTGGAAAGCCTTGACATATTTATTCCAAAGCAAGAGCGACCAGAGGAAGTTGGCGCTCAAGGATAAACTCAGAAACATAAAGATGGAGAAAGGAGACAGTATGCCCAAGTACCTCACGAAGTTCACCCAATGCAGGGATGAGCTGGGAAGTGTGGGGGTGACTGTAGATGATGAGGACTTGGTGAGCTTGGCTCTCCTTGGGCTTCTGAAAATTTGGCATTCCCATCAGGACTCTGTAAATGGTCAGGAGAAATTGCCAAGATGGGAGCGACTTTGGTCGGATCTTGTGCAAGAGGAGATAAGGCGGAGTACCAGGGACGGATCTTCATCAAAGGCATCCGATGAAGAGAATTGAGCTTTGGCTACCAAAGCAAAGAAGGGGAAGAGTAAGAAAGCTTCTCATTATGGTGCGAAAGGCAAGAAGCATGACATGTCCAAGGTGAAGTGCTTTGACTATCACCAACATGGACATTATGCCACAAATTGTCCGCAGAAGAAGAAAAATAAGCAGGCTGCTGGATCTGTAGCTGGAGAGGCCTTAGCCTCGCAGTTTGAGCTGGATTTTTCGCTGATCGCATGCTTGGTCTCAAGTGTGGTGGGATCAGTATGGTTTCTGGACAGTGGTGCGTCTTTTCACATGACAGGAGATCGAGATTTGTTTACTGATCTGGATGAGAAAGATCTTGGAGTGCACATCGAGATGGGCGATGATGGTAGATACAGTGCGACCGGTATCAGTACCATTTCCTTTGAGAGAGATTCTGGTAAACCCTTCAGATTGAAGGAAGTGATGCATGTTCTAGGATTGAAGAAGAATCTTATCTCTGTGGCGATGTTAGAAGACAAGGGATATGATGTTGTTTTTAGCGAGGGAAAGACTTTCCTGCGCAGTAAGGAAACTGGTGAGACCCGGAGGATAGGGGTTCGAGTTAAGAACCTTTATCAATTGTAGGAAGATGGCTGCGCAGCAATGGCAGGCAAGGAAGAAGGAGTGGTGAGCCGGGATGATGGCGAGTTGTGGCACCAGAGATTGGGCCACCTTCACCATGGAGCTTTGAAGATACTGCAACAGATTTCTACTGGGCTTCCTAAAGGCACTCTTGCGCAGTCAGATCAGTGCAAGGGGTGTACCTTGAAAATTTGTGAAAGCCACCTTTCACGAGAAGGATGGTCGCGCCACGACGATCCTTGAGAGAATTCACACAAACATGTGTGGACCTTTCTCAGCAGCTTCGACAGCAAAGCACAGGTATTATGTGATATTTGTTGATGATTTTTCTCATAAGTGTTGGATCTTCTTCATGCATAAGAAGAGCGAGACATACTCAAAATTCTGTGAGTTCAAGGCACTGGTTGAGAAAGAATCGGGGAAGCAAGTGAAGGCTCTTAGGAGCGGCAATGGTGGTGTATTCATCTCTGGCGAATTCAAGGACTTTTTAAGCGCAGAAGGAATTCGAAGAGAGCTTATAGCACCTCATAACCCACTATGGTAATCCGGGTTACGAGCGAAGAAATCGTAACGATCATGGGTGTTGCATGAGCGATGTTGCATGATCAGCATTTTACCCATTCACTTCGTGGGTGGAGGCATGCAACATCGCGCATATGTGCAGAACCGTTGTCCCCACAGATACTTGGGCATGAGTACACCCGAGGAGGCGTTCGGTAAGGAGCCCGATATTTCCATTTGAGGATTTTTGGTTCACCTGTTTACATTCATGTGACGAAGGATGCCAGGAAGAAGCTGGAGCTGACTGCAAAGGTTGGGATATTTGTGGGGTGCACTGATACACCCCACAACTATCGTGTGTATTTTCCAAACAGTCGTAAGACTGTTGTGCGACGGGATATCAAATTTCATGAGGAGAAAGCCATGAAGTGTTCGCTTGAGAGGGAGCCACACTTGCATGCAGATGAGGAGCTATTAGTTCCTAAGGATGAGCCTCAGGATGTGGATCAGCCACAAGAGGAGGTTCATGGAGGGGAAGAAACCACCAGTGGGGCCGCCAACCATCGAGTGTACACACCACAGAGCCGAGCGACTGGCTCAAGATGCAGAGAAGGTTGTAGGAGCACCTACATCACAGCGCAGACAGAGACAGTCACCTGACCGGTATACTGGATACATGGCTCTTGTGAGCAAGTGTATCATGATAGATCCATCCTCTTTCAATGAAGCTGTGGAGGACCCCGCATGGGTAGATGCCACGGTGGAAGAGTATGATTCGATCGTCAGAAACAGTGCATGGGAGATTGTCCCAAGGCCGAAGGGGAAATCAGTGGTGGGTTCGAGATGGATCTACAAATTGAAGCAGGCAGCCGACGGGAGTGTGGAGAAGTACAAGGCAAGATTTGTTGCCCGAGGCTTTTCACAGATAGAGGGGATCGATTATGATGAGACCTTTGCACCTGTCGCAAGGTATTCTTCCATACGGACGATTCTTGCTCTCTCAGCGCAGATGGGGTGGCACATTCATCAGATGGATGTGAAGACTGCGTTCCTCAACGAAGTCATTGAGGAGGAGGTGTACATAGAGTAGCCTGAAGGTTTCGAGATCTTCAGCAGTGAGTCGCATGTGTGCCGACTCAAGAGAGCACTGTACGGGCTGAAGCAAGCACCTCGTGCTTGGTACACTCGGATAGACAGCTACTTCACCGGGCTTAGATTCTCCAAGAGTGAGGCGGATCCAAACCTGTACCAGATTGTGGTGGAGGGGAAGCTGTTGATCATCGTACTGTATGTAGATGATCTGATTTTGACTGGCGATGAGCAGTTGATACTTTCATGCAAGGAGGATCTTGCACGAGAGTTTGAGATGAAGGACTTGGACCTCCTTCATTATTTCCTGGGATTGGAGATTTGGCAGCGCAGCGGAGGACTGTTTGTTTCTCAGGGAAAGTATGCTCGGGAGATTCTGGAGAGGTTCAACATGCAAGGCTGCAAGCCTGTTGACACTCCTCTTCCTGGTGGTTTGAGGAAGGAGGATGCTACTTCAGCGGAGGTAGTGGATGCCACTGTCTATCGATAGTTGGTGGGGTCGCTTATGTATCCGGTCAATACACGACCCGATATATGCTATGCTGTTAACCAGCTTTCGCAAGCTATGGTTAAGCCTACCAAGCTCTTTTGGAAGGCAGGCAAGCATGTAGGCATATATCTCGCAGGCACATCAAAGATACGGATCATGGTACGTACAATGAGGATGAGTTTAGTTTACGTGCTTCGTACTCAGGATTACCGTTCTCGTAGATTGTGTGCAAAGGAAGGTCATGTTACTTATACATTCCCATGAGGATTAGGATGCTGTATCTTGATGAAGGCGCCACCAGAGAAAATTCAACGTCTGCTGTAAGGCAGGATAGGGGTTGCAGATAATCCATATCTTGTTGAGAGGGAGTGTTGAGATTGCAACAAGATGATGAGCTTAGTGGAAAGGAGTCGCCTTCATTAAGTGGGCCCGCAGGCTATTTTTGGCGCAAAGTCTATTTTTAGACTATGTCTATTTTTAGACATGTGGATCATGATTCTATGAGTTGCAGGATGCTATTTGTGGAGGGTTGGTCAAGTTGGAAAAATAGATGGACTTCTATTTTTAGACATATTGGGCGGAATCTATTTTTAGATTGCCAGTGTAAAAATAGGGATGTCAAATATTATTAGCTCTTAATAATATTTAGACTCTAAACATTATCTTATTCTCTTGGAGCACTTCAGTTTGATGCCTAGAAGTGGCACATGCAGCTGACAGAAGGAATTACACAATTCCTAGGGTTTAGTGGAGCTATTGCATGGAGGACTTCAGTTAGAACTCATGTGACAGAGTTTGGTGGAGTTGATTAAGGAGTTAATGGAGTTGTGTTCATTTTAACTAATCTAAACATAGTTGAGCTATTTGTATTCAGTTAAACTAATTGATACAATTAGTGAGAGTGGTGTGAATTAATTATTAATTAATTCACTAATTAAATACTCATTAATCAACTAAAGAATACATCAGTTAACTTCAGTGCATGGACAGTTTCAGTGGAGACCAGTGCAGGAATAGGTGAAAGAGTAGGTTAACTATCAGTTGTGACTATACTGTTGCTATTTGCAACACACAGATAGGTGGAGTAAGCCCATGAGGATTGCGCAGTTCAGGCCAGGTGGTTATCTATTTAATGAAGCCATCCCATAGCTTTGAAAACGCAATAGAGGCTGGCTATCAAGTGGCAAAATATTGGAGCATGTGTTTTGCTAGATCTAGCTTGATAGTGTGTAGCAATTGGAGGTAGTGCTGAGAGCTTGTGAGGAGTTTTGTACCATGATTGTTACATGATCTCCATGACATATAATATACAGATAGTTGGGGTTTTCAGCTTTAAGCTTTCCCATTAAATACTGTGTTCATATGTGTGATTGTTTGTGGTTTTAATGTATGCATGCAATTGATTTTATTTCCGCATGTGATGATCAATGGTAGAAGAGATTCTATATTATGCATGAAGCTAAAATAGTGTGTGATCAGGAGAATCTCGGTGAATAATATCTCAGTTATTCAAATTTCTAGAATAAATAGTTTTATCTTAGTTAAACAGATTTATGTGTGAGGTTAAAGCATGTAAATTGCTTGTATAACATTGTATAGCAGTAAATAACATAGAAATAAACATCACATGTAATAATACTCAACAAATTTGATGAAATAGTTCACCCCTCCTGGGCTACATCTGCTGGTCCAGCTCCCAATGGCATGTCCCTCATATCTTATTGCTCAAAAATGGTAAGTATGTGTGAATAAAAGCCTCAAGTGGCTGTTCTCTCTATAAAAACAGTTTCAGAATGCTTGAATTAGTCAATAATTACTATTCATTTGTAGAAAACAGAGAATGGATGCTCAAAACACTCAAAACACCCTAGTGGCCCTAGTGGCTCCTTGATCTCTCCTAAAGCTAAACCTACACAAGATGACCTCTAATGGCTCTGAAACCTCTACCAATGTGTTCAAAATGTCGATAATACCCAAAATTGACTATTCATTCCTCAAAATTGGTCGAATATCCAAGGAGTTATGGCCAAAACAGTAAACTGCCCAATGTCCCTTGAAAAACTCCACTAAATGTGGAGGAACTCTAGATAAGTTTGCCAAATATGGCTCCGCCGCCAAAATTGGCGGTTCTGCCAACTATAACGTCGCCGGACTGGATTTAAATTAAATTTTTTCAGAGTCGCATGTGAATGTGTCCCTGCTGACCGCCGAGATAACCGCTAGAACTCAGAGCTTCGAGATTCCCTTAACTGTGACTTTAACCACCTTTGAAAACCCTTTAACACGCCATGTGAACACGTCGCGGTTTAACTATCGAGATCCTGGCTGTTTGTTAGGTAAGAGTATGGTCGTGAAATTATGGTTTTATGGAGTGGGGGATTGGCCTCCCAAACCCCCGCCATGAAAACTTTTAACGTTTAAATTTATGCAGTCTCCACTCTATGTTAAGAACTAAACATTTGGTGTGGCGGTCGGGCAATGTGTTTTGTGCAAACAGGTCCCGCGTTCAAATCCTCTGGGCTACAAAAAAAAAATTGATAAACCATTCCTCCTCCGGCCTGGGGCCACGTGCCATGTGGCAGCCCTTAATTGGCCCAAATCATAAAAAGTCAGCCAACCTTAAAATCAAACGCTACCACATGTCAAACTGTGATTGGCCCTTATGGAATATTCCAGGGAATATTCTAAAGAATATTCTAGGAATATTCCAGGAATATTCCCTGAAATATTATCTTTTTATTTTTTCAAATTGCAAAGTCAAATTTGGTCAAAGTCATTTTTTTGAAGTTTACTGGGCTTTTCAAACCTTCATAACTTCTGCATACGACCTCTATTTTGTGAACTGTTTGTGGTGCCAGAATCACAACGACGAGACCTTTCTGGTCACTCAGGTTGTAAACACTTTTAAGCACTTTCATTTTTGACCATTTTTGAACAATGGAACTGATCTCCTGATGAGGGAGGGCCATGCAAGAGCCAAGCATCAGGAAGAATAGGACATGGTCATGGAAGAACTGAATCTGATAATCACTAACCCTGGTAACACTCGAGGTAGAATATCCTTATTCCATCACTCAATTTACACATTGGTTGTTGAAATGCCTTTTGTTAAAGGCAATAGTTTCTATTCAAGAGATTGGGGGAGACCCCAAAGCAACCTCAAATTTAGCAGATATCAACAGGTCTATTAAGGAAATTAACCTGCGCCAACACCATTAATGTGTTCGCTTGGGGAGAATTGAGAAGCAACTACAAAGTCTGCACCAAGTTGACATGCATGGCTCCGGCGTGAAGGATCCAACTCTTGTTAAGTCAGATGAAGACCTATTTAATTTCCTTTGTGCTTTGGAATAATAACTGACCTTCCTTGTTTTAATTTTTGGGATGACAACGGATAACTTTTACTTGTCTAATGTGTATGACTGAAAATACTGATATTATCTACTTGAATACAGTAAGAAACATACTTAAGATGTTGATGTTTTGGATGGCCTATAACTCTTTAAGACGACCAACAGACCTGGTTTCCCATGGGCAGGTTGAGCCTAAAAGTTGTATCTTGTGACCTGCATTTTGTCTTTAAATAGAAAATAGAAAGGATCTACTAAGTTTACAAGAAAACATCAATTAGATCAACTCTATCATTATGAAATTTTTCTGGGCTAGAATATGTACAGATTGGAAAATACATCTTGTTTGCAGGGAGACACTTGCTTTCAAAGGTAGAGGAAGGTGGTTGGGGATTCAAATATATTGAATGCTTCAATTTGGTCCTCCTCTTGAAAAATTTGTGGAGGGTAGTGACTGGGGAGAGATTATGGCATTGAATAGTTAAGTTTAAATACCTCATAAGTATGGACATCTGCGGTTGGCTTTGAGCAGGAGCACCAAAACCAAATTCTATTTCACAATGCTGGAAAGGCCTATTTCAATCTAAGCCCCGGTGTTAGCTCCCCATAATCAGCAAGATTGGCAAAAGTCCGATTGCAGGGAAAAACACCGTTTCAACCACTTTGGGATTCTAGGATCTAGCCCTCCTGAATCCGGAGAAGGATCTCTCCAATAAGTGTAAAGATGGATTTATCTTTAAGGTTTTGGGTAATGATATTAGGCTAGTTATGAAGGCCGAGGGTTTTGTTTTGTTTTTGGATGGTTGAGCATGACTATTGCTTGAGGGGAAAGTTCTAAGTGCAAAGAGTTTCAAAGGTGAGAAGTTGCAAGCAAATAGAACAAGCTTTGGCCAAGAAGGTGGATGATTGCAGGTTTTAGTCCATTGGGCTATGGAGTCATAATAGGGTTTAATTGAAACAACAAGGAGCAAGAGTAGTCCATGGGGCAAGTCATCTATGTGTAAAGATCTCTTTAAAGTTGATTTATGGAATGGAGTGATACAAAAATAAGGGGAATTAAACAAATGAAGAACAAAGAGCAGCCCAGGATCTGGTAAGTACTTTGAAACTAGCCAGCCTTTGACAAACACTTAAGAAAAACATAAAAGCAATCCAGGATCTGGTAAGTACTTTGAAACTAGCTAGCCTTTGATATCCTTTCAATATAAAACAGAGCGGAACTTGAAGGCTACTGTTGGAGAAGAAACTAGCGGGCCGGGCTCACCACAAATCCTCTCCTAGCTCTGCTTTACTTGGTAAATTTCAAGACAAACACAAAGATAACAAAGAATGGTCTAAGATCTGGTAAGTACTTCGAAACTAGCCATCTTTTAACACATTCCAAGGGAAACTTTCAGACAGTCTTTGGGGATAAAACTAGGACCGGGGCACACCATATCTTCCTTAGTTTCTCTCTACTTAACGTGAACTGAAAATAACATTTAAGAATAATATTCAACTAAGACAGTAGGACAAGGGAACACCAGCATTCCTATGCTTAAACTGAATTAAATCATTCCTAAATAACGCATATTGGAAGAAAACATTTAGATAAATATTTTCAATCAGAGAAGGGTACTGATATACAGTAAATCCTAACTCTATGCATGTTGTTATTTATAAGAGAAAATGGACAAAGTGAAAACATAAATAAAATAACGATTTACAATAAGAAAAAACTCACCGTCGACATAGACCAGGATCCCATAAATCAGCTTGTATTGATGCTTCAAACTAGTTACAACTTTAAGTCCAATGCTTCAGTTTAGCAATCATCTACACTTCCCAGCCTAACTATTCTATCACAAGCAGCGCTTCAAGAGCAAGTGAACACTATTTACAAGTAGAAATCTCAGGCTCAAATATATTTCAAAGTTCAGCAACCAACATTTTCTCATCTTCTACAGGAGTATTTATAGAAGAATGAGGAGGTGGGATCTGATAAAATATCTCCAAAGGTATTTAATACAGTCTTTAAGGCTTCTCGGCCTTTGATGGGCTCGATGAAGATGCTTACATATGTGTCTTCTGTATTAAATATTTTACATTAAAAATTAAGCTCGGTGGGAGATTTTGTTGACTTTTGAGGCTCTGTGTTATGTTATAGTAACTCTGTAGATATTTTAGCATTAAATTCTTTTGGCAGAATTGATTGTTCGGCTGCGTTGAGGCAAATATCTGATTTGATCAATAACTTCGGCCTCCGTTTAAAAGCTTTGAGGCACAGGTGGCTTTGAGGTAGCTGAGAGGATTCAATTGGCCTCAGGTGTGGCGGTGGAGGCCTTTCTGTCTGATAAAACACTCATGATTCTCTTTAACTGTGTTTTAATTTGGAAGATTAGGCGTTTGATAATCAATCTTAGCCGTAATCCCCCAAATTGTCTTCAATCTTCTATTCTGTCGTGTTCTGTCTTCAACACTGATGTTCTTTTTAATTATTTTATTGTCTATGTCTTGTTGATGTGCAGTGCTACGCAGGGCTCACAAGGCATCAATGCCCATGAAGCATCGACAAGACGTGGAGTTTGAACCCTACGAATGGTTTCCTTTGATGAATCAAAGGCATAGGAATCATCATTCCCGGCCTTCGGCATTTCTTTATCATAATGGATAAACCATTAAACACCTGCAAAATACAAAACTAATTAAAAAATCCTGCATTACTAGGTTTTACTGCTTCAGAGGGTGTGGGGAGGAGCGTGGCCGTTGGATGGCATCATCCAACGATGTAGATTCGTTAGAGGAGGTCAGAAAGGAGAGTAGAGGAAGAAAATGAGTTAGATCCGTCGATCGTGCAGAGATTGACGGTCAGGATTGAACGAGAGAGAATAAAGCGAGGGAGTCACTTTATAAAGAAATGGCGAAAATTTGATGAGATAAGGTTAACAAACCTTTGTTAGGAGGAAAATATGGTTAAAAATGAAGTTGGGGGGTCGGGATGAATACAAGCCTTCGGATGGGATCGGCCTACGCGATCAATGGCAGAGATCACAAATTGAAAACCTTCGGCGAAGGTAGAGGGCGATAATGTATGTCCTAATCAAATCTGGAGAGTATGCGCGATGAATCATAAAGAAAAGAGGGAAAGCGGTTTTGGGCTGCAAAACAACTGTTTTCGCGCAGCAAAAGGGCGGGTAGGAAATTTTTCCTTTTGGAACGCGATATGCGTCCCCGCCTGACACATGGCCTCAGAAAACCACTTACATCGCGTAATTTTTAAGAATTATACTTTGTGCTTAAAGTTGCGTGACTCGGGACGTGGGCCGCCGGATCATGGGTCTCAGATCTGACGGTGGGAAAGTGAACACGAAAAGAGGTAGATGTGCGGATGGTAGCGGGATGGGCGGTTTCATTTTGGGCCGTTAGATCCAAGATTTGAACGACGGAGATTGAATTTTGAAGAGGGCAGGACCCACAGGAGGCAGGCCCTGTCAGGTTAATATGAGTCGTTGGATAGAATAGATGAACGGCTAGGATTAAATCTGAGGAATGAACAAAATAATATAATGGCGGAAGGGGGGTTAATGAGGACCGTTGATCTGTAGAGATCAACGGTTGGGATTTGGTTCAAAACATTAGAACGCGGGGCGCATGATTTTACACCAAAGTCGGGAGAAGGACCTTAGACCGTCCGATCTGGACACGTGGACGGTCCAGATTCAATCGAAGCTCAAATGCATCGGCGGGGTAAAGAATTTGGAGTGCAATGGAGCAATTGAGCACTAGTCGTTGATCTGAGGATCAGATCAATGGTGGGGAGTGAATCGGAGGGATGGCCAATCGGGGGTGGAGAAATATTGGATGCGCCCAACAAGAACTTGTGATGTGATGCTGCACAGGCCGTTTGATCATCTTCAGATCAACGACAGAGGATAGGTCCCGACCAAGGAACGAGCGGGACTCTTTATTTTATATGAAAACCCAAAACTTAAATGAAAACAAAGGTTTTATTACATCGGGCGGGTTTATATTTATGATATGGATAGGCGCCCGACTGCGGGGCCTTTGGACTTTTTGGAAAACAAAAAGGGCCCGGGGCTTATATAAAAGGGCCAATCGCAATCAGAGGTTGGGGCTCGGTCTTTCAATCTACCCATTTGAACTTTTGCGATGTGATTGGCGCCTTGGGACTTAAACTCTTGGTCCTGGGTGCAGGCTATATGGAATAAAAAGCGAAGGGGGTGGGGTTAAAACCATAGGGATTTAATCACATCGGAATTTTTTTTTAAACATGGAAAATAAACTTGCGCGCTGGGATTTTGCGATGCGATTAGCGCTGAAAGGGGTTAGCGCTTAGTCTTAGCATCATGGGCATATGGTGGGGGAGTGGTTTGGATTTAGCCTAAAGGGGCTTAAACCCATGGTAAACAAACTTATTTTTTATGAAATTTTTCCAAGTTTTCAATGGATTTGGGGGTTTCGACAGAGTTAAAAAAGGAGTTTTAAACTATGTAAAGGGGATTTCATGAAAGGTGAACAGGGGAAAATGAAAAATAGAAGAATTTATGGGAGTGAAAGGGGTAAAAAATAAAGGTTAGTTTTGTGGTGGAAGGAGGGAAAAATGGCCTTTGCAGCAGTATTTTGTCTTTGAAATCAACAGAATTTCTGAGCTTTGAAATGGGAACAACAATGAAGATTTGGACAGAGGAGATGATGTCTTCAAGAGTCTTCAAGAGATAACACTTTTTAGCAATAAAATTTGTTCCTTGAAGGCTCCAAAAAATGTTTTAGCCACCATTTGATATGACAAATTTTATAGGTGGCTAACACCCGGCTACTCGGAAACCTTAAATGAGGATCAGCATAGGGGCCCACCCAGAACTTGGATTGGATTCTTTCCTAGGAGTCTCTGGCAACCATACTTTATCATTGCGTCTAATAAATTTCTTACATAACCTAGGAATATATGTCCTTAGGGATTTTTCTAGTCAATTGGATCAGACACTCACCATACTACCTGGAAAGATGCGACGACTTTAGGCATTCTAGGACAACATGCAACAGATATCACAATTGAAATTTGCAGGGATAAAAATAACTACAGAAGAAGACATCTTGAGCTGTAATGGAGGACTACACAATGAACATATTAAGATAACTGAAGCATATGCCATTATTAAACATGTCAAAACAAAAAACCCTTTTCACTGTTGGTTCTTCAAGGCTTGGAAGTGGAAAATCCCCCTGGAAATCAAATGTTTCGTCTGGATAGTGGTCCATAACAAAATACTGACTTGGATAATCTATTAAGGGGATTTAAGGGTCTAGGAAAATGCAACTTATGTTTGAAACATGCAGAAGATATTAACCATCTGTTTTAAAGTGTCCTTTCTTAGTTTTGGTTTGGCATGGAGTGACCAATAAGCTGAATATCAGGGAAGTTTGGGATATGCGGTTACTGATCTAAAACAATGGTTCATCGACTATAAGAATTTAATACATCTGACATTTTTTATTCTACGGGGATCATGGAGGACAAATAATTAATTCATTTTTGAATAGATGAAACCATATGTCAACAAGACATGTGTTTTACCACTTCCTTTCTGGAATTTGGAACATTTGAGGTTAGAGGTTCACTTCCTAGTCGTTTCCATAGACCACTGTGGGACAAATTTCCTATTGGATTGTTCGATGGGGCTTCAACACATGGGGATTGTAGTAGCGGTAGTGTCTATTCATCTGACTCCCGGGGAAGACTAGTTTTTTGTTTGGAATAGTGGTAAAAGATCCAATACCAACTAGCACTATGGGGTGTCATGTTTTGCTCCAGATGGATAGGAATAGAGGAAATTTCCATTTTTGGAGACTTCAAAGTTGTGGTAGATTGGGAAAATGGAAGATATGCTTTTAGGACCTCATACCTAACCAACTCGCAAAAAAAAAACATGGAGTTGGGTAAAGATTTCAACCGGTCTTTATCACACATATCTACGAGGACCAAAACTACGAAGCTGATAAATTATCCTAAGACGGATCCAGGGTCGATTAGTTTCAAAGATGTTTTTACAAGTTCGCCAACATCGATTGATCTGGCATTATCATATTTTGATGGTAAAATTGAAGATAGAGATAGTTTTATTATTGTTGGTAGTCAATGTTTATTTTCATGTCTTAAATTTGGTAGAGCATTGTAATGAAACTTTATCGTAATTTATTGAGTTCCATGAGAGAAATTTTGTCTCAAAACAAAAATCAACTTTATATCAACCAAAAGGATTCAATATGATGATGTCAATCATGGGATGATTCACTATTTTTGGAGTAAAAAGGTAAAAATAAATAAAAATTTGAAAACTATTTTTTCAACTCGTATTTTCAACCTATCTCCGATTTTAATATTGTTTGTGCTCAAAATTTGAGTAAAATCATAGAGAGATAGTGTTAGACACCTATAAAATTTGTCATATCAAATGGTGGCTAAAACATTTTTGGAGCCTTCAAGGAACAAATTTTATTGCTAAAAAGTGTTATCTCTTGAAGACTCTTGAAGACATCATCTCCTCTGTCCAAATCTTCATTACTGTTCCCATTTCAAAGCTCAGAAATTCTGCTGATTTCAAAGACAAAATACTGCTCCAAAGGCCATTTTTCCATTCCTTCCACCACAAAAATAACCTTCATTTCTTACCCCTTTCACCCCCATAAATTCCTCTATTTTCCATTTGTTTCCCCTTTTCCCTTCATAAAATCCTCCTTACGGAGTTTAAAACCCACTTTTTAACTCTGCCAAAACCCCCAAATCCATTGAAAAGACTTGGAAATTTTCATAAAAAATGAGTTTGTTTACCACATGCTTAAGCCCCCTTGGGCTAAGTCTTAACTGCTTCCCCTCCATATCCCCTGGTGCTAGAACCAGGTGCTAAGCCATCTGAGTGCTTAATCGCATCAGAGGTTTCTAAAAATGGTTAGATTGAAAAGCTCGAAGGCCTGACCTTCCGATTGCGATGGCACTTTTCGTATATAAAGCCCCGAACCTATTATCATTTCATATAGACCAAGGCCCCGCAATCAGGCACCTATCCATTTTCATATATTTAAACCCACCTCAAACCATAAAAACCTTTGTATATCATAAAGTTTCGGGTTTTCATAAATATTAAAGGTTTTATGCCGTGTATGATGTAAAACCATCTCCGCCGTTGATCTAAAGCCAATCAAACAGCCCGCGCATGATTGCATCGCAACTTTTTTGTCGAGCGCATTAACATAATTCCACCCCCGATTGATCAACCTCCGATGAGTTCTCCGCCTTCGATCTGATCTGCAGATCGACGGTCCGCACTTAATCACATCGGTGCATTACAAGTTCTCCGCCCTGCCGATCGCCGATCTATGATTGCATCTTGGCCGTCCACGTGTCCAGATCAGATGGTCCAAATCGTATCTCCCGACTTTGGTTAAATTTATGTGGCCCCGCTCATAATGTTTTTCGGCCAATTATAGCCGTTGATCTCTGCAGATCAACGGTCCTCCTTCATCCTTCCTCCGCCTGTATATTATTTCGTGTTAGCCCCAGATCTAATCTCATCCGTCTAGATCTCAGATCCTACGGCCCGGATTAAAGCCGCCCTTCCTCTTATAACCTGCACATATGTCTCATATCGCGCTCATTTTCCAACTGTTAGATCTGAGGTCCCAGATCTAACGGCCCACATCACAAGTCACGTAACTTTTAGCGCGATGTTTAATTTCCCAAAGGCCACGCGAAATGGGTGGTTTTCTGACGCCACGTGTCAAGCGGGGACGCATATTGCATTAAAAAGGAAAAACTGCCTCCCCACCCTTGTGCCGCGCGAAAACCATTGTTTTCACCCCCGAAACCGCTTTCCCTCTTTCCTTTGTGTGATTTCGCGCGCGCCTTCCATCGTTGATCTCTGCAGATCAACTACCCAGATCTAATCTGGCCTTTACATATCACCCTCCACCCTCGCCGAAGGTTTTTAACATATAATCTCCGTCGTTGATCTCGTGGGGTGCTCTCATCTAACGGCCCACGATCATCCCGAACCCCAAACTCTTTTTTTTCATATTTCTTCCGAAATAAAGGTTTTTTACCCCATTCTTCTCATTTCTCTTATTTTCCAAATAGTGTGGCTCCTTCACACTGTTAAATCAAAACCAATCCCCACCGTCGATCTCTGCGTGATCAACGGTTCTGACATATTTTCTCCCTCTGCTCTCCTTTTGACCTTTTATCACAGATCTACACCATTGGATGAGGCCATCCAACGGCCATGCTCCTCCCCACACCCTCTGAAGCAGTAAAACCCAATAACGCAGGATTTCATGACATTTGTGTGTATCTTGTAGGTGTTTAATGGTTTATCCATTATGTTAAAGAAAGGCCGAAGGCCAGGAATGATGATTCCCATGCCTTTGATTCATCAAAAGAAACCATTCGCAGGGTTCAAACTCCATGTCTCGTCGATGCTTCATGGGCATTGATGCCTTGTGAGCCCTGCGCAACACTGCACATCAACAAGACACAAACAATAAAATAATTAAAAAGAGTATCAGTGTCAAAGACAAAATGTAGCAGAACAGAAGATTGAAGACAATTTGGGGATTACGGCTAAGATTGATTATCAAAAGCCTAATCCTCCAAATTAAAACACAGTTAAAGAAAATCATAAGTGTTTACCAGACAGAAAAGCCTCCACCGCTACATCAAAGGAAAATTGATTCCTCTCAGCTACCACAAAGCCACCTGTGCCTCAAAGCATTCAAAACATAGGCCGAAGTTATTGATCAAACGAAGATATTTGCCTCAGCGCAGCCAAAGATTTAATTCTGCTAAGGGAACTTAATGAAAAAAAATATCAACAGAGTTATTACATCCTGAAACAGAGCCTCAAAAGTCAATAAAAGCTCCCACCGAGCTTTTATCTTAATTGTAAAACATTTAATACAAAGGACACATATGTAAGCTTCTTCATCGAGCCCCTCAAAGGCCGAGAATACATTAGTCTGTATTAATTTCCCTGGGAGATCTTTTATCAGATCTCACCTCTTCATTCTTCTATAAATACTTCTGTAGAAAATGAGAAAATGTTGGTTGCTGAACTTTGAAATATACTTGAGCCTGAGATTTCTACTTGTAAATAGTGTTCACTAGCTCTTGATGCTCTTCTTGTGATAGAATAGTTAGGCTGGGAAGTGTAGATGATTGCTAAACTAAAGCATTGGACTTAAAGCTGTAACTGGTTTGAAGCATCAATACAAGCTGATTTATGGGATCCTGGTCTATGTCGACGGTGATGTTTTTATTATTGTAAATCGTTATTTTATTTCTATTTTCACTTTGTCCATTTTCTCTTATAAATAAAAACATGCATAGAGTTAGGATTTACTGTATATCAGTACCCTTCTCTGACTGAAAATCTTTATCTAAATGTTTTCTTCCAATATGTGTTATTTAGGAATGATTTAATTCAGTTTAAGCATAGGAATGTTGGCGTTCCCTCGTCCTACTGTCTTAGCTGAATATTATTCTTAAATGTTATTTTCAGTTCACGTTAAGTAGAGAGAAACTAAGGAAGATATGGTGCGCGCTGGTCCTATTTTTATCACCAAAGACTGTCTGAAATTTTCCCTTGGAATGTGTTAAAAGCTGGCTAGTTTCGAAGTACTTACCAGATCTTAGACCATTCTTTGTTATCTTTGTGTTTGTCTTGAAAGTTACCAAGTAAAGCAGAGCTAGGAGAGGATTTGTGGTGAGCCCGGCCCGCTATTTTCTTCTCCAACAGTAGCCTTCAAGTTCCCCTCTGTTTTATATTGAAAGTATATCAAAGGTTGGCTAGTTTCAAAGTACTTACCAGATCCTGGATTGCTTTTATGTTTTTCTTAAGTGTTTGTCAAAGGCTGGCTAGTTTCAAAGTACTTACCAGATCCTGGGCTGCTCTTTGTTCTTCATTTGTTTAATTCCCCTTCTTTTTGTATCACTCCATTTCATAAATAAACTTTAAAGAGATCTTTAGACATATATGACTTGCCCCATGGACCACTCTTGCCCCTTGTTGTTTCAATTAAACCCTATTATGACTCCATAGCCCAATGGACTAAAACCTGCAATCATCCACCTTCTTGGCCAAAGCTTGTTCTATTTGCTTGCAACTTCTCACCTTTGAAACTCTTTGCACTTAGAACTTTCCCCTCAAGAAATAATCATGCTCAACCATCCAAAAAAAAAACAAAACCCTCGGCCTTCATAACTAGCCTAATATCATTACCCAAAACCTTAAATATAAATCCATCTTTACACTTATTGGAGAGATCCCTCTCCAGATTCAAGAGGGCTAGATCCTAGAATCCCAAAGTGGTTGAAACGATGTTTCTCCCCACAGTCAGACTTTTGCCAATCTTGCTGATTACGAGGAGCTAACATTTCTGGTGACTCCACTGGGGACTTTGATTTTTTGTCTTGTTGAATACTTTAGATATCTCAGAAATCCCTTGATTTAATGACATTTGTTCTGTTGGCCAGTTGAGCCACCAACAAATAACATTTCTGGCGACTCCATTGGGGAATTTTTGAGTTCATAGTTGCCTGGCCAGCTCGTATAGACTCTTTAGTTTTCCATACAACCACAGAAAGTCAGAAAAACCCAAAAATATTTCAGATTGGTTTTTAATAAACATGGCGGTGGACCATTAAACCTTTTTACCTCCTTACGAGCTAAAAATATTCCACCTGGCAACTCCACATTCTGAAACTCCCAAAAGACAAAATGACTCCACTGGTAGAAGACCTTGAACTAATTGACCAGACACAGTGACCTCTTTCCTGATTTACAAACATGATTCCAAGGATACAACGAAGATATGCCCCAATGAGTAGAGATCATATCCCTGGGTTTCCACATAAGATGCCCCAGGTGAATTGGGATGACAACCTGCCTTTTTTTCAAGGTGAAAAGTTTGATGACCCTCTATTACATCTCATCAAATTTCATATACATGTATGGAGGTTGAAAGTAGAATGGCATGAAGATTGCGTTATGAAAATGTTTATGTTAACATTAGAAGAAAAGGCTAGGGACTGGTATGAATGCTTGAGATCTGGTAGTTTGTTTTCTTTAAAGGACCTTGAATATGTTTTTTATGAGAACTATAAAGAAAACACTACATCATTATCATGGGGTGCAATATATTATGATCCATCACAAAACATCACCAAACACATTATAGATAATGATGAAGCTTTGGAAGAAATGCATCCTGAAGATCTTTTAACAGCCATTCATGAGTTTAATATCTTTTTGAAAAATTATAAGAATATAGATGAATCACTTGAGGAAGAAAACAAACAAGAAATAATGTACATTCCTCAAGATATCCCTGAAAACTCAAATATTGATTCATCATCCCTTGTAGCTGAGGCTCTAGAAGACATCCAGCCTCAAAATCAGTCTTCACAAGAGACAGAGAACTGTTGTACTCCCGTTCAAAGAAACATATAAACGTCTTCCCCTTTGACAGAAAAAGAGATAGATCAGACTATTAATAAACAACCAGTTTCTGAAACTTTTCTACAAAAAAAATACTCTTGCCCATTCACATACAGAGCTTTGTTGTACAGATTTAGAAAGTTATTTTGTAGATCAAAATAAAGAAGAGCCTGCTGATAACCCAGTATGTTTTATTGGTAGTATTACTTATATTGATGATTTTCCTAACTTAGATCTATCTAGTGATGATGCTTCCCAAACAGAAGTTAATCTTGCAGGACCATCATTAGCAGATTTATGGAAGGAAGATCAGTCCCTTCAAAGAAGTAATGAGCCAATACAAACTATTTATGATACTGATGATGAAAGTTTTCAAAGCCTGGAAGTGAGTAAAGATTCATTGGATCTTTGCTCTGCTTCATTTCAGATCATCAATAATAGTTTACATGTGATTAGGAATCAGCAGACTTTCAGCTCAAAGGATGAGGACGAAAGAAACAAAGAAATTTTTGAGCAAGTTGTAACCAAGGAGCCTTCTCTTGAAAAAGAGGAAGCAATTGAACATACCCCTGCTCAAGAATATAATAACCTCCTCATAGAGTACAGTCCACTAAACCAGAGCTTACCAGGACTACAAGAGGACAACCCTGCAATATATGATGAGTCCTCCAGTTCAGATAATAATGAAGATGAGGAAGTTTGTCTTCCTCAAAATAATCTTTGCCTTGATCCAGTGGAAAAGGAAGAAATGATCCTGGTTGAAACACATCTTCCAAATACTCTTAACCAGGCATTATTTCAAGATCCCTATGTCGATTTCCTGAAGACATTTGAAGAAGGGATAAAAGTTGCAGACAACAGTATATCACCAGGTGCAATAAGATTTTTCAAAGCTGCTGTCAAGAAACGGAGAGCATGGGAGTGGCCCTGCCTATCCAACATGCTCAAAGAGATGAGCAAAGACCAGTCATGGAACCATCTGATTGACTGGATGTAGTGGAAAAGAGAGTTTGTAAGTTAAAAATGTAAATATTCCAAGTTAGAATAGGTTAGATAGGAATGTCAATAAAGCTCAACCTTTGAGCATTTAGTTAGTTGTTGTTTTCTGCTTTGAAGAATACAAAAAAAAAGAAAAAATTCAAAAACAGTAAAAAAGAGAAAAGAGGGCAGATTGTAAAAACAAGAAAGGTATAGCCCCATACCAAAAAAGAGAAACAAATTCTGAAAGTGTGCAAGCTTAAATGCCACTCCTGAAAAACACACTTCTAGTTAGTCAAACAGCCTAATATTGACTAATTAGCTTTAAATTGACTGCTGATAAGTTAGTGAATTCAATTTTCCAAACAGTTTAATCTTGGCTTATCGGTAGGTAGATTAGGCTAGAAATGAAAGGTTCAAACATGCTCAAAATCTGAACCTAAAGTTTCAAAAGAAGAATGTTTAAATTTCCGAGTCAAAACAAAGGATTAACTGGTTCTAATCAGCTCAAAATCTGAACCAGTTGACAAAGGAAGAACCGCTCAAAATTAGAGTCAAATCAGAGCTGTTAAAAAGATGAAGGAAGTGCTTTGAACTTTCAGATCTTATGCCTTCCATTTTGATTTAATTTTCTGCAAAATAATGTTTATGTGCAGCTTTTTTTTATGCCATAGATTAGCATCAAGTTAGACTATTCAATCCTGACTTGTATGCTTTTAAATTTCCATTGTAGAATTTGGAGAATAAAAATCTGTTAGACTGTTTAATCCTAACAGATTGATAGATTAGGTAGAGAATCATATGGACTCAACTGTTTAATCTGAGTTCATGGAGAAATAAGGAGTAGAATTAGATTAGTTTTTTGCTTTCAAAAGAATAAAATGTTGTGAATAGAGTTTGCCAATCCAAGTACACTCTAAAGAAGAAAAAATGTTAGATCAGTAGGATTGGGTAGGTAGAAATCTTGTTGATGAAAGATCCATTGTTTTCCATGGTTGCTAGCATTTCCAGAGCAAAAGAAGATCATCCAAGCAAAGAAAGGCAGCCCAATGGATTAGGCACTGATCAGCCTCCCAGAGAATGCAAGTCTGAAGTTCTTGATGCCTTCAAGAAGGCACCATCCCCAAGTGGAGCCATTGTTAGCCACCTATAAAATTTGTCATATCAAATGGTGGCTAAAACATTTTTGGAGCCTTTAAGGAACAAATTTTATTGCTAAAAAGTGTTATCTCCTGAAGACTCTTGAAGACATCATCTCCTCTGTCCAAATCTTCATTGCTGTTCCCATTTCAAAGCTCAGAAATTCTGCTGATTTCAAAGACAAAATACTGCTCCAAAGGCAATTTTTTCCTTCCTTCCACCACAAAACTAACCTTCATTTATTACCCCTTTGACCCCCATAAATTCCTCTATTTTCCATTTGTTTCCCCTTTTCCCTTCATAAAATCCTCCTTACGGAGTTTAAAACCCACTTTTAAACTTTGCCGAAACCCCCAAATCCATTGAAAAGACTTGGAAAATTTCATAAAAAATGAGTTTGTTTACCACAGGCTTAAGCCCCCTTGGGCTAAGTCTTAACCGCTTCCCCTCCATATGCCCTAGTGCTAGAACCAAGTGCTAAGCCATCTGAGCGCTTAATCACATCAGAGGTTTCTAAAAATGGTTAGATTGAAAAGCCCGAAGGCCCGACCTTCCGATTGCGATAGGCCCTTTTCATATATAAAGCCCCAGACCTATTATCATTTCATATAGACCAAGGTCCCACAATCGGGCGCCTATCCATTTTCATATATGTAAACCCGCCTCAAACCATAAAAACCTTTGTATATCATAAAGTTTCAGGTTTTCATAAATATTAAAGGTTTTCCGCCATGTATGATGTAAAACCATCTTCGCCGTTGATCTAAAGCTGATTAAACGGCCCGCGCATGATCACATCGCAACTTTTTTGTCGAGCGCATTAACATAATTCCACCCCCGATTGATCAACCTCCGATGAGTTCTTTGCCATCGATCTAAGCTGCAGATCGACGGTCCACGCTTCATCGCATCGGTGCATTACAAGTTCTCCGCCCTGCCGATCGCCGATCTCTGATTGCATCTGGGCCATCCACATGTCCAGATCGGACGGTCCAGATCGCATCTCTCGACTTTGGTTAAATTTATGTGGCCCCGCTCATAATGTTTTTCGGCCAATTACAACCATTGATCTCTGCAGGTCAACGGTCCTCCTTCATCCTTCCTCCGCCTGTATATTATTTCGTGTTAGCCCCAGATCTAATCTCAGCCGTCTAGATCTCAGATCCTACGGCCCGAATCAAAGCCACCCTTCCTCTTATAACCTGCACGTATGTCTCATATCGCGCTCGTTTTCCAACTGTTAGATCTGAGGTCCCAGATCTAATGGTCCACATCACAAGTCGCGTAACTTTTAGCGTGATGTTTAATTTCCCAAAGGCCCCGCGAAATGGGTGGTTTTCTGACGCCACGTGTCGGGCGGGGACGCATATCGCGTTAAAAAGGAAAAACCGCCTCCCCACCCTTGTGCCGCGTGAAAACCATTGTTTTCACCCCCGAAACCACTTTCCCTCTTTCCTTTGTGTGATTTCACGCGCGCCTTCCGCCGTTGATATCTGCAGATCAACAACCCAGATCTAATCTGGCCTTTACATATCACCCTCCACCCTCGCCGAAGGTTTTTAACATATAATCTCCACCGTTGATCTCGTGGGGCGCTCTCATCCGACGACCCATGATCATCCCGAACCCCAAACTCCTTTTTTGTCATATTTCTTCCGAAATAAATGTTTTTTACCCCATTCTTCTCATTTTTATTATTTTCCAAATAGTGTGGCTCCTTCACACTGTTAAATCAAAACCAATCCCCATCGTCGATCTCTGCGCGATCAATGGTTCTGACATATTTTCTCCCTCTACTCTCCTTTTGACCTCTTCTCACAGATCTACACCATTGGATGAGGCCATCCAACGGCCACGCTCCTCCCCACACCCTTTGAAGCAGTAAAACCCAATAACGCAAGATTTCATGAAATTTGTGTGTATCTTGCAGGTGTTTAATGGTTTATCCATAATGTTAAAGAAAGGCCGAAGGCTAGGAATGACGATTCTCGTGCCTTTGATTCATCAAAGGAAACCATTCGCAGGGTTCAAACTCCATGTCTCCTCGATTCTTCATGGGCATCGATGCCTTGTGAGCCCTGCGCAGCAATGCACATCAACAAGACACAAACAATAAAATAATTAAAAAGAGTATCAATGTAAAAGACAAAATGCAGCAGAACAGAAGATTGAAGACAGTTTGGGGATTACGGCTAAGATTTATTATCAAAAGCCTAATCCTACAAATTAAAACATAGTTAAAGAAAATCGTAAGTGTTTACCAGATAGAAAGGCCTCCACCGCCACATCAGAGGCAAATTGATTCCTCTCAGCTACCACAAAGCCACCTGTGCCTCAAAGCATTCAAAACAGAGGCCGAAGTTATTGATCAAACGAAGATATTTGCCTCAGCATAGCCAAATATTTAATTCTGCTAAGGGAACTTAATGCAAAAAAATATTAGCAGAGTTATTACATCCTGAAACAGAGCCTTAAAAGTCAATAAAATCTCCCACCGAGATTTTATCTTAATTGTAAAAAATTTAATACAGAGGACACATATGTAAGCTTCTTCATCGAGCCCCTCAAAGGCCGAGAAGTCATTAGTCTGTATTAATTGCCCTGGGAGATCTTTTATCAGATCTCACCTCCTCATTCTTTTATAAATACTTCTGTAGAAAATGAGAAAATGTTGGTTGCTGAACTTTGAAATATACTTGAGCCTGAGATTTCTACTTGTAAATAGTGTTCACTGGCTCTTGAAGCTCTGCTTGTGATAGAATAGTTAGGCTGGGAAGTGTAGTTGATTTCTAAACTGAAGCATTGGACTTAAAGCTATAACTGTTTTGAAGCATCAATACAAGCTGATTTATGGGATCCTGGTCTATGTCGACGGTGATGTTTTTCTTATTGTAAATCGTTATTTTATTTCTGTTTTCACTTTGTCCATTTTCTCTTATAAAGAACAACATGCATAAAGTTAGGATTTACTATATATCAGTACCCTTCTCTGACTGAAAATCTTTATCTAAATGTTTTCTTCCAATATGTGTTATTTAGGAATGATTTAATTCAGTTTAAGCATAGGAATGTTGGTGTTCCCTCGTCCTACTGTCTTAGCTGAATATTATTCTTAAATGTTATTTTCAGTTCACGTTAAGTAGAGAGAAACTAAGGAATATATGGTGTGCCCTGGTCCTAGTTTTATCCCCAAAGACTGTTTGAAAGTTTCCCTTGGAATGTGTTAAAAGCTGGCTAGTTTCGAAGTACTTACCAGATCTTAGACCATTCTTTTTTATCTTTGTGTTTGTCTTGAAAGTTACCAAGTAAAGTAGAGCTAGGAGAGGATTTGTGGTGAGCCCGGCCCGCTATTTTCTTCTCCAACAGTAGCCTTCAAGTTCCCCTCTGTTTTTATATGTTTTCTATTGAAAGTATATCAAAGGCTGGCTAGTTTCAAAGTACTTACCAGATCCTAGATTGCTTTTATGTTTTTCTTAAGTGTTTGTCAAAGGCTGGATAGTTTCAAAGTACTTAACAGATCCTGGGCTGCTCTTTGTTCTTCATTTGTTTAATTCCCCTTCTTTTTGTATCACTCCATTCCATAAATCAACTTTGAAGAGATCTTTACACATAGATGACTTGCCTCATGGACCACTCTTGCCCCTTGTTGTTTCAATTAAACCCTATTATGACTCCATAGCCCAATGGACTAAAACCTACAATCATCCACCTTCTTGGCCAAAGCTTGTTCTATTTGCTTGCAACTTCTCACCTTTGAAACTCTTTGCACTTAGAACTTTCCCCTCAAGCAATAATCATGCTCAACCATCCAAAAACAAAACAAAACCCTCGGCCTTCATAACTAGCCTAATATCATTACCCAAAACCTTAAAGATAAATCCATCTTTACACTTATTGGAGAGATCCCTCTCCAGATTCAGGAGGGCTAGATCCTAGAATCCCAAAGTGGTTGAAACGGTGTTTCTCCCCGCAGTCGGAATTTTGCCAATCTTGCTGATTATGGGGAGCTAACAGATAGGTTGAAAATATGAGTTGAAAAAATATTTTTTGCTTTCTTTCCTCCAACACTTATGATTTAATCTAATCTTATTTTATTATTTCCACTATTAATTTATATTCCATAGGAGGTCCATTTTAAACCTCAAAATTTCTCTAATGCTTAATAACATTGTAACTCGACAATATAGTGTGCTAATACGAAGAGGTGACTAATAATTTTTGTAGAAAGAACATGATAATATCATGCATGGAATATGTACTCTCTTTTTTCAATAAAAGAAAGAATTTTTTCTTATTGAAAAAAATCTCATTTTGTAGACTTGAGAATGGCATTATCTTTCGAGAGGAAAAATTTGTCAAAGTTACAAACTCAGGAAGTTGGCATTCCAACTAACCCCATCAGGGGCAAACAAATTTTGGTGTTTCATCTCCTACAGTTAGGTTTTAGATGTTTAGGGTTTCTCATTGTTTATTCATAATAAAAAGGCCTGAGAATATCATTGTAACTTCATTCAGAAGGCATGTAGTTGTCACATCTCTTCTCAGATATAATCTACCATCGTCTAAGCTAGTTAGTTTATTTTATGCATGTAAATATTTTTCAACAATGTTATTTATTAATTGAAGTTATGTTTTGTTGCATCTCTATGTTGTTGATTAAATATGTATCTCATTTCATTCCTTTATAAATCTGGATCAAAGGTATTAGAGTGGTTTTCTCTTTTTTTGTTTTTATGTGCATATCCCCAAAAATGTTGGGGTGTAAAGAGTTGAGACTGGAACTAGTTGATTCCTTGCAAGATCGGCCTCGCCAACCTCGATAATTTCCAACGGTGGAAGAAAAGAAAGACGAGGGAGCAAGGGATCCTTTCAAAATGTTTCTTGAACAAGCCCTTGAGTGACAAAGAAACAAGTTGATGGACAATTTTTCCCAGATCCTTCGACGAGTATCAGCAGGTGAAGCATCTTCATATAACATGTTGGAGTCAGTCAGTCTATTAATTTTCGAACATCTTCGAATTTTCAATTTGTTGTCTTGTAATGAGTCGAAACTCATAAACCTCTTGTTGTCATGAATTCGATCAAACGCTATATAGGAAGTCATCATGAGTTTGGTTGTCAAAACTTTGGTCAAAAGATGTGAAATGGTGTTTAAGTCTTAGGGCCTAGTTTTTCCTAGTAAAAAGAGAAGTGGAGAGCTCGTTGCTCACTATTAAAATTCCCTGCATATATCTTCAACAGAGACTCGATTCTCCGAGAGACTACTTGTTGGAGTTGTGTATCTCTTCACTAGAGACTTGATTCTCGATCGAAGAAGAAATCAAAAGCATTAGGTCCTATTTTTTCCTCGTAAAAGGATAAATGGAGCAGTTCGTTTCTCACATCCCAGCTGATAAAATTCCTTGTGTATCTCTTCAAAAGAGACTCAAATCTCCGAGAGACTGCTTGTTGGAGTTGTGTATCTCTTCACCAGAGACTCTACTCTCTAAGATACTGCTTGTTGGAGTTGTTCCTTGTCCAAGCTCATGAAACATGAAGGGTCATATTTTGGTTCTTCCCAGAAGATATTGTGCCCTCGAACAGACTTATTGTTGGCATTACGGAAATCCAAAATCTCATCTGCAAGACTATATTTGAGTATTCCATGTTCTGGCTTCATCGTTACCATTTTAGCTTGCTTTCGAATACTTCTGTGTTGATTCGCTTCACAAACCATCTTGGTTCAATGAGTTTGCATAATTAGAATCTCCAAAAGATTATAGTGTTAGCTCACTGTCAAATGAAAAAACAGAAAGAAGAGCATTGAAAATTTGACCAATAAAAAATAAAAGAGAGCGAGAGAGAGAGAGAGAGAGAGAGAGAGAGAGAGGAAAATTATTTTTAGTGAAGCTTCAACAATGTGGCTACAATGTCGATTATCTTCAAGGCATGAAGAATTAGTGTATTTTCTTTATTTGGTATGGAAAATGATGGACCGTCTTGAAGAGACTTTGGAAAATACTAAGAAATTTCTTGACCAACTAGTGAGAATATATAGTCCTTTACGCAATAGTATCTCTTTAGACCAAAATGATGGTCAAACTAGTAGACCATTCTGGAAAAGAGTCCATGTCATTCTTCATTCAAAGCACCAATGTGAAGTGAAGGAATGACAAGGAAGAGGAGTTAAGCTCTTCGCACTTGGATCTGAATTGCAAAGAACAAAGTCAGTCATAGACCTTTATAAATTGGAGGAATTAGACACATGTCTCTTCGAGGTGGGGCATCCAGAATGGAAGAAACTCAGCTGGGCTCTCAAGCCATCCTTGCTTGCAATAATACAACCCAAACTTTGGGATCATCCTTGTGAAGAGGTCAAACTTACCATTTTTTCTTGTCTAAGCAGTATCATGACTTTAACATCACCACTACTACCTTTTAATGGTGATCTCATGACAAATGTACTGTAGCTGATAGTATAATCCCTTCAGGGGTTGAATAACATCATGATTCCTACCTTTTAGAAGCAATGCTGAATTTTATAACTCATGGAGGAGTTCAACATTGGCACCTTTATGATGAATTTGGAATGTGGCAACTTCATATTTCAGTTACTACAATGATTTTACACCAACATTACCTCAGTTCATCCATACTGTGTCAAAACAAGCATGCAAAATATTGTGTCTATATTCTTAGAAGGATAAGCTGACATATGCAAGATACTAAGATCCAAATTACTGACCATTTGGAGGAAGGAACCACAGGGATCCCCAAATGCCTATGATCTAGTCGATAAGTTGGTCAGGAAAAAGATAAAATTGCTTAGAAGGGTGCTGACTATGAAGGAGTTGAGAAGGATTGATGGAGGAAGCAAGAAACAAATTTGCAGCAAGAATGATATAAGGAGGAGAGGACTATGCTTTATATGCAAAGGACCTTGGGCCCTTAACCATTCATGTCCAAGTGATAAGGATGAAACAAGGGAAAAACAATTAGATCATGGGGATTAATCCATAGTTGGGTTCATTGGTTTTCAGAAGAGAACCTATGAAGGATCCAAGTAGTCAAGTACAAATGGTGAGAAGCAACACCATGTTTTTCAGAGAGATTTGCAATACAAGACGATGATAATCAGTCAGCTTGAAAAACTACATGGGAAAAGGAAGGAGGTAATTCCTCCTAAAAATGTGGTAAACTCTTGTACAATTGAGTCCATAGATATCCAGGAGGACATCCATAAAGAGTATGGGAAATCGGGTGTAGATTTGACAACGAGAAAGGGTGAACAATAGATTATCCCCACACATGAAGAAGGCTAGGAAGGTGTTATCACAAAATTGATTTTGATAGGCTGCTAATCAGGCAATCTCATGCAACTATCTCAAACCAATATTTTGACTAAGGCTTAGCCTCCTCAATCTGAGAGGACTCTCTCAAGGGGTAATGATATGGAATAAAGATATAGATGGCTAACTCTATTTAGGAAATAAACTGGTTATGATGAATGTAGGTTGAAAATAATATCAGTATGTAGACATTGGGATTATGGAGTCAAAACTTTTAGTGATTCAGTGAGTTTACTTGACATGGAAGTTGAGGCAGGTCAGAGTTTTTAGTAATAGGACATACACACATGAAACATGAAAATACACAATCAATTCACTTATAAAGGAAGTCAGAGCATCACATGGATGAATTCTGAGTAATATAAATGAAAACCACTACAAGTGATATACATAAAAGGTACAACTAGAATAGGTAAGCACTAAAAATCCTTTAGAATCTCAAGTTGGTCAAGTAACAAATATCTGTATTGCTGAAACAATCAATTTACAATAAGCTGCAATTTTGCCAAAAATATCCAACCCTTGAAAAATTTGACTCAATGGCCTTTAATAGAGTTGTTACATCATGAGATGATCTACCTCCGGGCTAGATACATCGAATTTTTTCCTAATGACACCTTGCATAACCATAAAACATCAACTTTAATGACCAACAAACACCTATCCTACTTGACATTCCTATTTTAAATAGGACTCAAATTGCTCATTATTATCTTTAACAATCATATCTACTAAAACAATTACATTCTTTGACAAGTATACATTTGCATGGTCGAATAGAGATGATGGGATTCATCCCTTTATGACCACTTAACTATCCTCCTCATAACTAGGAAACAAGACCCTATTTTTTAGGCAAATTCTCTTCTTCTTCCTCGAATACTTTGGCTGTCATTTGATCTTCAATTCGTGGTCCTTGAGTGTTGAATAACCGTTTGACATGGTCTTTAAGCCTTATATAATATCAAAATGTCCTAAACTTCTCTGAAATCTGCTGAAAAGGTTGAAATACAGTGCGCTACAAAAGTAAGGCAGTTTCGTAGCACACTTTCGTAGCACTGCAAAACATTCCTTTAGCCTCAATATTCTTGACTCTTTCCATTTGCATAAGGTTCATCATCATTAAACACATCCCTCATACCAATTTCACCTCTTAATAGCATTCAAAACTAGTCAAAAAGTCAAAAGAGAAACTATAGAAATTTCATAGTGCTTCGCTGCCCTTCAAGCTGAGAGGCGCTATGAAACTACTGAAAAGTGCTAAAAATGCATATTTTTTGTATAATTTTGAAATATGAAACCTGTAAGTGTCAAAAATTTGTATCTAACATGTCATTAGCCTCCATCAACCATAAACCAACTCACCTTATGCTCCTTGAGGCATTTCTTCCTCATTTACAATTGGTTGGGATATTGGTTCTTCAATCACTGTCATTTTAAGACCTTTTTTCTCTAAGTCTTCATGAATCAGTTCAAGTTGCTCTTGAAGGTCCTTAACTTGGTCTTTAAGTCTTCTATTGGTGGCTTTCAGATGATTTTTCACCTTTCTGACATGTTTGGCTTCTATCCTTGCTGGAATTGTCCACTTGATAAGTTGTTGTGTATTGTCTAAAGTTTTAGAGACAGTGTCAACCTATTCTTCCCAAATTGCCTTCATCTTTTCAAATTGAATTTTCTCAACACTATGTTTCCTAGCTTCTTTTTTCATGACAAAAATATCCTGATTGGCCAATTTCAATTTCTCTTCAAGAAGATGCAACTCTGTTTTTTCTATCACCTTCTCTTTTCCCTTTTTTGATTTGCTGACTCTATCCTTTACTGTGGGTGATGAGAGGTCAATAATATCTTGAAGTATTTGAGCTATCTCAGTAGGTGTTTGAACTTCTTTGCTGCTCTCTATTAATTTCCTAGCATGCCTTGTCATAGGCTTTCTTGCTTGCAACATGAAACCTGCATCTTCTCCCTCAAACTCTAATTTCTTTTCAGATTTAGCCTTCTTTAACTTCTGCCCACCTTCCTCTATGAATTCAGCTTGGACAATAGGTGTTTCCTCTATGTCAATGGCATGTAAAATATCCTCTAGATTTCCCTTAGTTTCTGCTCTATCTTCTACAACCACTGTCTTCTCTTCCAAAACCATTGTTTGGCTTTTAGTCATCCTTTTAGTCCCTTGTTTGCTAACAATTTGTTTCTGTTTTTCAGGTTTGACCACCTTTGACTTCTGTTTTGTAGGTGGGACATTTGGTGTGTCAAGACTCTGCATTTGCTCTGGCTCCTTCATAGTTTTCTTACTTTATTATGCTCTTGCAGGTTCATTTGGTTTTGCTACCAATGGTTGGCTCTGTTCTGCTGCTAGTGGTGATAGAATTTTCCTAGGTTTAGGAGTTCTTGAAGCTGTAAGAGCATCCAGCTCAAAACCACTAACAAACAAGAATGAGGATGTCTCACTCCCCTCTCTCCCTAACCTTTGAAGTTCATCTAAGACTAATAATTTCATTAAATCATAATGAAATAAAGATGTCTCACTCCCCTCAGACTTTGCCTGGATATTATCTGCCATTTTTTCCAAACTTCTATGCAAATAAAAAGGTAGATCAAGGGAAATCTTACCAGTAAAGTGCAGAAGTAATTTGAAATGATATGAATACACTTTGTGGAATCTCCCTTCATATGTAAAGCACTTTTGGATGATGAGAAACAATTTTGAATAGTTGTCTTTAATGCAGCTTCTTGGAACAACAATGGTGAGGTCCATTTCAGAATGTTCTGGCTTCATAAACTATTTGCATGGGTCCATGTTAAGCTTGAAACCTTTGAACCAGTTCTCCTGACCTCTTGGAATCTCTGTAGAAGCAACAATAACCTCTGGTGTGATGGACAAATTGAGTATTCCCACTTTAGTGGTTGTTCCATTGAAATTCATAGCAAACTCCTTGGACAGCTATGCATGACAGCCCTGTAATTTCTCACAAAAATGTAGGCAACATTCTCTTCTGAAAGCTTCTACTATTTCTAGGTCTTCATTAATCAAATTCATGTCTGTAGGTTCATATCTTAAGCACTGTCCACCCTTGTGTATTTTTATTTTCTCTACCATAGTTTCTCTAAGAATTACTCCGCCTCGCTTGATGATGTTCAGCCTCGCTTGATGAGCTTACAGGCTCACTTGATGATTTTCAAAGGAAACCTTTGAAGAAACTAGCCCCAACTTTGGCTTAGTACAATAGCTCTCCAGAGCTCAAATATTACGCAAGGAGGAAAAATAAATGAGAATGACTGAATTAGGAAAGGATTTGAAGTCTAAATGTCTTCTCATGACTCAATGATGACTTCTACATTACCTAAACTGACCATGATGACTGAATGTACCTTGATTTTATCCCTCCATGACTCGAAAGCATCTAGATTATCCTTTTCCAAATGATTTCTGACACCTAACAGCTAGACTGACAGGACAGACAGGAAACCGTGCTTTCGTAGCGCCTTTAGTGTTAATTTGACTGTTTTCGCTACATAAATATCAGTAGTTTCATAGCAAAAAGTGACTTTTTGCAGTGCATTGTGCTACAAAACTAAGGTTTTTTGGCTAATTTGGCAGTTTCGGTAAAACAAATTTGGAAAATGAAATAAGTCAGAAAATGATGAATGATGTGACATGGAGGAGTTTGAACATGAGTGGTTTTAGACCTTAGGGTAAACGTAAACCATAAAAAATTAATATTTCCCTTGACCAAACTTAAAAATGAATCCTACAACCCTATTTTGACCCATGAACCTATTTAACCTTGTCAAAATGACGTTTGAATTTTTTGGGTCATAACAGTGGCTCCACTTGGGATGGTGTGCCCCTATGGTACACCAAAGAACCAGTAGTTCCAGTGCTGCTATCCATCTTCTTGAAAAAATAGAAAAACTTTGAAATTGGCAAGCTTTCTCTTCAAACTCTAATGGCCTTCACTTCGGGCTCAAGCTTGATGATTTTAGCTTGTCATTATTAGCAGAAAAACACATAAAATGGAGTATATACAATGGTATGAATGATTAGCATATTTTAAGAAGAGTATTTAAAAACCTATCATTGACAGGTCCTCCAGCACATGGTTGTCCATCCATCTCCTGCAGAATGTAAGAATTGTTTCCATGGAATGCAGCTACTTTGAATGGACCCTTCTATATGTTCTCAAACTTACCATGTTTGCCCTTCTCTTCAATTTTGGTCTCCCATTTCAAAGCCACATCTTGGATTTGATAATTTTCTTCCCTGATCTTCTTGTCAAATGTCTTCTTGATTCTATTTTGAGATTGCTGATTACTATTGTAGACTTCCTCCCTTTTCTCTTGCAAAGATATCAGCTGATTAATTCTTCTCTGAATTGCATTTGGCTCCTCCTCCATCCCTTGAAGCAGCTTCATGAAAGGCATTCCTAAGGATGTAGGAAATATGGCTTCAACTCCATATACCAACTCATAAGGTGAAGTTCCAATTGACCTCTTTGTGCATATTCTATCAGCCCATAAGGCATACTTCAGCTTCAAATGCCATGCCTTCTTATTTTCCTGCAATATCTTCTTTATAATCCTCACAATGCTCTTGTCAAAAGATTCAGCAAGACCATTCCCCTGTGGATAATATGTAGTAGAATGCCCAAGAGTAATATGATATTGATGACAAAAATTAATCAGTTTCTTAGACTTAAATGCCTATGCATTATCAGTTATGATCTTCATGGGACAACCAAATCTAGACAAAATATTATTCTCCCAAAAAGAAATGATAACATAATCATTTTCTTGCCTAGTTGGGATTGCTTCAATCCATTTGGTAAAGTAGTCAGTTGCTGTCAAAATCCAGCGATGTTGACCTGATGATGATGGATGAATCTCTCTAATAAAATCTAGCCCCCACTGCTGAAATGGTGCCTCAACATAGATAGGCATTAAAGGCAAAGGTACAAGCTTCTTCTTACCATAAAATTTTTGGCATTCATGGCAGGCATCAATATTTTTGTATAAATATTTAAACATTGAAGGCCAATAATACCCTGCTATAAGGATCTTGTTTGTTGTAGCCTTCCAATAATGATGATCTCCACAATATCCTTTGTGGAACTCCTCAATCACTTTATCAGCCTCTTCTTCCAACAAACAATTCAAAAAAATACCACTGGTATCCTTCCAATACAAATTTCTGTCAATGATGCAATACCTCAAGGATTTTAGCTTTACAAATCTTGCCTTGGAATTTTTCAACTTATTAGGTGCTCTATGATGATGTAGGACAAAAATAATGTCCTTACACCACTCTTAAATGATGTACTTTTCTTCAATAGGGATCGTTCTTCCTCCTCATTTGAAATTTCTAATATTTTTGCAATTAAATTCATGGCAAGACAGTGAAAGTTTGATTGTGCCATCAACTTTGCTAGACCTTGTCCTTTGGCCAAGTGTGTTGGTTTGATTTATATGTCATATTCTAGCAAGTTAGCAATCCATTTCCCCCTCTTACCATCAGGATCAGCTTGAGTTAGGATGTATTTCAAAACAACATTAGGAACAAAAGCTAAAACATGTGAATGCAAAATATAAATTCTGAAATCTTTGATGGCCTTAACCAAGGCATAGGCTTGTTTCTCTAAGATGTTATATTGCAACTCAAAGTTAGCTAATGTATTACTAAAAAATGAAATGGGCTGCTCAGTACCTTGATGTCCCTTTCGCAACAAAACTCCAGCAATTGTATTTTCTGATGCAAAAGTAAAAACCAGAAATTCTTTTGAGAAATCTGGGCTGATCAACGCTGGTTCTTGGTTGAGTGCCTTTTTTATCTCCTCAAATGAGTGCTTTGCTTCTGCTGTCCACTTAATGTCAGCTCCTTTCTTCAGCATCCTTGTTATTTCCTTTACAATCTCAACAAAATTAAGAATAAATCTCCTCAAAAAATTTACCTTTCCAAGGAAAGACTGAATCTCCTTTCTACTCCTAGGAAAATCCACTTTCTGAATTGCATTGACCCTGTTTGGATCAATCTTAATCCCATCTTTAGAAATAATGTGACCAAGTAATTTACCTGAAGTTAAGGCAAAAATTCTTTTAGTTGGATTGAGAGAAATACCAAACCTTCTACACTCCAGCAAAATTCTTTCTAGATTCTTCAAGTGATCTTCTTCCCTCCTTGAGAAGACCATTATGTCATCAAGATAAACAACCACCATCTTGTCCTTCTCTTCAGCAAAAGAAATATCCATTGCCCTCTGAAAAGTAGCTCCTGCATTCATGAGACCAAATGGCATCTTGGCATACATGAATGTGCCCCATGGTGTAGTAAAAGTTGTTTTTTATTGATCATCTAGATGCACAAGAATCTGATTATAACCTGAAAAACCATCAAGCATAGACATCCTTTGTGAACCAACAATGTTCTGCAAAATTTGGTCCATCTTTGGGAGAGGGTAATTATCCTTCAGAGAGGCTTTGTTCAAGTTTCTAAAGTCAATGCATATTCTGATTTCTCCACTCTTTTTTCTGATTGGAACCAAATTTGTGAGCCACTTTGAGAATTTGTTTGGAACAATGATTTTGGCATCAAAGAGCTTCTTGATTTCCTTCTCAATCAGATGCATGAGGAGTGGATTAATCCTCCTCAATTTCTGCTTGAAAGGCTTTTCATTTTCTTTAATGGGAATAGTATGTTGAATGATAGTAGGGCCATACTTCTTCAAATCAACATAACTCCAGGAAAAAACATCTATGAACCTTTTCATCATCTCAATATATTTATGCTTCATATCAACTGAAAGAAACTTTGAGAGTTTAATCATTTTTGGCATAGCTACTGTACCAAGGTTACAACTCTCTACCTCCTCGTCATCAGCTTGTATCCTAGGAGATTTAAACACATCATTCTGATCAAAAAGCTTCTCAAGGGGTATGAGGCCTTTATTTATAGAGTTATTCTTCAGCTGTAACACTTCAGAATTTCCCTTAGATTCAACAAGCATGTTTTGCTAATCTACTTGTATATTTTCAAACTCATCTTTCAACTCAATAAAGCTCTTAACTTGTTGGTCATCCTCAAATACTTGCCAATGGATAATGTTATCAGGGATAGTTGGTCTATGGAGAAACTCAACCTCATATTTTTCAGTGGAATGTATGGGAATGATGAAAATACTTGCAAAGACAGCTAGGGAGTCAGCAATGGAGTTTCGGTCTCTAGTCTTGACAATGAATGAATGTTCTTGGAAATTTTCCAAAATGTCCATGACTAAGTTTTTGTATGCCCTCATTCTTGCATCCTTTGTTTGATACACACCTTCAACTTGTTTAATGACTAATTCAGACTCTCCACAAACAGAAATATTTTGAGCACCCATTCTTTTCAAAACTTCTAAGCCCAAAATCAAGGATTCATACTCAGCCATGTTATTTGTGCAATCAAAATTCAATTTGTAGGAAAAGAACTTACTTTCATCATTTGGAATTGTGATCCAAATCCCTGCTCCTGTCCCCTCTTTTCCTGTTGATCCATCAAAGTGAAATAACCACCAACCTTCCACCTTCTCATAATTGACTTGCTGATCTTCTGCTTGCTGATTTTCTGTCTGTTGAATTTCATATTGTTGATTTTCCGCCTTCTTCTCATCTTTTTCTTCATCAGTCAACTCATTGAAAAGAATGGTAGATCCATGTTCAGTATCAAGAGCATAAATTGGAAAGTTTTGAGGTTTATGTTTACTACTCACCATGTAAGCCATTCTTGTCTCTCTATAGAGTCTCCTTTGCTCACCAAAAACATGAATGGTGGCATAAGTAAGGTCCATCTGCATTGTACCTTTGATTTTTGCTTCCCATGACCTTGATAATAGCATGCCAAACTTTGGTGGAATGTCTACTACCAAAATGTCCATGACCACTTTCTTGGCAGGGACTTGTGTAAGACCAAAAAAAACATCTTTAATTAAACCAATGCACTGAACTCTTTTTGAATCAAAAGAAAACAAGTCCTTAGATGGTCTAGTAATTTCTAACCCCATCCTCTCCATGATTACTTTGGGCATAAGATTGTGAGAAGCCCCTGATTCTAACATGGCACTATGCAATGTCATATCATGAATGCTAAGACTAACATAAAAGGGAGGCACCTCCTCATTCTGCTCATCTTCTAATCTTGGACCCAAGTATATGGTTGGATGATCCTCTTGAATATTTAAGATATCAGTAGCTCCTAGTTGTGAATTCAGCATTTTCACAATCTTCCTTCTATATTTATTTACCTTAAGAATCTCTCCAAAAGGTACTGGTATTTTGATCTTAGAAATTTCACTCTCCAAATTGAAAACAGAAATAGATTTTTCAGCTTCTTTGATAGGAGGAGGAAGTAATGTATCTTTCTTACCTTTAGCAGCCTTGAGGGTATCTTTCTTGGCTTTGGTAACTTTAGGAGTATATTTTTTTGGCTGTGTTTTGTTTGCAATGATTGGCACATTCCTATTTCTGAGATTGTATTGTTTCTGCATCTCAAAAATTGCATGTTGATAACCTTTAAAATAAACATATGGATCCTTATCATGATTACTTTGGCCTGATTCATCATTTTCCTCCTTAGTCAAGAAAATTCCAGATATGTCTTCATCTAAACAATGAATGGAACCTTTAGGAATTTCAGGTTCATCCTCTTCATCAACTAAGTTCTGCTGAAAAGGAGGTCTCACTGAAGGATCATGCTACTGATTTCTATTTTCTCTTGGGCTTTGCTGATTTTGAGGTCTTCTGAATTGAGGGTTTCTAAACTGAGGCTCATGTTGTGCAGGAGGAGCAGAGGTATTCCCAAGGGCCAACCTATCCATCAAATTTTCCATTGTCTTCATCATTGAATAAAATTTGTCATCAGAGGTAGAGGTAGAAGGCTTATCTTCTTCTTTCAACTCAATATTACCCATTTTAGACTTCTTTGCTGCTACCATAATAACCTCCACCTTCACTGCATCATTCTGCATTTCAACAAGTGAAGGGGATTCTCTTTCTCTCAGTAGTATTGAAAAGTCATAATCAAAAGCTTCAGCATATCTCATCTGAGCTAAGGCTTGTGGAGGTTTTAAATGAGCAGGAATAGAGTCATAAACCTTGTTAAATATTTTTGAAAATTTTTGGAAAGTTTCATCAACAGCTCTTCTCAAACTATTGTACTCAGTGAGGGCTTGTACAGGATTGGTTTTATTTTCTCATTTCCTCAAAAATGTATCTTAAAACTCATTCCAATTATGAATGCTTCTAGGAGTAATAGCGTTGAACCACTTCCTAGCTTCACCAGTAAAACTCTGAGAAAACAATCTCAACTTGAAATCCTCATGGTCAACCTCCTCCCTGTCTATAAAATCATTAAATTGGTCCACATGTTCTTCTGTAGTAATCTCTTCATCACTTCTCCAAGTTTTGATTCTAGTAGAGTATTTGTTGGGAAGGTCTTGTAGAACAACTGGAAGAAAAAGGGGGGCATATGTAGCACGTGCAGCAGGTGGAGGAGGTACATTTCTGGCCATGGTAAATGGGACTGTGGTAGTTTTAGGGACAACGGTAATGGAGGAAGAGGAACTATTAGGAGGAGGGTTGTTTGGTCTTTGTTGTCCACTAGCAATTTAACCCTAGTCAGGAAGAGGAAAACCAGTTTTACTTCTCAACAAGATTTCAAAAGGGTCAAGCTCCTTCAACCTATCTAAAGACTCTCTTTCCAATAGCAACTCAGAAGTGTCTGCTTCCAAAAATCTTCTTTATCTTTCTATGTTACTAAGGCTGAGGTATCAATACCTCTCCTATGTAGGTCTAAGAAAATTTCAGTTAATTCTTTTTCACTTTCAGACCTAAACAAAACTTCCCGAATTTTATCATCAAATATTTTATCTTCAGGACTTCTTAAAACTTCAGAGGACAAGGATTTTGTATGTAATATAGTACCTAATATTTCAGAAATGCCTTGACTACCTCTAGATATGGTGTTTGGATTATCCACAATGGTAGGAAAATCTGGGTCAGGATTACTCCTCGTGTATCTCATTTTCGAAGCCACCTGTTGTCGCTCCTAGAGACAGCCTAGAGTTGTGATAGACCAGTGCCTAGGACATCTTAGCATAGAAAGGAGCGTATCATATAATGTATGAAGTTGTCAGCTTTAGCTCACATGCTATCTCCTGTAAACAGGGAAATAAACCAGAATGGGACCAAACTCTCAGAAACTATCACAGGGAAAAGAATACTGCAGAGGCAAGATGCAAGATTCCAATATAAAGGACTCAGGCAGTTAAGAGACAATTTACTGTAAAGAGGGCCAACTCAAGTAATATGTCACAAAAATCAATTATCAGAAGGGGCGAGCTGTGAAGGAAATATCAAGAAGATACTAGTTATCATTGGGCTGATATCCAGATACACAACATAGCCATGCATGGGCTTATCAATCTAAGAATCCATACACAACAATGGCGTTTTAAAAACACCCTCCCAAAGAAACTAATATAGCAGAAATACGGTTTAGATGAATAATGGAACAGAATATCATGCATGAGCCATATTTAAAGCGCTTGACTGATCCGAGCATGGGCATCAACTAGGATGAATCCAAGCCAAAAATCAGTGAGCCACTCACATTCCAAAACATGATATAGGAAAGATGGATGGAATGAAATGATATATTAAATAACACATAAGAGAAAGTTACAGACTGTGAAATACCAAAGACCAGAATCCTCTTCAACAGATGGAACTCCTCCTCACTGAGACCCTATGGGCTCTGAGCCTTCATACAAGAATTTTACAAAGTGTATAAAAAAAGCCTTTCACTGCATAATTTTCTGATAAAATCTGGAACCCTTACAATGTCTTTCTTCCGGGCTTTTATAGAAGAAGCAACAGAAACACTCATGAAAGAAGTAGGTGAAAACATTTAATTGTCTCATTAAAACAAAATGGCGGGGACACTCGCGCCCATACTGTTTACTAACTTTGTTGTGTTGTATGTTCTCTGCCGCCGACTTACTGGAATAAATGCACCAGGTGAAAGACTCTTCAGGAACAGGGTATAGAGATAAAATCATACCAACATTCTGTCCTTTCCTGAAAGAGAATTTTGCTGAAATAAAACATGGAGGGTATTGTTTCTTGTGCATTGTACCCTCTGCCTTCTAAACTCTGAATTAGGATTTAAAATCTTCAATGCTGAATACTGAATTCCTTGATCTTCCACTGATACTCTTTGCCGCAACATTTATATCTCCATCCATCAAAATCTGCCTCTTGAATGGCTCTGGAGGGTTCGAAAGGTTTTCTACCCAGCTGAATTAATGAAAGTCACGTCGCAACAACCTCCAGAGCTTTCTTCATAAATTTTTCCTCTGAAAAATTGTCCTTTGATGTGGTTTCGGCTTCTGTAATGGAGGCTGTTAATAATGGCAGTTTCTGTCGTTGCAAACCTGCAAAACCCACCAACTTGTTAAAGAAAACCATGCTATGAGGATGGAGGATGTGACGAGGTTGAATGGAAATGGTTGCGCAGATGTGGTGAAATGGTGAAACGACGTAGGGAGGTGGAAAAATGAAGTGAAACAGTGGAGGATGGACTGGTGGTGGTTTTCAACGTAAACACTGGAATCCGACTCGTGAAAGAAACATATAAAGGTGGAGGAAAATGCGACAAGCACGTGTAATATGGATGGGTGGACGTGCGATAGACCACGTGGGAAGAATGACGTGGGTGTACGAGGTAAACTGCGGACATGCGACTAAATGTGGGTCACCCGATCTCGGGGGAGATCAACGGCTAAAATGCGTTGGAGGACGATGGACTGCGGGCCCGGGCCACTGTACACTGGGATTAACACCTGTGCAACTTCGCAGAGCGATAACCGTTGGATGGAGACTTTCAGATATAATGGCGGTCATGGATATCGCTCTGTATCCTCAGTCGATCATTAACGCGCGATGGAGGGAGGTATTGTAATAGTGCGCTGGGCCATGCATCGCGCGATGTATGGAATCGTTGGCCGAAGGAAAATTACTACCTACCGCCGAAAGGCGGTGTGATACATACCACCCGGTTTTGGAGTAGTGCACGGCTGGGACCACCGGGGCTAGTAAGGTACGGGCCGTCGGATTTGTGAGTGTATGGACGACTGAGATGTGATTTGGGTGATGAATGGAGTGGGCCACAGGCGCGGTGGAGTATTGTGAATGCCATTTGATTTGTGCGGATCGACGGTTGTGGGCATGCCCGATCCACATATGTGATAAGCGCCTATAGAGCTAGCACTCGGTCTATCGCTCAGGTTATATGGAGCAAAAGGCTTGAGGGCTAGAACCAAATGGTGTTGGGCCTTTTTTTTAAATGTAATTTTAGGGCAGAAAGAGGGCATTTGAAAAGGTTTAAGCGAGATTACTTGCCAGGATTTTGGCAGGGGGCTGACATGGTCAACATTGGCTCCACCTGGGGACAACAGGTTCATCCTTGGATGTGTTGAGAACTTCGCAGACCACCTGATAATCTTCTGTGCAGACCCTATTCTTCAACACTCTTATTTTTCACCTCATGATTCATCAACTTTTACAAACAGGAGAAATAAACCTATTCTACTACTACCCTTATTACTCCATGAGACCAGATTAAACTGTTGGTCTCACATTTTCTCTACCTAAACTACATCTGCTAGGATTAAGCTATCTAGCAAATTTCTTCTCTACATTCTAAAACAGAAATTGGAAAACAGCCAAGCCAGGATTAGACTGTCTGGCTTGTCGGACTTTGCAGAAATTAAAACAACTAACTACATGCTCACAGACTGAGCTTTATTTTAGACTTCCTACCTACTCTACTCTAACCTAGAAATATTTGATGCTCTAGGTGATACAATAATGCCAGTGCAGCCAGTCAAGCAGTAAAAAAAAGGATATGAGCATTGACTGCTTGTCAGAGATAACCACATGGTGCTCTTCATGTGGTTCTTCAAAAATGTGGTCACCATCAGTGGTGGCCTCTCCGGATGAATCTGGCCCTGGCACAGGATCAATGCTGGAGAATTTGAGCAAATCAGGACCTCCATATATTCTGCCACAGGATCAATGAACACATGATGTACCAAATCTTCTTTTAGGCCTTCCGTGATTGGTAGGATGTCTTCATCCTGGGCAGCTTTTATTTCTACATTTTCCACTGCATCTTCAATATGACTCTTGAAAGCCTGATCACCTTCTTCTTGTATTTCGAAAGGCAGTGGTATCTCTTCTTTTTGTTCCATAATAGCAGATTTGAAAATTTTTCTTTCTGCTGGCAACATGCTGCTAAAAAAGACCCTTGATCCTTCTTTAATGTTTGCAGGAAGTGTGCATAAGGATCATGATATGATACTTGGTGATGAATATGTAGCAGACAGGCTTCAACCATGATTTCTTCTTCTTCCACTGGATCAAGAACAAGACTCTCTTGAGAAAGAGAATCTCCCTCCTCTTCTTTTTCTGAACTGGAGGACTCATCATGTATGGCAGTTGAGTCCTCTTGGAGCTCTGATATATTCTACTCTGATGAGATGAGCTCTGTGAACAAATCTATGTATTCTTGAGCAGTGGTTTGTTCCATTACTTCCTCTTTTGTAAGAGAAGGCTCATTGCTTTCAAACTGCTCAAGGATTTCTTCTTTGCTTTCCTCCTCATCCTCTAAAAAGGAAGGCTGTTGGTTTCCAGTCTCACTGATGATCTGTGGTAAGGCAGAGTGAAGATTCAAAGAATCTTCATCTGCTATTATACGGTCGTAATTCTCGCCATCAGTGTCATAGATTGGTTGGCTCGACCAAGTCAACCATACTGGACTCTCAGCATGTCTTTCTTCATCCTGATCCACAGAGGAGTCTTCTGGATCTGTATCATCAAAGTCATAAGACAAGTGAGCAAGGGAATCAGTTCTATAAAATATTTCTGAGGTGGACTGCTGATTTAATATCTGATCAACCTCTTCTTCTGTCAAAGGAGATGATCGTTTTGTGTTCCTTTGTGCAGAAGAGCAGCAGCCCTCTTTTTCTTGTACTAGCTGATTTGGAGGCAGGATGTCTTCTTGAACATCTTCCAGAATATCCTCAGTTGTGCTTGCAGGGGAATCTTGGGGATCTTCTGATGTTTCTTGATCTCTCTCTGATTCAGGCCAGTCCTCATGAACTTGATGATACTCGGTTAGACTGCAAGGCCCATGAGTGGTTTCTTCCTCCACATCAGATTTTACATCTTCTATGTGGTCTCTTGTTTCCTCCAAGCAACATTCCCTATTTACCTTTGCTATTAGACCGTGATATTCTCTGACCAGCATAATACAAGACATAGGTACGAACTCAGGCAATTCCTGATCGCTTTCCTCTTCATCCTCCATAGGTTTCAAAACATCATACATGTCTTGCTTATTATCTAGGCCTTGAATTTGTCCTTGTTATGGAAGAGGCATGGGCTGTTCTAAATAATCATCATTTGTATTCATATAAGCCATATACCTCTTCAGCACTTTATTAAACATTCTCTTTAATTCATATATTTGATCATTCAAAGCATCTAGCTTTGTATCCCTATCCATGTTTGTATCCATGTTTCTGCAAAGATGATCACTGCATCTTCTCAACTAGTTCAGAGTCTTCTACCAGTGGAGTCATTTGGTCTCTAGCATGGCTGATGCTGTACTGTGACATGGTCTCCTAGTGGAGTCTTTTTAATCATTTAGGAACTGTGGAGTCGCCAGGTGGATGATATAAGATCTTACTGTCCACCACAGTGATTTACCAAATCAAAGCCATTTGTCTCTTCCCCAGTGGAGTCTGGACCGCAAGTAAATTCTTCTGATAATTGAATGTGGAGTCGCCAAGGTGAGGGATCTACAAATCTTCACCTCTCCATGCTCACCTACTTGGAGAGTGAAATAAATTTTGTCGAGGCCCAGGGATTCTGATTTTCTTAACTTCGTCCCCGTCAACGGCGCCAGAAAGATGTTGTTGCTCCTAGAGACAACCTAGGGTTGTGATAGACCAGTGCCTAGGACATCTTAGCATAGCAAGGAGAATATCATATAAAGTATGAAGTTGTTAGCTTAAGCTCACATGCTATCTCCTGTAAACAGGGAAATAAACTAGAATGGGACCAAACTCTCAGAAACTGTCACAGGGAAACGAATATTGCAGAGGCAAGATGCAAGATTCCAATATAAAGGCATCAGACAGTTAAGAGACAATTTACTGTAAAGAGGGCCAATTCAAGTAATATGTCACAGAAATCAATTATCAGAAGGGGTGAGATGTGAAGGAAATATTAAGAAGATACTAGTTATCATTGGGCTGATATCCAAATACACAACATAGCCATGCATGGGCTTATCAATCTAAGAATCCATACACAACAATGGCGTTTTAAAACCACCCTCCCAAAGAAACTAATATAGCAGAAATACAGTTTAGATGAATAATGGAACAAAATATCATGCATGACCCATATTTAAAGCGCGTGACTGATCTGAGCATGGGCATCAACTAGGATGAATCCAAGCCAAAAATCAGTGAGCCACTCGCATTCCAAAACACGATACAGGAAAGATGGATGGAATGAAATGATATATTAAATAACACATAAGAGAAAGTTACACACTGTGAAATACCAAAGACCAGAATCCTCTTCAACAGATGGAACTCCTCCTCACTGAGACCCTATGGGCTCTGAGCCTTCATACAAGAATTTTACAAAATGTATACAAAAATCCTTTCACTGCATAATTTTCTGATAAAATCTGGAACCGTTACAATGTCTTTCTTACGGGCTTTTATAGAAGAAGCAACAGAAACACTCATGAAAGAAGTATGTGAAAACATTTAATTGTCTCATTAAAACAAAATGGCAGAGACACTCGCGCCCATACTGTTTACTGACTTTATTGTGCTGTATGTACTCTGCCGCCGACTTACTGGAATAAATGCACCAGGTGAAAGTCTCTTCAGGAACAGGGTATAGAGATAAAATCATACCAACATTCTGTCCTTTCCTGAAAGAGAATTCTGCTGAAATAAAACCTGGAGGGTATTGTTTCTTGTGCATCGTACCCTCTGCCTTCTAAACTCTGAATTAGGATTTAAAATCTTCAATGCTGAATACTGAATTCCTTGATCTTCCACTGATACTCTTTGCCGCAACATTTATATCTCCATCCATCAAAATCTTCCTCTTGAATGGCTTTGGAGGGTTCGAAAGGTTTTCTACCCAGCTGAATTAATGAAAGTCACGTTGCAACAGCCTCCAGAGCTTTCTTCGTAAATTTTGCCTCTGAAAAATTGTCCTTTGACGCGGTTTCGGCTTCTGTAATGGAGGCTATTAATAATGGCAGTTTCCGTCGATGCAAACCTGCAAAACCCACCAACTTGTTAAAGAAAACCATGCTATGAGGATGGAGGATGTGACGAGGTTGAATGGAAATGGTTGCGCAGACGTGGTGAAATGGTGAAACGACGCAGGGAGGTGGAAAAATGCAGTGAAACGGTGGAGGATGGACTAGTGGTGGTTTTCAAAGTAAACACTGGAATCCGACTCGTGAACGAAACATATAAAGGTGGAGGAAAATGCGACTAAATGTGGGTCGCCCGATCTCGGGGGAGATCGACGGCTAAAATGCGTTGGAGGACGATGGACTGCGGGCCCGGGCCACTGTACACTGGGATTAACACCTGCGCAACTTCGCAGAGCGATAACCGTTGGATGGAGTCTTTCAGATCGAACGACGGTCATGGATATCGCTCCGTATCCTCAGTCGATCATTAACGCGTGATGGAGGGAGGTGTTAGCCACCTATAATATTTTGTTATACCAAAAGGTGGCTAAGATCTTTTTTGAGCCTCCAAGGAACAAATTTTATCACTAAAAAATTGTTGGCTCTTGAAGTCTCTTTAAGGCCTCATGCCTTTGTCCAAAATCCTCATTTTCTATCCCATTTTATACTCAGAAAATTCTACTGATTTCATATAACAAACTGCTGAAGAAACCATCATTTTCTTCCCCTTTTTTCTCCATATTATTCCTCTACTTTTCATGAGTTTCTCCCTCCATCCGTAAAAATCTTCCTGACATGGTTTGAAACTTCTTTTTGAACTGTGCCGAAACCCCCAAATCCATTGAAAACCTTGAAATTTTTCATAAAAAACAAAGTTTTATTGCTATGGACCTAAGCCCATTTGGCTAAGTCCTAAACCACTTCCCCCCACATGCCCATGTGTTAAAAACCAAACGCCAAAGCTTTCGGCGCTAATCGCAAATATCCAAAGGGTGCATGACTTTGAACCATTACAAAGCTCATTTTCCTTTGTAAACCCAAAAACCCACTTTCCGAAAGTTCTAAGTTAAAACTTAAAACCATGTGCAGAATATAAATGGGTTGATTGAAAAGAGCCGATCGTGCAATCGCAATCGGAAACAATACAAATGGGTTGATCGGAAAGACCAGGCTCAATGGCCCGATTGCGATTATCCCTTGTCTTTATAACTTTCGGGCATATTACATTCCGTTAAAACCCCCGGCCCCGCAATCGGGCGCCTTTTTTCCTTTACCTATATATTTTCTGCCCAATCCGTTAAACTTGTTTTATTCGCAAAAAACTTTGGTTTTCATGTGTTTAAGGGTTTTTCCGCCGGTGCGTAGGTCATAGCAATCCTGACCGTTGATCTAGTCCTTTGATCCAACGGCCTGCGCTCAATCGCATCGCAAAATTTCAATCGCATGCGTTTTTGTTTCGCCCCCGATCGCGACTCCCCCGATTGGTTTTCCACCGTTGATCTCGTTCTTGAATCAACGGTTATCGCTAAATCGCATCGCAAACTCTCAATCGCATGCCTTCTTCTCTGTGCTCCGATTGCCGATCCCCGATTCAATCCCGACCTTTGATCTAATCCTTGATCCAACAGTCTGCGCAAAATCGCATCGCAATGTTTCACCCCCTTGCGATTACCTCTGATTCATTCCCCGCCGTCGATCTGATCCTCAGATCAACGGCTAGCGCTCAATCGCAAAGGGCTCAATCGCAAAAGTTTCAATCGCATGTTGTTTTGTGACCTCCCCGATTGCGATCCTCCGATTAAATCTGGGCCGTCCATTTCCCGCCTATCCAATGATCCTTATTTCCTCCGATCGCAAGTCTTACCGCCATTTCAAAACCCGCCGATTCGTTTCCCGCCGTCGATCTGATCTGCAGATCAACGGCTAGCGCTTAATCGCACTGGAAATTCAATCGCATCCCCTTTTCTGCCACCCCCGATTGAGACCCTCCGATTAGATCTGGACCGTCCACGTGTCCAGATCGGACGGTCCAAAACTGCTCCTCCTTATTCTTCTCCCGCTATCCTTTTTGCCTTTCTATGCAGATCTCCACCGTTGGTTGCCTTCATCCGACGGCTACGCTCCTCCCCCGCCATTCGAAGCAGTTTAAACCTATCTCCGCAGGATTTCTTAACTGTTTTTGTGTTTTGCAGGTGTTTTAAATGGTTTTCCATTATAGAATGAAGGAAAGCCGAGGGATGGGAAAGACGTTTCCTGTGCCTTCGAGCTATCTAAAAGAAGCCATTCACGGGGCTCTATTCCATGTTTCGTCAGTACTCTATGAGTATTGATGCCGTAAAGCCCAGTGCGGGTCTGCACATCGACAAGAAACTGTTTTAAATCAAACATAGTTAAAGAGTATCAGTTTTGAGAATAAAGCACAGCAGATGAAGATTGAAGACAATATTACGGGGATTACGGCTAAGACAGTTATCAAAAGCCTAATCCCCGACTCAAAACACAGTTTAAAGAAAACCTAAAGTGTTTTATCAGACAAAAAGGTTTCCACCGCTTCAACTGAGGCGAATTGATTCCTCAGCTACTACAAAGAGCCACCTGTCGCCTCAAACCATTCAGAACAGAGGCCGAAGTTATTGCTTGAAGAAATATGCCTCCAGCATTGCCAAGAAGTTATTTCTGCAAGGAAACCAATGAATAAATATCTGCAGAGTTACTCCAAAACATACACAGAGCCTCAAAGTCAAACAAAGCTTCCACCGAGCTTTGATATTTATTGTGAAACAGTTAATGTAGCGATCCACCTGTAAATTCTTCCCTCGAGCCTCTCAAAGGGCCGAGAAGTCTTCACTTTGCATTAATTGTCCTTGAGATATTTTGTTAAAATCTCACCTCCTCATCTTCCTATAAGTACTTCTATAGAAGATGAGAAATGGTTGGTTGCAGAACTCTGAAATACACTTGAGCTCGAGAATTCTATTTGTACATAGTGTTCACTGGCCCTTGAAGCTCTGTTTGCACTAGAGTAGTTAGGTTGAATAGTGAAGATGATTGTGTTGGAAATATGATGCAGAGTGTTGTCCTTGATGGCAACCCACTAAATGAAGATGAAGACATGTGACTGTTGACATGTGTTGTTCTTGATGGCAATCCACCCGATGAAGTTATTCTTGACTTGATGGACTTGGCAAATGATGTAAATCTGATGTGACATGATTTTTGTTGACAATATGATGCTAAGTGTTGTCCTTGAAAGGCAACCCTCTTAATGAAGATGATGACAACTTACTTGATGAAGTTGTGCTTGCTAGAATATGTTCTTGATGAAGAAAATATGATGTATCTACAGTGTGTACAGAAGGCAATGAAGAAAGGAATTCAGAATGAGCTCAAAGTATGATGAAAAGAGTATGTCCCTATGAATACGCGGATCTGTCTAAGGCAAGTCGCGTATGCACGCGGAAAATATCGTTCCAAGTCGCGTATGGGCAAAAAGCCCTCAAAAGTGCAAAATCGTGGGCCCGTGGTATTGAAGACTCATGGTATTGATTTGGCTCGTGGTATTGAAGGCTCATGGTATTGCTTTGGCCCGTGGTATTGAAGGCTCATGGTATTGCTTTGACCCGTGGTATTGAAAAAGGAGAAACCTATATAAGGAGAAGAAATTCATTGTGCAAATCATGAGTGTGGGAGCAAGATGTCTGAGCTTGAATGAATACTTCTCTCTGAAGTAGATCTGAATGGAAGGGTTACACTTGAAGACAAATCTGTAGGTATGATGCATCAATGATGAAGAAATGATGAAGCAGGATTTCTAGATCTGAAATGTACTTGTATTTGCTAGATCTATTTATGGAGTGATTAGATCTGTGATGAGGCGAACATCTAGGCGAACATCTGACTGAAGTGAAAAGGGTAAATCTGATTTGAAGATCTGATCTGATGAAGTATGCAGCTTTGTAATCATTGAAGATCTATACGCTACTTCGCCGCGGTGGAAGTGCGTATACACGCGGCTTATCTGAAGTAAAAGCGCTTATGCACAATAAAATATACACTGAGGTATACGCTGGTTTGTGTGGACGGAAGCGCGTATATACGCGACATCAGTGAAGGGAAAGCGCGTATGCAAACTAGGGTTTGCTAAAGCAAGGGGTATGAAATATCTGATCTGTTCTGCTGTGTTTCTGCTATCTGATCTGTGTTGATATGTATCTTTTGGTGATGTATGTTTGTGCTTAAAAGTATGGAAAGGGTCCAGTATGGAAATATGATGAAACGTGGCCTGCAAGTGTTGTTCTATTGAAGTTGTTGGATCCAGTGTGAAAATTGATGAAACGTGGTCCAAGGTGGTGCTGAGGGTTGTAGCCTTCAGTCGGGGGGTTGTAGCTCCCTTCCAGGTGAGGCTGGTAAACGAGATCGGGGGGTCGTAGCTCCCTTCCAGGAGAGGCTGGTAAACGAGTCAGGGGGTTGGAGCTCCCTTCCAGGAGAGGCTGGTAAACGAGCGCAGGTGGGTGCCTGCGTGCTGGTCAAGTCTGCGCCAGCACATATGTTGTAATATGTTTTCTCTATAATAAAATATTGAAGGCTGAGCAACTGCAGCGGTGGTTTTCTCCCGACTTGGGTTTCCACCTAAAAATCCTGGTGTTCATGTGTGATGATCTGTGTGATGGTTTATTCTGTTCTTACTGCACATGTTTACTGTTTATAGTACATCTAATGAATGAATGATGGAATGATATAAGTGAAGAACTAATGGCATAATTAGATCTCTGTGTATACGCGAGTTTTATGAAGGATATCCGCGTGTATACACTACTTGGCTTCAGAAAAGTAGCGTATGGGTTTTAAGGAATGAAAAAGTAAAAAGTTTTGAATATGCAGTAAATACTGATTCACCCCCCCCTCTCAGTATTTTTCCCAACAATTGGTATCGGAGCGGGTCCTTGTGGAGAAGCTTGATCGCTTAAAGGAGATCCGTCGCAATGGGAAGTCAAGAAGGAATAATGTCTATAAAGCCACCTATATTCAATGGAAGCAATCTGATATTCTGGAAGGTACGTACAAAAGCATATCTACAAAGTCTTGGTGCAGATGTATGGGCAATCGTGGAAGAAGGTTATCAATACCCGGCAAGTATTCCTACTGATGCAGCAGAAAGGAAGAAGTATGAAACCAATGCCAAAGCAGTAAATGTCTTGCTAGGAAGCATGTCTGAATCAGAATTTGCTAAAGTGATGCGGCTACATTCAGCAAAAGAAATATGGGACAAAATCATTCTGAGCTATGAAGGAGACACAAAGGTAAAAAGTGCAAAACTCCAAACTCTTAGAATTGAATATGAAAATTTGAAGATGCATAGTGATGAGAGTGTTGCCGGTTTCTTTCTTCGTCTGGATGATATTGTAAATCGAATGAGAAATTTGGGTGAAACCATAACTGATACTACTCTGGTGGAAAAGGTCTTAAGATCCTTGACTTCAAATTTGACTCTAAAGTTTCAGCTATTGAAGAAAGGCAAGATTTGCAAACTCTTACTATTGTTCAATTACATGGCACTCTGACTGCTTTTGAAATGAGACAAGGAGGCACTTCTCAAGTAAGAGAAGCTGCTTTTAAGGCATCTACAAAAGGAAAGGAAAATGAAGTTGTCAAAGAATCCAGCTATATATCCGATGAAGAAGAAGCGAATTTCGTGAGAAAGCTCCAACTAGGTACTGGAAGATTCAAAGGTAAGCTTCCCTTCAAATGCTTTGAGTGTGGAAAAGTTGGTCATTATGCTGCTAAATGTCCTTATAGAGAAAAGCATGGTAAAGGGAAACAATTTGAGAAGAGAAAGAGTTATTATGCAAAAGAAGATGATGATGAAGTGTCCAGTAAAGATGAAGAAGATTCTGACCAAGATCTGAAAGTGCTCATGGCTAAGAAGCAAAAGAAGAAGGCTACTGAAAAAGAGATATCTCAGAAAACATGTGCAACAGAAAATGAAGAAGATGAAACAAGTATTGATTGTTGTTCCTGTGATGCACTTTCCTGTGCGTATAATGGTGAAGATAGTAAAAGTAAAGTTTTGGATCTAAAGGAAGCTATCAAGAAAATTGAAGATCAACAAAGATCATTTAATAAAAGCGAAGCTATCTACAATGAGATGATCTCTCAAATGAAAGATCAAATAGAAATGCTGAATGGACAGGTGGAAAAGTATCAAAGGTTTCATACTTATGCATCCAATCGAATTAAAGAACTAGAAGCATAAATCAACGATCTAAATGCAGATCTAGAAAAATCAAGCAAGAAGAATGAAGGACTTGAAGCTGCAATCATCTTTCTACAAACAGATCTTGAAGCATCAAATAAGAAGAATGAAGAACCTCTGTCATTTGAAAAGGAAGCCCTTGAAGCAGAAATCATCTCTCTCAAAGAAGATCTAGAAAAATCAAATAAGAAGAATGAAGAGCTACAACAAACATGTGAAGAAAACGAAGATTGGTTGAAAGAAGAGATTCTAAATCTGAAGGATCAAGTAGAAGATGGAAAAAGGAAAGAAGAAAGCATGACAAAACAATGTCAAGCCTTGGAGGTTGAGGTAAACATTCTCAAAGGCAAATTAGAAGAAAAGGTTAAACTTTTGAGGTTTCAAGATAGTACTAACACTTTGAACCATATTCTAAGTAATCAAAGGTCTCCTGCTATCAAACTTGGTCTTGGTTTCCATGAAACTGTTAAAGGAGAATCTAGCTCACAAGGAAGTGCCAAAAATTCAGAGAATGTCAATACAAAACCTGAAGTGTTGAAAGAGACAAAAGATCAACCAACAATCATGAATTCTCAAAGGAATTCATTCAAGAACGTTGAATGTTTTAAATGTCATAACTATGGGCATGTTGCAGCAAATTGCAGAAGCAGAACAATTCAGCCACAAATAAAAAGGTACTCTAGTTTCTTCAGAGGATATTGTTTCTCATGTAACATGTATGGACATAGAGCAGTTGATTGCAAAAGGAGGAAGATTAGAAATACTCATTATGATTCTTATGCTTACTTTTCTGGACATATGAGATGTTATTCTTGTAACAAGTATGGGCATGTAGAAAAGGAATGCAGGTTGAACAGATCTAAGAAAGTGGACAATTTTCAGCACACAGTTGGAAAGCTCAAGAAAATTTGGAAAAAGAAGGAGGACCGATCAGAAACGTAAGGAATTCAGACCCTACTGCAGTCATCCGCTTCTGGAAGCTTACTTCTCTGATTGACTGCAGGAATGATGTGGGATACATTGTGAGATTTAGTAATGTATCGTCACAGGGGGAGCAATGTATGATGTCTCTCATGGTTGATTTGAATATTTTGGTTATGTTTACTTCTGACAGCGCATCTGATGTGGAAAGGACAGGTACAGGAGGTACTAGCTCAGGAGGAAATGAAGGAAGATGAAAATTTTCTATGCTTCACCTTCCATACGCGGGTTACATTAACAAAAGTCGCGTATATACGCGAGTTTCATCAGACACAGTCGCGTATGCATTGATGATAAGAGAATTTGTCTGATAGCTGAAGATCTGGAGCAGAGGTCCAGGGGGAGCATCAGTCTGACTGCTGATGATTGCACTGATAGCATTTTCTGGTTATACTCATGATAATGAAATGATTCATGGTTTCTTGTGTTGAAGATTGTGGATGAGTCCTGTTTGCTTGTTGATGAAGAGTATTCATTGTTGAGATGAAAGTCTTATAATTCAGAGATGAGGACAGATCATGCATAGATTGTTGCTGATGACTTGCTGTTGAAGGTGCTTCAGATTGCACAAGCTAAGGAAGAGCACTGGTTTAGGGGGAGCAGCAGGTTGAATACTAATGATTGCATTGTTGGCAATATGACTGCTTATTATTTGGTTATTGTGATACTCATGCTCAAATGATGATGGCTTGGTACATGGTTTATGATGATGAGACGTTGAATGAGCTGTGTTTACTGCTTGCTGAAGTTTATCTGTTGGATGAAATTGGAAGTCTTATGATTCAGAGATAAGAATAGCTCATGCAGAGCTTGTTACTATGGTTAAGATCTTTTGCCTACATATGGTACTTCATGTTAAATCTTAAAGATCATGGTGATGTTGGACCACATGGATGATTGCTTGACACTTATGTGAAGATGCTGTTCTGGTATGGAAAGAATGTATTGATGCTGCAAAGAATCTGAAGACTTGGATACTAATGTGCTTATGCTACCACCATTGGATGACGCTTGAAGACACAACCACATTGTTCTATCCATCTGTAGTCCAGGGAAGTATTCAAATATCTCAGAAAGAAGCTGAACACTGTCTTTGCCTCACAGAGAATCAGATCTGGTTGAAATTTAGAAGATGGCATTGGATATGCGGGTTTCATGAAACACAGTTGCGTATATATGCGAGTTCCTACACAGAAAACCGCGTATGTTTGGTTGCTGGCAATTTTTGGTTGGTTCAGATCTCTTCAGCACAGCTGCAGTGCTGTTTGGTATCTCTGATACTGTTTGGTATCTCTGGTGGTGTTCCAGTTCTCATAATTCTGTTTCTAATGTTTTGATGAAGATGCCTTGATGATTTGTTGGTGGAAGTTTTCGGGATGCACAAACTAAGGGGGAGCCTTAGTCATTTGGAAAGATTGCTTGGTTGCACAGATTCAGGGGGAGCATTAGATTTGCTGAGTATAATGCATTGTTGGCATTATGATGGTTCTGAAATATGTTCTCTTTCTTGAGGTCTTTCTGGTATTGGTTATGAAAAGTCATATTTGTATTTTTGATGAAAAGGTCATGTGGAGACCCATGATGTAAAAAATGTAATATTCAGTCATGTAAGGACTTGTCAAATTTGTAAACCCACTTGGTTGGGTAGCTGAGTCAAATTTTGTAAACCCACTTGGTTGGGTAGCTGAGTCAAATTTGTAAACCCACTTGGTTGGGTAGTTGATTCTCATATGTAAATCCACTTGGATGGATAATTGATGTAAGTATGAGTCTTTGGTGATAGGAAGTTCATAGAGTCATGTACTTCATTGACAAATATGTTTGAAGATTCAGCATGAACTCAGGGGGAGCTTGGCCACTTCAGCACATATCAGATCTGCAGAATGTTTCTTCCTCATGAGGAGAAAAGGGGGAGAGTGTTGGTTTTTGATCCGCCCTTTGCCCTTGATGTCAAAGGGGGAGAGTGACATGGTGTTTGAATAAAGAGAAGATAATGATGTGACATAGTTGGGAGAGTGACATGGTACCTATCTGTTGTGGTAACCAAACACCATCGTGGTTGCCATCAAGTCCAAAGGGGGAGATTGTTGGAAATATGATGCAGAGTGTTGTCCTTGATGGCAACCCACTAAATGAAGATGAATACATGCGACTGTTGACATATGTTGTCCTTGATGGAAAACCACCTTATGAGGTTATTCTTGACTTGATGGACTTGGTAAATGATGTAAATCTGATGTGATATGATGTAATATGATGCTGAGCGTTGTCCTTGAAAGGCAACCCACTTGATGAAGATGATGACAACTTACTTGATGAAGTTGTGCTTGATAGAATATGTCCTTGATGAAGGAAATCTGATGTATCTACTAAATGAACAGAAGGCAATGAAGAAAGGAATTCAACATGTGCTAATTCTATGATGAAAAAGAGTATGTCTCTATGTATACGCGGATTAGTCTAAGGGAAGTCGCGTATGCACGCGGAAAATAACGTGTCAAGTCGCGTATGGGCTAAAGCGCTCAAAAAGTGCAAAACCAAGGGTAACCACCATAGTATTGACCCATTGTATTGGGTAATGATCCGCCTAATTGACCCCGTCCAGGTAGTTTTGGGCTCATGGTATTGTTTTGGCCCATGGTATTGAAAAAGGGGCTCATGGTATTGAAAAGGATAAACCTATATAAGGAGATGAAATTCATTGTGAAAATCATGAGTGTGGGTGCAAGATGTCTGAGCTTGAATGAATACTTCTCTCTGAAGTATATCTGAATGGAAAGGGTTACACTTGAATGATAAATCTGAATGTATGATGCACCAATGATGAAGAAGGGAATCTAGATCTGAATTGCTCTTGTATTTGCTAGATCTGATTATGGAAGGCTTAGATCTGTGATGAGGCGAGCATCTAGGCGAACATCTGTCTGAAGCAAAAGGGTAGATCTGAACTGATTATCTGATCTGATGAAGTATGCTGCTCTGTAATGATTGAAGATCTATACGCTACTTAGCCGCGGAGGAAGCGCGTATATATGCGGCTTCAGCGAAGAGAAAGCGCGTATGCGCAATAAAATATACACTGAGGTATACGCTGGTTTGTGTGGACGGAAGCGCGTATATACGCTACATCAGTGAAGGGAAAGCGCGTATGCAAACTAGGGTTTGCTGAAGCAAGGGGTATGAAATATCTGATCTGTTCTGCTGTGTTTCTGCTATCTGATCTGTGTTGATAAGTATTTGTTGGTGATGTATGTTTGTGCTTAAAAGTATGGAAAGGGTCCAGTTTGAAAATATGATGAAACATGGCCTGCAAATGTTGTTCTATGGAAGTTGTTGGATCCAGTGTGAAAATTGATGAAACGTGGTCCAAGGTGGTGCTGAGGGTTGTAGCCTTCAGTCAGGGGGTTGTAGCTCCCTTCCAGGTGAGGCTGGTAAACGAGATCGGGGGGTCGTAGCTCCCTTCCAGGAGAGGCTGGTAAACGAGATCAGGGGGTCGTAGCTCCCTTCCAGGAGAGGCTGGTAAACGAGTCAGGGGGTCGTAGCTCCCTTCCAGGAGAGGCTGGTAAACGAGCGCAGGTGGGTGCCTGCGTGCTGGTCAAGTCTGCGCCATCACATATGTTGTAATATGTTTTCTCTATAATAAAATATTGAAGGCTGAGCAACTGCAGCGGTGGTTTTCTCCCGATTTGGGTTTCCACCTAAAAATCCTGGTGTTCATGTGTGATGCTTGTGTGATGGTTTATTCTGTTCTTACTGCACATGTTTACTGTTTATTGAACATCTGATGAATGAATGATGGAATAATATAAGTGAAGATTTAATGACAGATCTAGATCTCTGTGTATACGCTAGTTTCATAAAGGGGATCCGCGTATATACGCTAGTTTACTGAAGGAAAGTAGCGTATGGGTTTTAAGGAATGAAAAAGTAAAAAGTTTTGAATATGCAGTAAATACTGATTCACCCCCCCCCCCCCCCTCTCAGTATTTTTCCCAACAGAATGTTGGAGCTACCTTCCAGAGAGCAATGGATATTGCTTTCTCAAATGAGATTGGACACTTTATAGTTATCTACTTGGATGACTTGACTGTATTTTCTAAAACTGAAGAAGAACACTTGAAACATCTGAGGAAAGTCTTTGAAAAATGTAGAAGGTACGATCTGTCCTTAAATCCTAAGAAAATTGTCTTTGGGCTGCAAGAAGGTAAACTTCTGGGCCACATTATATCTAAGAAAGGGATCAGGATAGACCCACAGCGAGTTGAGGGAATACTTCAAATTACACATCAAGGAGTTGCAGTCCTTTATAGGGAAGATCAATTTCCTCAGGAGATTCATTCCTAATCTGGCAGAGCATCTTAGAAAAATGACTGAAATGCTAAAGAAAGATGGAGGAATTAAGTGGACTGTTGAAGCCAAAAAATATTTTGAGTCAGTAAAACTTGCACTCGCTCAGGCCCCTGTCCTTATCAGCCTTGACTTCTCAAAAGATTTTCTGATCTTTTCATTTGCTTCCCAACACACAATAGCTGCAGTTTTGTTGTAGAAAAATTCAGAAGGTAATGAACAGCCTATAGCCTTCTTTAGTAAAGCCTTAAGAGATGCACCCTTAAAGTACAACATCATGGAAAAGCAGGCCTATGCCCTGATTAAGGCCTTAAAAGACTTTAGGGTGTACATTCTGCATTCCCACACCATTGCCTATGTGCCAAGTATAGTGGTCAAAGATATCTTGTCCCAAGACCCTGATGGGAAAAGGGGCAAATGGATTGCTACAATCTTGGAATACGACCTTGAAATAAAATCCACCAAGCTGATCAAAGGTCAAGGCCTGGCCCAATTAATGGCTGAATCAAACCTGCAGGCCCTTGACATTAATATGATGAATGCCTTAGATGAGCAGGAAGGATTGCCCCATCCAACTGTTGAGGAGCAGTTTCAGAACTCTCCTTGGTATGTTGATATCCTTTATGTGCTCACTAATCTCAATGCCCCTCCAGAACAGCCCAAAACAAAGGCCAGATTCATAAAACTCAAAGCTTGAAATTACTACATTATGAATAAAAGTCTATATTGGAAAAATCCAAATTGCCTTCTACTGAAATGTTTGTCTGAAACTGAAGCTGAAAGAATCAAACAGGAGTTCCATGCTGGAGAATGTGGAGGCCACCTGAGTTGGAAAGCCACTGCAAACAAGATACTCAGGGCTGGTTACTACTGGCCTACCCTCTGCAGTGATGTCCATAAAATGATACTTGCCTGTCATAAATGTCAGATCTTTGAAGGCAAAAGAAAACTCCTCCCCCTCCCTTTACAACCTATCACCATAGAAGGTCCCTTCATGCAATGGGGCCTAGAATTTATAGGAGAGATTCATCCTACCTCCTCTGGACAGCATAAATGGATCCTAACTGCCACAGATTACTTCACTAAATGGATAGAAGCTATACCCACTAGGAATGCCACTGACTCTATCATCATTAGGTTCCTAGAAGACTTCATCCTATCTCGTTTTGGCTGTCCAAGGAAAATAATAACTGACAATGCTACTGCTTTCGGATCCAAAAGAATGGTTGATTTCTGTCACAAGTACGGAATAGCACTTGGACATTCAACTGCCTATTACCCCCAAGGTAATGGCCTAGATGAATCATCAAATAAAAGCCTGGTTACAATCATTAAGAAGCTGCTGGAAGAGAAAAAAAGATCACGGCATAAAAAGTTGATACATGCCTTGTGGGCAGACAGGCTCACCACAAAGAAATCCATTGGCATGTCACCATTCCAACTTGTTTATGGTCCAGAAGCAGTTTTTCCTACCAGCCTTGGGATACCGGTGGTAAAGCTGGTCCAAGAGATTCAGGCAGAGGAGGGCAGCATGATAAGGAGAATTAATGAAACAATCCATCTTCAGCAAACAAGGGAGCAGGTTTATAACAGAGCTATCAGAGTCCAAGAAAACATAAAAATGCAGTTTGACAAAAGAACCAAAGCTTCAAATTTCAAAATTGGTGACAAGGTTCTAAAATGGGACTCAAGAAGAGAGGACAAAGGTAAACATGGCAAATTTGACAGCCTGTGGCAGGGTCCATACATAATCCAGGCCATTGTGGGTCCTAATGCGTTTTTTCTGCAAGAACTTGATGGCACATAATTTTTTGGGGGTCCTGTCAATGGCAAGATGCTCAAACATTACTTCTATTGATTTTCCATTTCCAGTTTCATCTCCATTGTACATACCATTGCAAGTTTTCATTTTCAGAAAAAGAGAAAATGTTCCAAAAAACAGAACGAAAAGAGAGGTTCAGACATGCTCAAAACATGAACCTCTGAAGTAAAAAGCATGGCTCAAACCTGATCAAAATCCGAGCCAAAGGAAGCAGAATAGCTGGTCCTAATAAGCTCAAAATCTGGATCAGCAGTGAAAGAAGAACCAACTCTAATATGCCCAAAACCAGAGCTGAAGCAAAGAAAAGAGGTGACTCAAATATGCTCAAAACCTGAGTCATAAGAAAGAAAGAAGAATGTTTCAAAGTTGCAGAATTCCATGCCTTCACAGTTTTGTCTTCTACAAGTTTCTGTCCAGCAAGTCAGATAGTCTAATCCTGGCTTGGCTGTGTTTAAATTTCCTGTCTTAGAATGTAGGTGAAGAAACCTATTGGACAGTTTAATCCCAACAGGTAGTAGATTAGGTAGAGAATTGTATGAGGCCAACAGTCTAATCTGGCCTCATGGAGCAATAAGGGTAGATTTAGAATAGGTTTGTTTTTGTTTTTCAAAATAAAATGTAAAGGGTCTGCAAGCTCAAATGCACCCAAAGGGAACAGTTAGGACTACAGTTGGGTAGGTAGTTTGGTTGGGAAAATGTTTCTGCTGATATATCATGTTTGTGGCAGCTGAAAATCAACGAAGAAAGATGGCTTATGATAGCAGGCATCTGGCCTACTCCAAAGATCATATCTAGTTTCTTGACTCCTCCAAGGAGAAGCCATCCCCATGTGGAGCCACTGTTAGCCCCCCTATGAAATTCTTGGCAAGCAAGCTGGGGGCTAGATTTTTTGGGAGCCTTCAAGGAGTGCCTTTCCCCTGAAAGCTCATCCTCCTTGAAGTCTCTGTGTACTATGCCTAAAATATAGCCCCTCTGCTGATCCATTTCTCAAAGGGCCCACTATTGCCCCTTTATACCCCTGCAAATACCCTCATTTTACCCTCCCCTTTCCTTTGTCAAAATCCCTTTTCTTCCTTTTATCCCCACCATCACCCTCTTAAATTCTCCAAAATCCCCTTAAACCCCCCCATCACCCTTTATTTCCCTAACTCTCCACCTCGCCTCCCTATCGTTCCTTTCCTTGGGCCTAAAAATGCTTTAAAATGTGCAAAAATCATATTTCGGGCCTTGGCCCTTTTGGCCATAGCCCCGCGCTCCTTTTTCTCTCCATGTGACCCGACGCCGTGACGGAAGCGTTTCCCATGCGAGGGCTTTACTCTATCCGTAGGGTCAAACCTTGGTGCCCCCGTAGTTGACTCCTCGGGATGGGTGAAGACTTAATCTAACGGCTGCCATTCACTACGGGGGGTTGCTCCAAAAGTCTCGTGTCCGTACACCTTGGCCCCCCGCAGTTCATCTCCGCCGTCCAATCAAAAACCAATCGACGGAGCGGAACTGTTTCCCGTGGTGGTCCCCGCGCCCGCGTTCATTGTGTGAAAACCGGTGGTTTCATTCCGCACCACCCATCCATAGCCGGCGGTATTTCCCGCGAACCCAGTGATTCCATACGCTGGGTGACGCATGTCCGAGTGTACTATTTCGAAAACCGCCCATTTCGTGCATTATCTCCCGGACGAAAGCCGGGCAACGGAATTCACCTGGGCCGTTCGATCTTGGGGACCACATCTAACGGTTCCTGCTCTCCGGAGATGCACGATTATTAGTGTCCATGTAAAATGCCCCGGGCCCGCCATTACATCATCCTCCAGTTCTGTTTTGACCGTTGATATTGTGTGATGATCGTATGGCCTAGAATTATTTACACGTCGCTGACCAAGTCCGCCGCATCTCCACGTCACCCGTCCACTGTTTTCCGTCCCGCGACGTCACTCCACATGCGCCCCCCGTACAGTCCCTCATTCCGTTGCATATATACGTTCAAAGTTCGTGTTTTAATGTTTTTCATGCATTTTCTCTCTGTGTTCTGCCAACCCCAACCAGAGCAAGTTTTCACTGTTTCCTCTGCAATTTCTTCTGCCATGTCACCAAATGCGTCCCTTACCTCCATCCACCTCATTCGTCATTCAACTTCATGGTTTTCTTCATATTTTGTTGTTTTGCAGGGTCGCTAGAGGTGAAAGACTCTATATTTCTGTCGTACCATCGTAATGGAGAAGTTTGCAGACAGAATTAAATCCAAGGACCGGCGCTGCTATAGAATTGTCAAGGAAAGCGGCGGATGGGATTTTCACTAAAGAAAAGCAGGATTTCGAACTCTGAAAATACCCCATCGCCATTAAAACCCGAGATGACCTGTCAGAGATGGAATTGAAGCAGCGGAGTGTCCTAGTACAGAGCAGAGAGAATAAGGCAAACTAATGAAGATCTTAAGCCTTAATCACAAGTCTAGAATGCACAGCAACAATTTGAAGACCCCGAGGATCCATCCAAAAGGTCCTCTACACAGTAAAAGAATGTCCCTGAAGGAATTTCTACCCTAACTGTAGCTCAAAGAAATCAGAACATTTATGAAGCAGACCTTTCAGCAGTTATTTACCATTTGTTTATTCTCCACAAGTACAACAAATTATGGCCGCTAGAATGCGGCAAAGTCATGTCTGGAGTAAAGGAAAATCTGAAGAAGATCATCCCATCATATAGAGGTGACAGACATTAAATACTCAGTATTCAAACACAATGGGCCTCGGCCCTATTTCTCTACTCTGTGTTTAATGATACATTTAATTTTCACCTACCTTCTCAGTCGATTTTCTATCCACCATCTGCTATAAAGAACAGAAGGAAACATTGTAATGTTTGTTGATGAGATATCAGTAAAATTCAAGTATTCTCCTCTTGATACAAGTTCTCTGTGTATATTGTAAGATAGGCTGAGATTTGATGTATTCAGACTAAATGTTCAAGCTGTGGGCAATGTTGTACCTGATTGGTTTTGTTTCTAATATGACAAGCACATTTCTTTGGATCCTGATCTAAAGCAGCTGGTGATGTTTCCTCTTTCTCTGTATTTGTTATTGACTTGCTCTTATTTCATGTTACATTTCTTCAGGCTCGCATCAGAAGTTTGGCATAAGATTTACCCTTGATAGGTACCTTATGCTGCTGCTCTCCCAGCCTTCTATGTTTTCTGCTTATATGTGTATCTGAATGTTGATTTCAATTGATTTAACCAATGTAGTGGATGCCATTGCCTGCTCTCTGATGTATGAGTTAATGAAATCTATATTTAGATGTTCTTGTTAAGATTTAGTTGAATGTGATGAGAACCCTTGAGGTCTAGAACCTGGTCTCTGCCTCTTTTGGGTCTTTCCATCCCAATTAAACCTTCCTAAGATCCCTTGTTTTGCCTCTAATTCTGTCCAAGCAGGCCTAGAGGTAAATGACCTCTAGCCTGATCTATAGACAGAATTAGATGGTTCTCCTCCTTTCATTTTCAGTCCTTAATTTTCCATTCCATCTTCTATCCTTTAAGATCCAAATGCTCTAGATGACTAGCCCAACTGAAAGCTTGCACATTGAACACAAGTAAACCCTTTCTTGACTCCATTTCCCAATGGTCAGATGTTCCCTTCTAGTCATCCGTCTCACCTAAGCCTTCTGCTCTATCCTGGTCTTATAATGTGGTCCTTTTCCTGGACTCCTCCAACCAAACACAAACAATCAAACAAACAACCATGAGCCTACAACTAGCCTAAAATCACAACTTAGAGCTTCAAAGACATACACTTTGACTACCATAGAGAGATCCCTCTCTGGACCTAGGAGGGCTAGATCCTAGGGTCTAAAAGTGGTTCTGACGTTGTCTCATCTTTTGGTCTTGCCAATCTGGCCAAAAAATGGGAACCCCAACATAATGGTGACTCCGCTGGGGACTTTCTGAGTACTTTCATCTTGATACATCTCCAAACCTCAGAAAACCTAGAATCTCTGGCTAGGTTGGTAGTAAAACACTTATCCTTCCCATTCCACTTACCTCTTGTGTGTTTTACCCTATACTCTTAGACAGAGCCTGGAAGGGGACAAGTAGCCTCCAAATCTCATCCTCTTCTTTGAGGTGACATATCTGGTAAATGCCCTCCCAGTCAATCTCTGGTTAGAGTTTGATGTGTTTAGTGGGATATCCTTGAAAAGGGATATTTCATCAGCACTGTGGTGGACAGTGTATCCCCTGAAATACCTTAAACCTTTCCACCTGGCGACTCCATAGCTCCTAAACGTTAAAATACTCCACTGGTGATCAGTAGGCTTGCTGATCATCTTGGTTTCGCATCAGACTCCACTGGGAGACCAGACTCGAAACATAATGAAGACTCCGCTGGGAGACATTTAATTTTCACCTACCTTCTCAGTCGATTTTCTATCCACCATCTGCTATAAAGCACAGAAGGAAACATTATAATGGTTGTTGATGAGATATCAGTGAAATGCAAGTATTCTCCTTTTGAGACAAGTTCTATGTGTATATTGTAAGATAGACTGAGACTAGATGTATCCAGACTGAATGTGCAAGTTATGGGCTATGATGTACCTGATTGGTGTTGTTTTTAATATGACAAGCATGTTTCTTTGGATCCTGATCTAAAGCAGCTGGTGATGTTCTCCTTTCTCTGTATTTGTGATTGACTTGCTTTCATTTCGTTACATTTCTTCAGGCTCGCATCAGAAGTTTGGCATACGATTTACCCTTGATAGGTACCTTATGCTGCTACTCTCCCAGCCTTCTATGTTTTCTGCTTATATGTGTATCTGAATGTTGATTTCAATTGATTTAACCAGTGTAGTGGATGTCATTTCCTGCTCTCTGATGTATGAGTTAATGAAATCTGTATTTAGATGTTCTTGTTAAGATTTAGTTGAATGTGCTGAGAACCCTTGAGGTCTAGAACCTGGTCTCTGCCTCTTTTGGGTCTTTCCATCCCAATTAAACCTTCCCAAGATCCCTTGTTTTTCCTCTAATTCTGTCCAAGCAGGCCTGGAGTTAAATTACCTCTGGCCTGATCTATAGATAGAATTAGATGGTTCTCCTCCTTTCATTTTCAGTCCTTAATGTCCCCTTCCAAATATCTCCTTTAAGATCCAAATGCTCTAGATGACTAGCCCAACTGAAAGCTTGCACATTGATTACAAATAAATCCTTTCTTGACTCCATAGCCCAATGGCTTTGATGTTCTCTGAGTCATCTGTCTCTACCTAAGCTTCCTCTTTGCTCATCCTGGTCTTATATTGGTCCTTCTTTTCCCGATTCCCTCCAACCAAACACAAACAATCAAACCAACAACCATGAGCCTACAACTAGCCTAAAATCACAACTTAGAGCTTCAAAGACATACACCTTGACTACCATAGAGAGATCCCTCTCTGGACCTAGGAGGGCTAGATCCTAGGGTCTGAAAGTGGTTTTGATGTTGTCTCATCTTTTGGTCTTGCCAATCTGGCCAAAACATGGGAACCCCAACACGTTGCCACAATAGAGTTCTGAAGATTCAAAATGTAATTATCAATGGATCTATTAGCTTGTTCAATCTCAAGATACTTGATAAACTCAGGATTTATGACGGTAGAACCGGTAGCACTTTCAGATTTAGTTTCAAACAACGACAACTCGAACCGATCATCAAACTCAATATCTTCAATGAATTTAAATACAGTAGGGTATGAACGAGATTTAAACAAAGGGATCACGGGAATTTCTCGGTGGAGGATTCCTGAAATCAAATTGGGATTCTCATACACTGGAGGTGGATCAGGATCGGGATGTGATCTAGTATGTCTTCTGGAAGCCAGTGTGTTGATCTATTAAAAAATCAAAGGACAAAACCAATCTATTCAGCCTATCAAATTCTAGACTCAATCACCCAAAAGTCCAGAACGATGTAATATATTGGGGTAATTCACAATTCAAATGTCATGTTCACAAGCTAAACCGGAGATCGACTGAAGCAGCGTTTATCTACTTCCGCTAATGCAAGGAAAAAGCGTTTCGAAAGCTACACAGCGTGAGCTTGATTTCAGGTCTTGGAAACAAATAACATCAACAAAGCCAACACTGTAACTACGATTATGGTATATATATCATGTTGATATACAAATCCATGGGCAACACTGCTGAAATAAGGCAGAAGAAGGACAACACCAAACCACGCTCAGCCTCGTAGCTAGCCCTACGAGGACAGGAGAGGGCTCTCTCCAGGTCAATCTCAATGAAAATATTCAAAGGGGCTTGAGATGACTAAAACAACAACTGATATTAGGCTAGATAAACAAATAAGAGGATTTGATTTTGATTTTTAGGGGTTTTTGTTGGAAAAAGGGGAAAGACAATTTTGGGCTTGGGGATGAGGCCAAATTCTTGCAGAGTTCAAGTTGGGGCAGGGTAGGCAATGAATTTGATGTCTGAGATCAAATGAATGGATTGAAAAGACTGCTAAGGAGCTGAAGAGGGCAAGAGAGTGCAAGGATCCTCTTCAAACTAACGAGACACATGTAAAATTAAACAAAATTTTAAGGCAGAGCACCAGCAAACTAATGAATTCTACCTCAATTACTCATTTGTTTAATTCAGAAGAAAAGAGAAGGGAAATGGCATACATATAAAATTAATTAAACTTACAATAACATGAGAAGAACATCATCAAAACTCAGAAGCCACAAGGATTCAAACAAGTGCTGCAAAACTCTGGTCTTTCCTTTGCCAAAAATCTGAAATGAATGTACAATGAGGTGCCAAACTTTTCCCAAGTATCCAACCCTGAAAATGTCTCAGAAAATACAATATATAGGCCATCCTAACCCCATCCCATGCCTCTATGGTTCGACCTCATCCTTCTAGGAGCTGTTTCAACCAATTCTAAACATGGAGCTAAAATCTAGGCAGCCAAACAACTTGCCTCTATATGCTAGGAAACTGATCCATTCACTTAATTTTCACTCTTTAGTGAATGAATCCTCTAGAACAAGTAAAATCATGCCAAATTTACATCACAGTCATAAAATTACATCAAGATAGATCAATCATCACATGAAAAAGTAAAACTAGTCAAAACTGGGCGAATTTCTGAGCTGAAAAGTGAAATTTGCGCAAAATTCCTCTATGCGCCGCGCCCAAATTCTCTATGCATCGCGCCACTTTGGAACTATTTTTGAGGCACTTCCTGAAGTCCAAATTGAGCTCATGATAGCTAGTTGGAAAGCCCTGGATGTATTCTATCCAACCCAAGTGGAATTTTTTAATTTGGATGTCATTTGCCCCTCCAAAACTGCAATCTCCCAAGGCTGGTTCCTGCTAGTGCAAAAAGTGGCAGAAAGGCCATTTCCAAGGTGTTTTTGGCCCTTTAGGCAGCCCAGAATTTGATGAAATGCTTCGGCCATTCTGGAACATACATAATATATCATGAAAAACCCAAAAATGAAAATTTTTCCTCCAGAAGATGTCCCAATCATAAGCGCGCGTCGGGTGGCGCGACCCGTCGGGAGGAAAAACCTGTTTTGCAACCAAAATTTTCAAAAATGACAAAATCTTCTCCAAATTTGCTGAAATTTGGAGTGAAGGTCTCCCATCATGTCTCATGCTCAGCCAAGGAAGCTTCGACCAAGATTCGGAGTGGATCCGGCCTTTTCCGATGTTTCAGTGCTCTTCTCAACCTCGCCTTCAAGATCTTCATTTTTGCTCTGCAAACGTGTGTGCGGGCCCAATAGTGGTTTTTCATATGTCTGAGCATGTCTTTGTCCCTATTTGCCTTCACCAAGAGCTTCTCCAGATGAATTTTGACGTGCGTAAGGCAAGTCTCTCGCTCAACTGGTGTCATGTCACCTGGTCTCTTCTGGGCCAATTCATGGTCTTCACGGATTTGCCGCAACTCTATGAGTGTATGATGATCCTCCAGTTGTTTATTCCGCTGCTCCAAATAATTTATAACCCACTGAGCTCTCTGCAATTTCTCGGTCCGTGCGCCGATCTCAGCTTTCTTCTCCTGGATTATCTCTTTCAGCTTTGAGCTGCGAGAGCTCGCATCAACATCGATGAGTATAAAATCAGTGTCTTGGCCTCCTGAAGGGCCTTCATCATGCATAGGCCTCTTGCCTTTGTCCTAAACCTGTACCTGTGCTGATTCGAAGGCGAGACCCCTTCCATGCCATGCGGAGATAGTACTCACGCTGCTGATGAAGATAACGAGACCCCTTCCACCCCTGGTGGAGATAGTACTCATCGTGCCGCTGCAAATAAGGCTCTGTGGCCTCTCTGATATGTCACACACACTGGAGCACTGATAGGCTCAGTCTCAGGAACCTCAAACTAATGTGAAGGCTCTGCCTCATCATGAACAATCTCGGGAGGAGGCTGGGGGGCTGCAAAGAAGTCACGAGAGATGAACTCATCCCATGTGATGCCCTGCAAACCAAGCTGATGTACCACAATGATTTTGATGAGCACATAATGATAGATGTTGTTATGCTGCTACTCCGGAGTCTTTTTCTGCACAAAGGTAGTCATACGCTCTATGTTTCAGCACATGAAGTATGGAACATTCATCATTCGCACTCTCGTGAAATGCATCAAAAGTCTGATATGGTATGCATAAAGGCACGAGAATCTACCCTCACAGCTGAAATATCTAATGATGAGCTTCATTAATGGCGCATAGGTCTCCTTCAGAAAGGTTCATAATATGCTCTATCCAGCTGCTATCTCTTATTCCACTCCTCACCAATGTTCGGTATCCCGGTTGCCTTAGAAATAGTCTCGGGTGTCAAGGTGAAGTTCACTCCAGCAAGATTTACATGACCATCACGCAAATGTAAGACAAATAAGCGAACCAACTCTGGATGGTGCTGAATCTGAGATATCATGTCACAATACCGAAAACATGAATTTTTCTGAAAGCATGTCATTGCAAGTGGGCAGGCCTGCAATTGAGCCAAAGAAGTGGGCTCCTCTCTGACGTGCCTACCACTCTTATGAGACCTCCTCGGTACATTTAGCTCTGCAGTTGAATCACTGTCCTGCTCATATCCCTGCTCATATGATGAATTTGTTTCTGACATGGTGCTGAAAACAAGGTGTTTGACAATTATATGCTGATATATGTATGGTGAAAATAAGAGTTAGCTGTATGTTTGGAAAATGATGAATTGGTGCTTTCCTTTCAATACCAAATATGCCAAATGTATCAAGAATGAAATGAGGGACTTTGGGAAGTATAAACAGTGGGCTAAAGGACTGTCAAATGAAACTTAACTTGTGAAAACAGTCATTTAACTGTATGAGGATTAGGGAATTGGGAATTAGGAATATTTGCAAAGGATATGGGAGTGGGATGGTGATGGGACTTGTAGTTTTTAGGGATAGGTATAAATGCAATGACAAGATACCCTTAAGCTAGGTGAATTATAGGATATAGAGACAGTCCTTGCATGTTTTGGGAATTGGGAATTTAAGTGATATGAAAGGGGGAGGGTGATAGGGAATAGTAGGGTTTTTAGGGATAGACTAAATGGGAACCAAGGATATAGTTGGTTTTGGGACGTAAAATAAAAGGGAAAAGACTATAATAACAATGTAACAGTGATGGGGAATAGAAAATAGGGTGACAAATGACAAGAATTTGGCACCAAAACTCAATTTTAAACTTCACACATAAACCCTATGAAGCAGCCTTTGTCAAAAGATGAGGTTTATGTTTGCACCATTCAAATTTCTTGAATCAACCTTCAAAATCACACTAAACACCAACAAGATCGATTGTATCCACTTACTTGAACAAATAGGAGCGAAAAGTGTTGAAGTTGTTTTAAAAATTGATGAAGCAGTGTTAAATTCCGGCTTGGGGGCTCTGTGCGCTGTGCACAAGGCCAATGCGCCGCGGCCTTTGGGTGCACCACGCCCTTAGAAAAATACACAGAGCTTTTCGGCTCTATGCGCTGCGCGCTATGGATGCGCCGCGCCTGCCTTCTATGCGCCGCGTTGAACTCAACACACACAGTCGGCCTTCTAAAACGCAGTTTCGTCTCTCAACTTCCAACTTCGACTTCTCCCTTGAATTTTTTGAATGCCTCTTGATGCAAATGAACAAATAACTTTGAGAAATATCTTGAAAAGAGATGGTTTTAATTTTTTCTTCTCAAAACCCATTTTGTAATGTTTTTAACCTTTGTCACTTTTTCATTTAATATAAATTTTGTCTTTTGTTTCCTCATTGAATTTCTGAGTTTGAAATGATGAAATTGGTTGATTTTTGCAGGGATGTTGGCGTTGAACCTTGGCAAAGGAAAACCAGAGTCTGCTTTGAAGTAGTCATGGCGGAAAAATACACAATTATTACAAAAACAATTTTGATAATTTCTTCTTCAAAACAGAGTTTTGAAGAAGAAATGTCCTCGAGCATATTAACGATGAAAATTTTGAATTGAAAACTTATTGAAAACATCCTCATGACCTGCGGGCAATATTCAACATTTCTAAAGACCAAACCCTAGACCTAGAAACTAAAATGACTCTTTTGACCAAAATAACCATTTATGACTGTAAATGACATGAACTGAACTTTGGTGAATTTTGGGAATTTTGACCAACCCAGCAGGTACAATCATGAGGGAAGATGAATGAACAAACCCTTCCGTCAGACAATGGCATGCCCCTAACGAAATGTAGATGAATGAGCGGAATGAGACACCTAGACAATGAAATGCAATAAGAGAAATGATCTCTGACGGAGGGATGTAAAGACCGACTCTAACATTGGCTCCGATGGGGATGGTAGCTCCTTGGAGGTGCCAAGAACGGCAGATATTTGGGAGAGCAGACCAGTACCTTCATCCATTTGGCTATGGAGTCCATTATTTTGACAAAACAACTCAAGACCTTTGACTGAATTTATTTGACTGAAACTTTAACTTAAACTGACTCAACCTTTAAAACAGAAATGACTGAACCAAACTAACTAAATAGACTCAAACGAAAACTGAAATCCTTCTTCAGAATTATAGCCTTCACTTCGGGCCCCAAACTGAAGAAAATAATACAGTGCACACTTACAATGAAATTGAAATACATGATATGTACAATGACAATGATCAGCAGAAAACATCTTAGAAATGGTACCGCTTGAGCAGCCGGCCATTGAGCAGTTTGTTGGGTTGTATCGTGCAAAGGGGAGGAGTAATTTTATAGGGCTATTCTTAGCTATAAATTCTCTAGAAGTGTTATAGTAATATTTCTTGATTTATTCTATAAAGCCTAATAAAATCTGACTTTGTTGGTTTTTCTCCACACTGACGTTTTCTAGGGTAAAATTTGTGTAAAAATTTTATGTGTTTGGGTTTCTTGCTTCTGTTGTGCATAATTTGTTAGAAGCTTGATGTGTTATTTGTGTGTAGATTTCAAATTTGAGCTTTTTGGGTTTTCAATAAAAATAAAATTTTGGATTAAAATTTACTGGCACGGTAATCATTTTGCTAGGCTTAGAGAAAACTAACAACATTGAGTAATTTTTATAGTAAAAGTCAAAAATGTTGTGAAAATGATCTCATGCATGGAAAAATAATTCTAGTGAAGGCTAAAAATTGTTGATGTTTTTCTGCAGGAAGAATTAGAAACAATTATTGGTTTATGGTTTCATTATGATTATATTTTAAATAATTTCGGCTGGAGGTCTTATGTGAGGTTATTGAAGGCACTATTATGCTATAAAAAATCATTTAGAACTTGTATGTTGTTTCTCTGCTATCAACATGACACTCTAAAATTATTATAACATTTGCTAGTTATTGAATAATACACTATATTTACTCTGGATTATAGGGTTTTTTTTTTCCTGATAAGGTTTTCCTCATGAAATCACTATGTAACGGTTGCACATTTCTATGTTATTTATTTTATGCAACTATTTGTTTATCTTTTTACACATTCTTCTCTCATTGAATATAGTAGGAGGTGTATTCCAAAGCTCTTCTTCATCCTCATCGCCTTACATCTTAGGTGTGAGGGAAAAGGAATTTTTATTTGATCTTAGTTTGAGTGGTAGATTGCATAGGATAAAGGCTCATTGTGGGAAAATAGTGAGCATGTGAAGACAAAATATGGAGAAATTAACAACACTAACTTTGAACTATGGAAGGTAAAGGTGGAGGATTTACTTATAGATCAAGATCTATCAATTGTGGTATCTGGTACCAAACCCTATACTATGAAATATGAGGACTAGGTGGTGCTGGAGAGAAATATGAGAAATATTATCACACTTTTTTTACTTAATTTAGTGTTATTGAACATTTTTTAAGAACTGTCGCTATAAATATTTAAAATAAGTTGGGAGACTTATACCATGCTAAATCCTTAGATAATAAACTTCTAATATGGAAAAGGTTATACACCTTAAGAATGGGTAATGGTGATTATGTATTCAAGTATTCACATGAATTTAATGTCATTGACCCATTTGATCTTAGTTGGAGTGGAGATGGACGAGGATGATCATTGCATGACCTTCTTTTGTTCTTTTCTAGATTCATGGGACAACCTAGTAATGACCATTGGAAGCACTAGAAAGAAATCATTGATTAATTACATCATGGTTTCTCTTCTCTTAGAGGAGATGCACTATAAGCCTTATGAATCCACCAAGAGTCTTTGGTTGTTCGTGGAAGATCAAAAGATAAAGGCAAGAAGAGGGAGAAGGGGATATCTAATTCTTGTGGGAGATGTAAGTCCCCTAGAAAGTCTAAGGAAAGATGTTGGAACTAAGAAAAAAAGAGAGAAAAAAAATGATTATGATGGTGTGTTTGAAAAATATTTTGAAGACGATGGTGGAGATGCCTTGTTGTGGCCTTAGCAACACCACCATTTTAGTGTGTAAAATATTTTGAAGACGATGGTGGAGATGCCTTGTTGTGACTCTAGAATTTCCTTCCACATGACTTCACATCAAAAATGATTTTCAATTTACAAGGAATATGATGGCGGAAAGCTATATCTAGGTGATGATTCTCATCTTAGCATAGAAATAAATGGTAGAATCTTAATTAGATTCCTTGATGATGGAAAAGTAAAGGTGACCAATTGTAATGCCCCTTTTTTAACCCAAAGTTTTCTAATTTGTAATTAAAACTTATTATGTTGGGGATGACCAACATGGATAACTTGAGAAACATTATGTGATGTAATATGCAGTTTATTTGATATATTGTTAAAATATGAGGAAGAGAGTAGTTGACACAAATCTCGATGCCTAAGAGAAAGTTCTAAGAGGGAATTTGGAAGTTCCTTATCTTACCCAAAATTAAATGGAAATTTCCTTGATTCCTAGAAGTTAAGTTGGTATTTTAACTACCTATTACTAGAAATTATGAGAAATAATGGGAGTGGTACAAGACTGCTGCAAAGGTATGGGAAACATACCCACTACAGCCTTCCAAATTGATGACACAATCGAATATAGGGGACCCTGAATTCTAACAAGAGAAAGAGTGTCGTTGGACAAAGGGAAAGTGTGTAGAGGAATATGTGTGATTATAGACAAAGGGGAAATAATTATTTTTGTAGTGTCATATGTATTGTGAACAAAAAAATATAGAAAATGCATTGGAACTAGAGATAAACCATCAAGAGAGAAAAAGGACACTCATGGGTGCTTAGACTCTGACCTTAAATAAAAAGTGACAGAAATCCTTTTGAGTCACAACAACCTAGTATGTGGAGTTATAAATTGCATAATTGATTAAGGAAGTTAGTGTTGAGGTCTTTAGCCTAAGCTAGAAGGCTGGGAGAATTTCTATGTAATTTTATTGAACTAAGCACAAAAATCACTAAGAATGGGGAAGTATTGAGGAACTAATTTATTAGAGACAAATTCCATTTTGTGTTGTGCATGCCCATTGTGGCAACATTGTGAGTTGTTAATAGGTCATGTATTAGTGGTTTAATGATAGAATATTGATTTTTGTGTGCAAAGGAGGGTTTCCTTCATGTTCTCTACCTTGTAAGTAACCTTGTTAACCTTGAGTGAGTCTTCCTCTTAAGCCACGAATCTGGATTAGGGATGGCTAGATGTAAGAAAACTACAATGTAGTTGATCCTATGGTTGGTTGTAGAGTGGCTCTCCCTTCATTAGTTTTCAACAAAGCTTAAATGACTTAGATAAGTGTATTATTTTTCAGTTAATGAAACAATATTGGCATTCATTGTTTCATGACTATTGTTATGTTAAGTTAGAGTATGTTGTAATGATGATATGGATCAATGTTTAGTTTTTCTTGGTCATTATTTATTATTTTTCATATGAAATAATTATGTATATAGAGTTATCTTTCCAATTATGAATGTGAGATATGGTTTCCTAAACTAGAATGTCTAAGATGAGTTGAGCTTTTGGGCTTTTCATGTGTTTTGTTAGTGTGTTAGCATTTGCTAGGCTTATTGTGGGTTGTAATAATTGTGATGTATATTGATTTAGTGATGAAAAGAATTATAGGTTTCCTTAATTGGATACATTGGAAGGGTGTGGAAAATACCCTTGTTTGGAATATAAATTTCATATATGTTGTTAGGGATTCATGGTAACCTTGTTTCCTCAAGCGATGAACCAAAATACTAGACTTTCCACTTGTAAGTCTCTAGGGTTTGATGTTTAAAGTTTTTAGTCTCGCGGGAGAGAAGAATCTCACTTAGTTGAGTGAAGTCATGGATTTGGTTATGGGCCATCTCTTTGTCTTATTTTAAGAAGTATCATAGTTTTGGGACGTGGTTTTTGAGGATTTTTGAACCTTCATAAGTATTTTGGACAAGTTAATGCCCAATTAGTACCATAATTCAATCCCTTGAGTAGGTTGTGGAACTCTACTAAATGCTTGCAACAATTAGACATTTGGGGATTGGGGGTTTTTAGCCTCAACCCCTCATCACATGGGTTGGAAAGTGCCATGATTGAGATTTTAGCCACTAAGGGGGATTAAACTTGTAGATACATTAATTGAACTATCCCTAAGTCATCAGAGACCATTCTTAGTCCTCTTAGTGGTCGGTGGCCTAGTTAGTAGTACCACCATTTGAAAATGGTGTGCTTGTTAGTTGACATCCATCAACCATACTAGGAAAAGGGATGAGGATCATTTCTCATTCCTTTCGATGGTGTGTTCTTTTGGTGAGCCAATTATCCAAGGTTTCTAGTTCCTAGTTAACACATATCACTTGATATAATTGGTTATGTTAGTTTTCATCCATCAGCCAAACCAATCAAAGCTTGTGAGTTCCATTCTAAGTTTTCTTGCTATCATAATGGAATAGCACTCATTTTATAGATGTGTGAGTTGAAGGGGACTCGATCTATGTGTAACAACACCAAATTTAACATGCAATTAATTATATCACATAAACAATTAATAATCAACCCAAAAACTGTTTAACTAATCATCATAGAATTTGCAGAAACATGAGCAAGACGACTTACCTGTAATGGCGATATTCCTTACTTGAGACTCCAAAGTTGCACGCTATCTAAATCCTGTTGACTGCAACAAAGTTTTGGGGACAACTCTCCACCCAACCATAGGCTCATTTGTATGTAATCTTTCCACAGCTGGCCACCCTCGAGCCCTCAATCAACGTACTACAGTCAGGGTATCCTTTGCCTCACAATACCTTTCTCTCCAGAGAATGAATGAAAGAATGATCTTTGAATCTTCCTCAATGTCTATTAAATAGACCAAACAATGGAATGGGAACCACATGCACACATTCATTGTGTCAACATGCAACTTAATTTAGTGTTCTCTTAGTTTAACTTACTTTTTTATTAACTTTACTTAATTTAGTGTTTCTCTTAATTTTATTTACTTTTTGTTAACTTTAATAATTTTTATAGTTTCTTAGTTTAACTCGTTGTTAATTTATTTCTTTTTACTTTTGTTAATTAAATATTTCTTAAATAACTCTTAACTTTACTTATTTGTTTACTGTTTAGGACTTCAATTTTTTTATTTACTATTCGTTTTTAGAACTCCAGTTATTGTTTACTGTTTTATTTATTATTATTATTATTCTCTTGACTTATTATTTATTTACTTATTTATTTAATTATATTATATTATTTATATATTATTTATTACTTTATAATTATTAGGGGAAATTACATTATGCTAATTAACGATCCATCCATCGAATTGAGTTCAAATATAAGGAAGCAAGAAGTTTAACCCAAAAGCTTATATCACTTGATGGTCAATTAAGAAATTTGATGTTGTTTGGATGCAAACATGGCCCTACACAATAGTGACATATGGGCAGGGGTTGCCACATGTCATCCATGTGTAATCTAATATGACATTTTACATGATACAATGTGGGAAGAGGATTTCTTTGTGTCAACCATGTGTCAGTGGTACATATGTTTATGTGGTTGTAAGAAGGGTAAATCTTTTGAGGGAATTTACTTTGTGTTTAGAGCTCAAATTTTGATGAAATTTATATCTTGGAAATTTCTCAAGGAGCCTAAAGATGATAGTGATCTTAGAAAAGAGTTTTAAATTGGTTGAAGGGAGATGAATTTTTATAAACCCACTTCCATAAAGTAATCTCGGAGGTTAGTTCTAAACATGTTATTTCCTCAAAAGGCCTTGATGGGACTGGGTCTTGTTACAACAATGGAGTTTTACACATTTTCGATTTGGCATGGAACATACTATCAATGAGAAATATTAATGATGTTGTTGTGTGGCCTATTTAATCTATTGGAATATTTAAAAATGGTTTAAGAAATTTTGGTACTTATTATGGTTGCTTGTATGGGCATTACATTTTACTAGTTTAATGCGCACATCATTCATTACAATTCTTTAGTTGCTACAATGAAGAGATTTGTGGTATATACATCTTTATAATCAAAATAAATAATGAAGAGTAATTATTATATACTCCTAATGGTTGTGCTTTCTAGGTACCTAAATAAAATATTCCTTCAAAGAGAAGTTTTCCATAAAGAAGACATTGCTATGGCACCATAAACTGGGCCATATAGGTGAGAATGGCCTATGGGCCTTAAAAAAAATCTTATTGAGGTGTTCATTAATTGTTATCTTAAATTTGATTTCTATGAGAACTTTGCATATAAAAAACAAAATCATATTCAATTGTATTCTATTTTCTACAAATCTTCTATGTTTTTTGACTTGATTCATTTAGATGTATATGGTTATATTAAAGTTCCTTCATGTTGCAGGGGTTAGAAATTGAGGAACTTTTTGCCTCCAAAATACCCTTTTTAACCCCCTCCAAACACTAAATTTGTATTCCTAAAGTCCTCTTTTACACAAATCAAGGGATTACCATGGTGAAAGAAAACAACTAGAGGATTGTAAGGTAAATTTCTTATTTATGCAATAAATCTATAGTTTGGATGCATTGTTAAGTCTTAATTATTATTCCAGGGTTACTAATGAATGTTTTTTGGGTCTTGCAACCCTTAAAGGTCATGCAACAAAGGTCTAAGTGGGATTATGTATACATCATCCAAAGGAAAAGTGGCACATGGGTCCCTTGGAGAGCAAAATCAATACACTTTGTCACTCGTCAAATTGGATCGTTGGTCAAACACCACACACCTAATTGGCTTCCTTATCTGACAGTTTTTTCAACATCAAAGCTAAGAATTTGGGATCTCTTGATTGAGCATTCAACTAGATTGCACCAGTTCATTCCTCTTTTATAAAATATTGATATTGATCTAATATGAGATTGGGAAACCATTCAAATATCTCATGATTATGTTTACAATAGGATTCAATCATGGCTCGTTTTAGCACTGATATGAACTGTTTTTTTATAAAAGCCTAACATTGGCCCTAGTACAATTTAGTGTTGGGAACACTAGGTTTCTCCTCTATCCTAAGTTTGTATTACGACTCACCAGTGAAACCACTCGGTCGAAGCTCTATCTACTGGTTTTATGTAAGAATATGGAGTTTCTAATATCAATGTTGATGCTGAGGTTTTTTCATTTGTTGTGTTAAGTTCATTATGATTTAGCTTTATCAAATAAGTAACATCATTAGTTGACCTAGGCCCACTAACCCAACACATTACCTTCCTTTATTTCTCTTGCTCTAGTTCTTAGTTCATGTGTGTCTAGTTTGGATCTAGTAGATAATATTATGTTTTGAGTAGAATGCTTATATAACTAGCAGATCAAAATATTAAATGGTTGGTATATGCATTATTTACATATGGATTTCTTTATGTCAATTTTAATCATAGAATAACATGGTTGAGCATGTGTATATTGGAATCAGAGTCTATTTGACTCTTTACTTATATCAAACCTTGAATATTTAGATGCTAAGATTGTATCTTGACCTACAATAACTTAATGAATGGTATTGTGGTTTAAGGGTGCACATCCTATATGAATGACAATAGATGTTGGGTTGGGATCCATTGTTGTGATGTATTTTGGATAATGTGTGTTACCTCTGCTTCATATATGCAACAATGACACATATATCCGTGAAGTGCATTAGGGGAATTTTGAGGTCTAAAATGGGCCTCCTACGGAAAATGTACAATCAAAATTCACTTTATGAGAACCAATCACATTTTAGGGGATGACATCATCCCCAATGGTTGAGGTGGCATTGATTAAGTTAAAGGTACTTACTTGTTACATTATCAATGTGGATAGAAACTCATGGTTAACCATGGTAGAGTTTTAAGTACTTTTGAAGTCAAAGTAAAGTACTAATATTAAATGTCATTTCACACTTTTTGAATAAAATATTATTATAGTCTTTTTATATTTTTTGAAAGAAACAATGCATATCCTTACATAATATTCATGTATTTACACATTTTTCAATAAATATTATATTTGTATATTTTCATATATTTATTTTTGAATTATATATTCATCTCATTTTATTTCATATTATAATTTCAAATTAATTATAATTTATTTTAACTTATTTAAGTACAAAGAACAAATGCATTAGTTGTTCAATGATAAATGGCATTTTATTGAAAAAAAACATTCTTATTTATAGTCACATCAATACAATTTTTTTATTAATTTTATTTTGGTACACCTTTTCAATTGAATTTAACCATGGTTACATGGATTGCGGTGAAAAAAGTAAAATGAAAATTCATCAATATTATTTTATTGGTTTAGCTATTATTTTATTATTTCCTTAGGAGGCCCATTTTAGACCTCAGAATTCCCCTAATTTTCACTTATGGTCACCATTTGTGTTTCATAAAGGATTTTTATTGAAATAAGAAATTACTTAGTACCTTTGCGCACTTCGAATAATTTTATATTTTTTATGAAACATGGCCTAAACTCTTTTGTTCCTATGTATTTTAGTGAAAGTACTATTTTTACATGCAAGGATAGTATATAACTTCGTGATATTTACATGTATTCAGATATTTCACATATCAATATAGGGGAAATGTTTAAGGGATATTGTACAATTTGTATATTAGATCACCATCTATACTTGTTGTAGATTTGTATTCAATATGCATGGAACATATAATATTTATCAGCGTTGAGTATGATTAAGATTTAGATATGTAACCCCTCACTCCACATTTACCCGCTTTTACAAGCTCTCGAGGGTAAACATGGGTTGAGTACTACTATGACATGACTTGACATCCAAGTTCTAGTTAAGGAAGTGGGGCGTATAAACCGGGAACTTACTGGCATCCCTGAGGGACTACAAATCACTAAGGAGCCTGACAAGCACCCTAGGATATCAATCCTCGACCTGGAACTATTTTTCACTAACTTGACATCCCAACCACACCCTTGACACATTGTGCATGTAGTTATGAGGCTATAACAACACCCATAAGCCTGTCTACCAGGAGTTATGACCTAATATCCTAAATTATGTGCCAACAATTGCAAGATCTATGTCACTTTTTAAGGCTAGACTCCATACCACTACCTAGAACTACCTATAACTTTCTAGAGTCATGGTTAAGATGATATCAATGCCAACCATTCAAAACTTGAACAAGATATTGAACTAGACATGCATAATTCATAATAGGCATTTCTTCAAACATGTGGTAAACACAAAAGTTATAGGTCATGAATGCATATCTGATCATAAACTTCTGAACTTCATTTGATAATCACCAAGAAGGACCTATGCCCTCTCAAACTAGCTGTAAGAACACTTGTTAGCCCATGCATTAATCAACCATTCATTAACTTATAAAATCATGAACAAGAGCCATATCTAGAGAATTCCACTTCCCTATGATGTGGTAACTCTGAAATATTTACAGGAAATGCATCTTGAAACTGCTGCAAAATCATATATCTCTTCAATACTTTATCATCCTCAACATACCTCCCTTTGTCACTGGAAATATGAACTGCAATAAATACACACCCTTTCCTTCGACTGCACTTTGTCTACATAATTGTAACCATTCTCACTGACATAGGATTCTTCTTACCTTGTAAGATTCTTCTTTCCCCATCATCATCCAAACTCTCAATCGCCTTGTCATAGAAATCCACTTTAGTCCTGTGAATGTATAACCAATCCATACCCAACAACATATTGCATGATCCCAATGGAAGCACATTTAGATGTACTAAAGAAGACATACTCTTAATCTCAAATTCACAATATCTCACCCAATGATGAATTCTTTTCTTGGTATATGTAGACAACTATAATAACCAAGATTTTGCATGCACTTCTTTATTCAAAAAACACTTATCCACCAGGTCAAGACTGATATAACTATAAATAGATATAGTTTCAATCAAAATACAAATAACTTGATCATAAAGCTTACCTTCCATCTCAATAATGGATGCTTGATGATCAACGTGCCTATTATCCAATGTTGCATAAATTCGAGGTATAGTTTGTCCAACATCCCCAACTTTTTGTGCCTCCTAATCACTGTAAATCTAGGGTCTTCCAACCTGATACTATGGATAATCTCTCCCACGATGATCCTTTCCATAAGTCCAACACTGCAATAACTTTCAACCATCATCCTTGTTATGTTCCTCAGAATAAAATCCTTGTTCTTTGTCAACTACGTTGAACCTATTATGCAGTGATACATTCTCCTTGTCATCTGTATCCTAAGGCTTTCCTCTTTTCTTGGCCCACTTTCCAATCCTACTTGGAATCATACTAGTGCTTCGATTGCTCATACAATGATTTAAGTTTTTTATGGCTTCCTCCAATGATCTAGGCTCAACAAATATAATCATGTCTTTGAATGATACTGACAACCCACTGATGAATCTTTGAATCTTTTCTTTCCCCTCCTTAAGGTAAGGTACATATCTCAACATCTCTAAGAATCTGATAGTATACTCCTCATCAGTAATAGATCCCATCTTTAGCTCATAAAACTCCTTTTCCCTATCATCATAGTATCTCTCAGATAGATAATTCTTGCTGCAAAGTCTCTCAAATTCACTCCAAGTCAACTCCTCTTCTTGAATACCTCTAACATTATTTACATATTCCCACCAAATTTTTGATTTTCCTTTAAGGTTGAAATTGGTTATCTTTGGCTTTCACATTCTTTGAGTAATCATGCTATTGAAAGAACTTTTTAATCCCAAGTTAACCAAGCTTATGCATCGTATGACTTCTTCATTTATCCATTAAATGTAGGAGGATTTTCTTTCTTGAGTTCCTTTGGAAAGTACTACTTCTCATTCATCCTATACATATGGTGATAGCGATGATGATGCTGTCTCTCTGATCCAAAACTAGAATAGAATTTGTGGTCATTATCCCTCTTTTCAGGTGTATCCATGAACCTACCATCTATGATTGTATCATCCCTATCAAACTTGTATCTTGATTAATACCTGCTTCCATATGCCCCATTAGTTCTTTCCTCATGTCCATGACTGATCCTAAGTGGTCTTTGTCTCTGCAAGTCTGAAAAACTCTAAAGGATAATTTCATTAACCTCTGATTGTTTCTCCTGTGCCCTAACAAGTCTTTCCTGTAACTGAATTATTCTTTCATTTTCCACCTTACAACTCCTTATATTTTCTTTCAAAATTCTCAGTGTGTCTACTATGTGAGGGGAGTACTCATCACCATGTTTCTTATTTGATCTATAAGGAGAATCACATGAAATGTATTCTACCATCTTGGTTGTCATCTTTGATTTTCTTCTTTTACTAGGTCCCTATAATACTAGTGTAACCCCTTATTTTTATTGTTAGTGTAACCCATCTTATTCTTATTTTTGTGTCCATCTAGTCCCCATCTTATTATTATTATTGTGCCCCATAGAATCCTATTATTGTTATTGTTGTGCCCTTACATTATTATTTTTATGTAGGCTTTGATTATATTGTGACCCCTTAGACTCCTATATATAGAAAGGAGGTCTTGTCATTTGTATCCATACAAGAATTGTTCATTTATGTAATGTAATGAAAACTTAAACCTTGAAGTGGATAATTTTTGAGCCGTTGATCTATCTTTTATTCTATTTTGTGAGTTGGTTGTATAACACTTGGTATCAAAGCTTTAGATTCTAGGGTTTCACTTCTTCAAACAGGTCACCTTGAAATTTTTGCTATAACATTTTTTATATGAAGCTTCAAAAGTTGAAATTCCAACCATGTGGAGCCTAAATATTGGTGAACTTTTTTTACGAATTTCAGGTTTTGGTTCGCTATATTTTTGGAGATATGATCTAAGTAAGTTAGGGTTTTTGTTGGCTCCAAAATTTCATCTCAAGTAGGTGACCTTGGGAAAATTGTCATAACTTTCGTTTTAGGCGTCAGATTTGAATTCTATAAAAAGCGATAGAAATTTCACAGACTGTAGTTTTCCTTGTAGCAATTGTAGGGCCAAATTTTTAAACAGTGACACATGGAATCCCTTACAACTTTTCTCTACTAAACCAGTCCATAATCAGGTCATTGTGGGAGATTTGGCATAACTCTACATTGAAGAATCCAATATTGGTATGACTTGTGAAATTAGAAAGAGAATTCAGAGGACTACAACAAGACTCAACTTCAGACCATGGAGATACTAAATTACAAAGATACAACCATTTCAATATTGAGCTCCTAAAATAAAGAAAAATGTTTGTATTTTTTAAAAATTGCATAACTTTTTCTTGAAAAATCAATTTGAAGTGATTCCAAGCACATATTAAAGCATATATATCATTATTGGGTTCTAAAATTCCTCTCAAACAAAATAATTGCACACCCATTAAGCCCTCAAAAAGCTCTACTATGACGCATGAAGAGGAAGAATTGCAACATGATATATCAAAATTACGATACCAAGTGCAACAAATTTCGCTCTCGCAAAGAGTAACCAAAAATGAAAAGGAAGTTAAGATGGATGGTTTGAAGAATGGTTTAAAATCATACATGGAAGGTTTTAATGATGGATTAAAAGTAGATATGGAATGTTTGAAGGATGGTTTAAAAGAAGACATGGTAGGTTTGAAGGAAGGTTTCACAAAGTTTCTGCAAGAAATGCTTCCTCAGTGGCGAAAAGGTATTAAATGAAACTAATGATGAGAATAAAATAAATGTTAATCATGATTTCATAGACTATAACATTGGATTGAAGACCCACCATATTCCAAAGATCGATATGAGGAATTTTGATAACAAGGATTCAGTAACATGGATACTATAGATGAAACAATATTTTGATCTCCATAATTTGCAACACACACAAATGGTACACATTGCAAATTTTTATTTAAAACCCAATCAATTGGTATGGTATCAATGGTTTTGTTCGCGTAAACCACTTATCACTTGGTAAATTTTTATGGAGGAAATCATAGCACATTATGAGGATACTAAGAGCAACACCTTCTTTATCCAATTGATAAATCTCAAACATAAGGGTTCAATGGCAGAGCACATTGAGGACTTCCAAAAATTGAATATAAGGGTAATGATATTCCATAGGAAGATAGGATTGATGTATTCATAGGGAATTTAATGGATAATATCCAACATGAGGTTCGCCTTTGGGAACCAAATTCATTGGGGAAGGCATTCAAGGTGGAAAGAAAAGTTGAAAGAAAAATTATGGCAACAAGGAAGTCTACTACTCACAACTATAAAGATGGAAGTGTTGTTTCTCCTAGCCTTCCACAACCTACAAGGTTGAAACCAAAAAAAATGGAAGAAAAAAGAGCAAAAGGGCTTTGTTATAATTGTGATAGAAAATAAAGTAAAGGTCATAAGTGTGCTGAGAAGAAATTATTTTACATTTATTGTGAAGAGGAGGAAGAAAAGGAACAAGAAACATCAAAAGAACGGGATATGCACCAGGAACCAACCCTAGAGAAAGAAGAAATGAATCTGACCATGTCTTGTAATGAATTGGCAGGAATTACCACTCCTTAAACTCTCAAGATAGAAGGATATATCAAGAAGAAAAAGTTAATAGTGTTGATTGATTCGGGTAGTACCCATAATTTTATTCATTGTAAGATAGCTAAGGAATTGAATTGCTTCATATATCCAGAACCAGAGTCTCAAGTGATGGTTGAAAATGGAGGAACTATAAATTTCTCTGGAAAGTGCTATAATATAAAGCTAACCATGGGGGAATATGTATGGAATATTCCAATGATTTCCATTACAATGGGTGGTGTTGATATTGTACTAGGTGTCCAATGGTTACAATCTTTGGGTACGATAAATTTTAATTTTCAAGAACTTTTCTTGAATTTTTTTGGGAAGGAAAACAAGTTGAATTAAGGGGTATCACAGGGAAAATAGGAAATATAATCAGCTCTAATGGCATGACAAAGCTTTTAAATAAATAAAAACAAGGCGTAATTGTACAATTATGCTCACTAGAGGTTCAAATATCGAAACCATCTACTTTTCGAGATCTCCAAAAAGTCTTAGACAATCATTCCAAGGTATTTGAGACTCCCAAAGACCTCCCACCTATTTGTGATCATGACCATGCTATTAATTTGATTCCAAGAAGTGTTCCTCCAAACATTAGGCCTTATAGATATCCCTATGCCCAAAATAGTGAAATTGAACATATGGTTGTAGAAATGTTGAGGCTGGTATAATTCAACCTAGTCAAAGTTATTTCTCTGCTCTAGTAGTATTGGTGCATAAAAATGATGGATCATGGACCATGTGTCTGGATTATTGGGAGATAATCAATCTCACTATTAAAGATAAATTTCCCATTCCTATCATTGATTAGTTATTGGATGAATTACATGGAGTAATTTACTTCACTAAGTTGGATCTCTGTTTAGGATTTCATCAAATTAGAATGAAGATTGAATACATTCTAAAAGAAAAATTTAGAACTCATGAGGTCATTATGATTTTTTTGGAATGCATTTTGGTCTTACCAATGCACTTTCTACATTTCAAGGTTTGACGAATTCCATTTTCGAACCCTTCCTTAGAAATTTTTTGTTAGTATTTTTTGATGATATACTAATACAAAACAATTCTTGGAAGGATAATATTAAACATGTTGATAGGGTGCTCAAACTATTGGGGGAGAAAAAATTATATGCAAAAGCCTCCAAATGTTTCTTTGGAGTACAAGAGGTGGAATATCTGGATCACATTGTATCTCATGAGGGTGTTAAGGTAGAACCTAACAAAATTAAAGCCATTAAGGATTGGAAAATCCCCACAACCATAAAGCATATTCAAGGATTTCTCAAGTTGACAAGGTATTCTTGCAAGTTTGTTAATAATTATGGGAGAATAGCAACACCTCTAACAACATTAGTGAAGAAAGATGCATTTTCTTGGACTCCAGAAGGAGCTAAGGCCTTTGAACATCTTAAAGAGGCAATGTGCCAAGCACCGGTATTAGCTATGCCAGACTTCACACAAACCTTTATTGTAGAATTTGATGCCTCAGAAAATGGAATTGGTGTTGTTTTAATGCCAAAAGGAAGACCCATTTCTTTTGAAAGTCGTCCAATAAAAGGAAAGTATTTACACAAACCTATTTATAAGAAGGAAATGTTGGCAATACTACATGCACTAATGCAATGGTGACCTTATCTAATGGGAAGACACTTCAAGGTAAAAACATATCATGATAGTCTTAAATACTTTTTGGAACAAATATTATCTTCAAAAGAGAAACAAAAATGGGTCACAAATATGTTGGGTTATGACTTTGAAATTATCTACGAAAAAGGGAAGACAAATTTTGTTGCAGATGCACTCACAAGAAAATACAAGGATGTGGAAGCATTTCTTTGTGCCATTTCTATTATCCAACCATATTGGACAGCCGAAGAAAGGGATGAATGGAAGAATAATGAAGAAGTGTGGAAACTCATTAAAAAATTGAAATGAGATCCCAACACATATGATACATTTAGCTGAAAAATGATTCATTATGGTACAAAGATCACTTATATCTTTGTAAGAATTCCAAACTCAAACAAAAGATTCTTTTGGAGTTGCACACATCTCCCTTAGGAGGGAACTCAGGATTTTTAAAAACTTACCACAGGGTAAAAAACTATTTTTTTTGGGATGGCCTTAAATATGATATTCAAACGTTTGTGGCGGAATGTTTGGCTTGCCAACAAAATAAAGTTGAGACAATTAAGACCCCGTGTCTCTTACAAACTTTATCCATTCCAATTCAATGTTGGGAGGAGGTTTCAATGGATTTTATCATAGGTTTACTCAAGTTTGGAGGAAAGGGTGTCATCATGGTGGTAGTTGATAGACTTACCAAGTATGCACACTTTTGTGCATTATCTCATTCATTTAAATCAAGAACAATTGCTATTGCATTTATGGAAAAATTCAAAAGCTACATGGAAACCCAAAGATTATTGTAAGCCAAAGAGATCACATTTATACTAGAAATTTTTGGACGAAATTATTTTATTGTCTGGGTACTTAATTAACTCATAGCTCATCTTATCATCCTCAATCTAATGGGAAACTGAGATAGTGAACCAATTTTTGGAAGGATATATTCATTGCTTTGTATCTGATAAACAAACACAATGGGTCAAGTGGTTACCTATGGTTGAATGGTGGTATAACACTTCCTTCCATACTGCAACAAAAATGACCCCATTTATGGCACTTTATGGATATCATCCACGATCCATCACATCATATTTAAGAGAAAATTCTAAGGTTCAAGAAGTGGAAGATAATATTGAGCATCAGAAACAAGTTATCCAACTCTAAAAGGATAACCTCACTTTAAGGCAAAATCGAATGAAACAACAATCAGATCAGCATCACAATGAAAGAAGTTTTTATGTAAGCGAATGGTTATTTTTACGGCTACAACCATACAAAAAAATGTCCCTAAAGCAAGCTAATAAGGATAATAAATTATCACCAATGTACTATGGTCCTTACAAGGTGTTGCAAAATATTGGTACTATGGCATAAAAATTGGAGCTTCCTACATCTTCCTGAGTGCACTTACTTTTCCACGTTTCATGCTCAAATAAGATTATAGGTGACAAGATCCTAGTTCAAATAATAATATTGCCAGAAATTGATAAGGAAGGAAATATCATATTGAAAGTTGAAGCAGACGCGAAAACTAGAACACGACAGCTACGAAATCGATCAGTTTCAGAGTATCTCATCAAATGGAATAACTTACCCATTGAATATTCCACATGGGAGGATGATATTTTTATACAGAAGCATCTAGAACTACTCAAACATTGAGGAAAACACTTTTTTAAAGAAGAGGGGCATGTTAGGTCCTTATAATAATAGTTTATCCCCTTATTTTTATTGTTAGTGTACCCCCCTATTGTTATTGTTGTACCCACGTAGTCCCCATATGGTTATTATTGTGCCCCATAGAATCCCACTATTGTTATTGTTGTTCCCTTAAATTATTATTGTTATGTAGCCTATGATTATATTATGATGCCTTAGGCTCCTATATATAGAAAGGAGGTCTTATCATTTGTATCCATCCAATAATTGTTCATTTATGTAATGTAAACGAGGTTTCCCCCTCAAAGAGGCTAATTTTTAAGTTGATATATATTTTCTTCTATTTTGTGATTTGGTTTTATAATTTCTTCCTGCAAACATGCAATGTCTCATAAACCAAATATTAACAGGATCAAACATACCTTAGTGAAGCTCAGGCGAGGTTGTCTCATCTTCACAATCAATCTGGATTAGCATAGCATGTGTATATATAATAAAATCAACATATCAATCACCACAACATCATCATGATGACACATGACCACAACAATGACCATCACAATGCTTGCATAACAAACCCATCGAAAACTAAAATTCTTGCACAATACTCAAACCTATCCCATCTAGTCCAAGTGTTTGACCTTAGGAGCTATGATGCCACTCTCTAACACCCCACTCCACATTTACCCAATTTGACCTGCTCACTAGAGATAAACATGAGACGAGAGTTATTATGCATGACCCAATTTTCAAGATGCATTTATGGAAAATGGGTTCTGTTAGTTCCCAAATCCACTTCAGGCTGAAATAAGGCAGAAGAAGGACAACACCAAACCATGCTCAGCCTCGTAGCTAGCCCTACGAGGACATGAGAGGGCTCTCTCCGGGTCTATCTCGGCAAAAAATGTCCAATAGGGCCTGAGATGACCTATAATGAATATTGATTTTAGGCTAGTAAATAAATAGGAAAGACGTATTTTGATTTTTAGGCTGGGTTTTCTGGGCTGTATGGGACCAAGAAGGGTGAAAATGTGAAGTTGGGAAACACTTTTTGCCCTTTTTTGATGTTGAAAATTGTAATTTTCTATGATTTTCAACTTCAACTCCACTAAACTCATATTTTTATTGCAAATTATGCTTTGAAATAAAAACAAGAATTGTAGATAATTGTCTTACCTCCATACCCATATTTAAAAAACAAAAAAAATATTGACATATAGAGGGGTAAATTGCTTGTTTACTAACTGCATATACTTGAAATTTTCAGGCAAACATAAATAGTCACTTTATTATCCTTTGCTTTTTTTAGGAAAGGTTATTCATTTTTTGGAAAAAAACCATAGCGTCATAATCTGCATATATTGCACTAGTGCACAAACTATTTTTCGGTAATATTTGGATTAAATCACTATTTTTTATTATTTTTTGAAATGGACGAAGACAAAAAAATAGTGATGTTTCAGTACATTTTATCATCCTTTGATTTTCTTTTCAATGTGATCATCAATAAGAAAAATGAGAGTACCCTTTTGAAGTAGACAGGGAGAGGAAGTGCAGTATGATTTTTTTGAATTTTTTGGTGTCCTCATTTGAAAGTTATTGAATTTTCATTCAGTGCAATTTTTCGAACAATGAAATTCCAAGGTGACACATTTTAGTAAAAAATTAATAAAAAATTGAATTTTTTAATGAAACTCCACAAATCTCATATCATCAGAAACTAGATTCAGAGATGAATCTAATGGTACTTTGTCCGACATATAACATTTTGTTTTTGTAGGTGTTTTGCCCCTCCAAAGTTGTAGGTTCCTCAAAACTGCAGAGTTTTCTGAGTTTTTCGTTGACCAGAACTTCTCGGCCGAGAAAAACTCTCGGCTGAGAAATTTTTAAAACTCTCGACCGAGAAATTTAAACCAATTTAATGTGCGGGAAAACTCTCGGCCGAAAGTTTTAAAAACTCTCGGCCGAGAGTTTGCGCAATAAAACTTTCGGCCGAGAGTTAGAAAAACTCTCGGCCGAGAGTTTTTGAATGTTAAAAACTCTCGGCCGAGAGTTTTTCTAACTCTCGACCGAGAGTTTGCGGCCGAGAATTTTGTGACCACAACTCTCGGCCGAGAGTTTTCAAAACTCTCGTCCGAGAAAATACGAAATATTAAAAATCTCTCGGACGAGAGTTTTGAAAACTCTCAGCCGAGAAATTTAGTTGACTTTTTTTCTCGGCCGAGAAATTAAAAATTTCTCCCGAATTCTATCTCATGCCAAAAAGTGTTTCCCAACTTCGCGTTTTCGCCCAGAAACAACATGAGCAGAGAAGTTAAATCAAAGACACAGATTGTTTCGTGAGGCAAGACAGGCAGAAAGTCTAGCAATTAGATTTGAAATAATATGAAGTGGAAAGATTGTTAAGAGGGTGAAAAGGGCATAAATACATGAATCGTTTTCAACAGAAGAAAACATAGAACATGAACACTTTCCCAAGGCAGAGCAGTAAACTGGATTCTACCTTTCTTACTCAAAAGAATTCATCTAGAAATGATTATGAATGACTAGTAAAACATAACGAGATACATATGAGACAGAAAGAAAAACATTTGCTAAACTCACACCACAGGAATCTCATGAACCAGAGCTGCAACCTTTCATTAATTCTCTGTAAAAAATTGTACAGCGAAGTTTTCCTCCACACTTCTCCCAGAATTCTCCCCTCCTTTTACAAATGTTTTACAATACAATAAATAGACTCTGCTATGAGAAAACAGATTGACCAAAAACAAGGGTTTGTTTCAACTGGACTGATAAAGATAGAAAAGAGAACAACGTTCCCCTTGAAATTCTCTGATGACCAACTAAAAGACCAAGTCTGGAGCGTAGACCCTTTGAAATGCAACTAAAGTCATAAATAGGAAATCGAATCCTATTTCTCTGCCCCGGTGGATGTCTTTGTTTAATTTTGGCTTTCGGTCTTTGACTTTTCACCTTGATATTTTGTTCTCTGCTGGTGGCTGTAGTTCGAACTCCTCCTTGAATGGTTTGAAGACCAAGTTTAGCTTCTCGTTTGTGACTTCATTCAAAGGAGGATTCCACTTGGGAGAGTTATCTTTTTCAATCATCATAGCCCGAATACCCTCATACATATCATTGGATATTACACCCCTCAATGTATTTATTGGAAGTCGAAACTCCTTTTTAAGGCATTCCGATAGTGTTTGATTGCACCCTTGTCGAGTTGATTGGAAAGCCATTTTTAATCCTGTTGGAGAGATTATTTTCAAAGCCTTAATAGCTTCTTTGACCCATTCATTTCCTTCCCTATTTCTCTTCGTTTACCAAATATTCTATAACTGCCTCTACAGTGTCCTTGGAAAAGCACTTTTCAATCAATGAACAGTTATGCAGAATGCTTTTCTCCCCAGGCTGGACTTGAATAGAAAATTCTTCAATTGTTGCTTTGACAACATCTTTGTCTCCAGAATTCAAACTGGTTAACGCTTCTCAAGTTCTGGAAATTTCTCAGATGGAACATAATGAGTGGCAAGACCAATTGCAATCATCTCTGCACCATCTAAATGTGCTCCTGTTAAGGCTAAATATTCCCCAAGTTTTCCTGGAAGATGTGAAAGAATGTATGAATTGTTGCAATCAGTGTGAAATCCAAAGGCAGCCTCGGGAGTTGCAAAAACAGTTTTTTCTGTCACTACTGAAAACGTTGTGGGAACTGCAAGACTCGCACCTCCTCCCATCGCAATGCCATGAACTATTGAGACCAGAGTTTTCTTGTATGTATGAATGTGATATTGAAGCCAATAAATACTATAAACAACCTCAATAAAAGATTCATCTGCCCTTTATACCTCTGAGCAAAGTATTGATTTAAAAGAGCAGCCTTTGCGTGCCTAATATGGAGATAATCACGTGGCTCAGGAGGGAAACGTGTACACACGTTTAAATTCAGAAAAAACATTGGCGTATTCCAACCATTCATCAATCTGAGCTGCCGCAAATGCTTCACGGTTGTAAAAGTCAGGCAAATTCGTGCGAATTATTGGCAATTTGGGTGAGTTCTGGAAATTTTCAGGCTCCCTGACTGTATGCGCCGCGCAGCATACCCAATGCGCCGCACCTTATGGATGCGCCGCGCATGTGTTATTTTGCACTGAATGGTCGCGCCTAGTGCACCGCGCCTCACCAGTGCACCGCGCACCGATTTTTTGACCAATTTTTCTCCAATTTCACCTTGTTCACCCCAAATGACTTTGTTTTTCTTTTTCTGAGCTTACACATTTGGAAACATGATTTTTACATGAAGATTTCCAATCTTAATTTTTCCAAATCCATTTTCGTAATGTTTGAAAATGCCTTTAGTTACAAACTCTGTTTTTGGGACTTCTTCACTTCATTTGAATTGATGATGAATTTCTTTGTTCTGCAGGGATGTTTGGCATTGGATTTCGGCCAAGGATCAGGGGAGGCTGCATGTGAACATCTTCAACTAAAAAAATTTGAATAATTACATATTTGAAAACAAATTTAATGATTTCTTCTTCAAAATAGAGTTTTGAAGAAGAATCACTCTTGAGCATTTTGATGATGAAATTTTGTAATGGAAACTGATTTGGAACCTCTCATGCAGACTTAAATCGACAAAACCCTAGACCTAAAACTCTAAAAGACTCTTTGCTAACCAAAGACCATCCATGACTATGAATGACTGAAACATTGAGTTTGATGAATTCTGATGAACCTTAATGATCAATCACAAGCCAGCAGATACATGACATGAGGAAAATAAACAACAAGGCCCTTCCTTCAGATTATGGCATGCTCCCTAGCGAAATGAAATTGAGTGAATCAAGCGAGACACCTAAAAATTAAATTTGAAAAGAGTTTTGATCTCTGATGGAGGACTAACAAGACCGACTCTAACATTGGCTCCAATGGGGATGGTAGCTCCCTGGAGGTGCCAAGAACGGCAGATCTTTGGGAGAGAAAACCAGTGCCTTCGTCCATTGGGCTATGGAATCCATTATTTTGACAAAACAACTCAAGACTGTTGACTAAATTTATTTGACTGAAACTTTAACTCAAACTGACTTGATGCAAACTGAAATGACTTGAAAAAACTTGACTCTAACAAACTAACTCAAGACCTGAACTTAAAACTTAAAGCTTGATGGCAGTGCATGACCACCTGTGTTTCTTACAAGACAATGTACCATCAAACTATATCAAAATGCCAATGTAACCAATCAAGAAAATGCCTTCTTGATTGATTCTCCCGATCAGATCTCCTGGTCAACAATAAATACTGGTAACTGGGCATCAAAAAACATAATTGACCATGATCTCCTTCATCACTGAATACTGCAATAATCACCTTCACTTCTGACTGCAACAGATTTGCCAGTGGATCCTGAAAAACATGAAGATTTACCTCCTGCTGAAGGAATAAGGTGTCTTTTTCTCCTGCTTCTGATCTTCCTTCAGAATGTAATTCAGTAAAAGTATGTTCCTGGTCCTCGAATAATTCTAAACAAGTAGATGAGAAGATCTCCTCTTGGAAAAACATTTCAACACATGAGACATATGAAGAAAAATCTGAAAGGCAATCTTGACTGTAATGACCTTCTGTAGTCTGAATATATTTTTGATCATCTTCATATGATATAACAGCCAGATTATCATATTCCTCATTACATTCATCAATCATGAGAAAAGCAACTTCAGATGTTTCTTGAAACCCAAACATGACATTTCTATCATCTACCATAAATTCATCGAGAGAAACTTTTTCACTTACTTGAACAAAGATCTCATCTTGTTGTTCATGAATTGACTGGATTACCTCTTTATGAAGATCTAGTTCCGGTGGGATGAGAGCATTTGGATCCACAACTCTGTCTTTTTCATTTCTGATGATCTCAACAGCAGAGCTCTCCATTATGGGATTCAACACAAGGTATTCTTGGTTGCCACAATCTGGATCTAAATCTGAAAAGACTGACTTAACATTATCACATTCTGAAACTGAAACTTGACTTCCCTGCATGCTGTCTTCTTCTATGGACAGATCTGAAACGAAACTTTCTCTTTCATCATTCTCCATTGTACTAAGATCTTGATTCTGTTGTTGAAATGGATTTTCATACAATGCTTCCATGATTTCTTCGTCCATCAATTCATTATCTCCATAAAAATTCTCAAGATCTTCAATGAAACTATGAACATGGCTACAACAATTCTGCACTAACATTAAAGATGGACAATATTCTCTGTACCTTTCAAAGAATTTTGTATGAAAATCTTTTAGACAATAAATAGAAGCCGGTGGAAAACTTTCATACCAAGATCGGGCTTCATCTTCCAGAGTAGCCATAAACATTTTCATCAAATAGTCTTCAGGAAAATCGATCTTTAATTTATGCACATGAATGTGAAATTTCAATAGATGAAGAGTAGCGTCATTACCTTCCACATTTATGAACATAGGCAAATTCTGAAGCCAATCCACCTTGGGCATTTTATTTGGAAAACCTAGGATGTGATCTCGGCTCATGGGAGCGTATCTTCTTGCAACTCGATCCATCTTGAAAACCTTAAAGCTATTGATCTCCCTGTAGTGAATTCACCATGAATCATTGATCTCTGGATTTTTCAGTGAATGAAGTCGCCAGGTGAATGATTTCAGCCTTGCGGTGTCTGATCGTTGTTCACCCTCAACCATCAGATCTAAACTTTGTCATCCTTTACCGGGGAGGATCCCCAATATGGTCGCCACTATGTTAGTTCCCAAATCCACCTCAGGCTGAAATAAGGCAGAAGAAGGAAAACACCAAACCACGCTCAGCCTCATAGCTAGCCCTACGAGGACAGGAGAGGGCTCTCTCTGGGTCTATCTCGGCAAAAAATTTCCAATAGGGCCTGAGATGACCTATAATGAATATTGATTTTAGGCTAGTAAATAAATAGGAAAGACGTATTTTGATTTTTAGGCTGGGTTTTCTAGGCTGTATGGGACCAAGAAACAGCATGAGTAGAGAAGTTAAATCAAAGACACAGATTGTTTCGTGAGGCAAGACAGGCAGAAAGTCTAGCAATTAGATTTGAAATAATATGGAGTGGAAAGATTGTTAAGAGGGTGAAAAGGGCATAAATACATGAATCCTTTTCAACGGAAGAAAACATATAACATGAACACTTTCTTAAGGCAGAGCAGTAAACTGGATTCTACCTTTCTTACTCAAAAGCATTCATCTAGAAATGATTATGAATGACTAGTAAAACATAACGAGATACATATGAGACAGAAAGAAAAACATTTGCTAAACTCACACCACAGGAATCTCATGAACCAGAGCTGCAACCTTTCATTAATTCTCTGTCAAAAAACTGTACAGCGAAGTTTTCCTCCAAACTTCTCCCAGAATTCTCCCCTCCTTTTACAAATGTTTTACAATACAATAAATAGACTCTGCTATGAGAAAATAGATCGACCAAAAACAAGGGTTTGTTTCAACTGGACTGATAAAGATAGAAAAGAGAAAAACATTCCCCTTGAAATTCTCTGATGACCAACTAAAAGACCAAATCTGGAGCGTAGACCCTTTGAAATGAAACTAAAGTCATAAATAGAAAATCGAATCCTATTTCTCTGCCCTGGTGGATGTCTTTATTTAATTTTGGCTTTCGGTCTTTGACTTTTCACCTTGATATTTTGTTCTTTGTTGGTGGCTGTAGTTCGAACTCCTCCTTGAATGGTTTGAAGACCAAGTTTAGCTTCTCGTTTGTGACTTCATTCAAAGGAGTATTCCACTTGGGAGAGTTATCTTTTTCAATCATCATAGACCAAATACCCTCATACATATCATTGGATATTACACCCCTCAATGTATTTATTGGAAGTCAGAACTCCTTTTTAAGGCATTCCGATAGTGTTTGATTTCACCCTTGTTGAGTTGATTGGAAAGTCATTTTTAATCCTGTTGGAGAGATTCTTTTCAAAGCCTTAATAGTTTCTTTGACCCATTCATTTCCTTCCCTATTTCTCTTCGTTTACCAAATATTCTATAACTGCCTCTACAGTGTCCTTGGAAAAGCACTTTTCAATCAATGAACAGTTATGCAAAATGCTTTTCTCCCCAGGCTGGACTTGAATAGAAAATTCTTCAATTGTTGCTTTGACAACATCTTTGTCTCCAGAATTCAAACTGGTTAACGCTTCTCAAGTTCTGGCAATTTCTCAGATGGAACATAATGAGTGGCAAGACCGATTACAATCATCTCTGCACCATCTAAACGTGCTCCTGTTAAGGCTAAATATTCCCCAAGTTTTCCTGGAAGATGTGAAAGAATGTATGAATTTCTGCAATCAGTGTGAAATCCAAAGGCAACCTCGGGAGTTACAAAAACAGTTTTTTCTGTCACTACTGAAAACGTTGTGGGAACTGCAAGACTCGCACCTCCTCCCATTGCAATGCCATGAACTATTGAGACCAGAGTTTTCTTGTATGTATGAATGTTATATTGAAGCCAATACATCCTATAAACAACCTCAATACAAGATTCATCTGCCCTTTATACCTCTGAGCAAAGTATTGATTTAAAAGAGCAGCCTTTGCATGCCCAATATGGAGATAACCACGTGGCTCAGGAGGGAAACGTGTACACACGTTTAAATTCAAAAAAAACATTGGCGTATTCCAACCATTCATCAATCTGAGTTGCCGCAAACGCTTCACAGTTGTAAAATTCAGGCAAATTCGTGCGAATTATTGGCAATTTGGGCGAGTTCTGGAAATTTTCGGTCTCCCTGACTGTATGCACCGTGCAGCATACCCAATGCGCCACACCTTATGGATGCGCCGCGCACGTGTTATTTTGCACTGAATGGTCGCGCCCAATGCGCCGCGCACCGATTTTTTGACCAATTTTTCTCCAATTTCACCTTGTTCACCCCAAATGACTTTGTTTTTCTTTTTCTGAGCTTTACACATTTGGAAACATGATTTTTACATGAAGATTTCCAATCTTAATTTTTCCAAATCCATTTTCATAATGTTTGAAAATGCCTTTAGTTACAAACTCTGTTTTTGGGACTTCTTCACTTCATTTGAACTGATGATGAATTTCTTTGTTCTGCAGGGATGTTTGGCATTAGATTTCGGCCAAGGATCAGGAGAGGCTGCATGTGAACATCTTCAACTGAAAAAATTTGAATAATTACATATTTGAAAACAAATTTAATGATTTCTTCTTCAAAACAAAGTTTTGAAGAAGAATCACTCTTGAGCATTTTGATGATGAAATTTTGTAATGGAAACTGATTTGGAACCTCTCATGCAAACTTAAATCGACAAAACCCTAGACCTAAAACTCTAAAAGACTCTTTGCTGACCAAAGACCATCCATGACTATGAATGACTGAAACACTGAGTTTGATGAATTCTGATGAACCTTAATGATCAATCACAAGCCAGCAGATACATGACATGAGGAAAATAAACAACAAGGTCCCTCCTTCAGATTATGGCATGCTCCCTAGAAAAATGCAATTGAGTGAATCAAGCGAGACACCTAAAAATGAAATGTGAAAAGATTTTTGATCTCTGATGGAGGACTGACAAGACCGACTCTAACAGGTTCCACATGTCCAGAAATATAATCACACTGTTATCAACCTAACTTGACCCAATAATTTTACCTTTCATTAAATTTAAATTTAACACAACTTTATATTTTTGGCATTTTTTGGGGTCCTAAATTTCCGAGGCCGTTTTGAGGGCCTAAACGACATTTTAATGTATAACAGAGAGATCGGTAATGTGCCAAATTGAATTTACAGTCTCTTTTCGGCCTCCTCATGGAGATCTTTGAGACTAAGCATTATGATAGTAAAACGAAGATCATATGCCAAAGTTACGACCCCGAGAAGTTTGAGGTCCAAATTACTCATTTATACAAACACTTTGTGTACATAGTGTTAGTGTCAATATGTTCAATGATCAAATATGATCTTTTAATTTACCTTTTGGCAGTCCTAGGTCAAATTTTTGTCTTTTCAAATAATTTTTGGTCACTGCATATGGTCTAGGTCTAAAATTCTACTCCCCTCATCCCATTCATGGCCATCATCACCTCAAAGGTCATCCCATTCATTTTCATTTAGAAGTCTTAGGTTATTCACTCCATCTCATCTAGGTTTGTTGTCTACGTATCATTGTTTTGCCTTTGAAAAGTCCAATTTGTCATCAAACAAGGCAAAAATTCCTTCATTTCCATCATATAAGTATTCTAAAGGGAGTTAGCATACTTATGAGAATAAATTAAGACAATTTGTCTTATTTCAAAATCTGTTTCAATATCAAAGGATTTCAAAAAGGCAAAATTTTCTTCATAGTCATTATTTTCACTAGAGGACAAAGAGTTAATTCAAAAGCTTATAAAAGTAAAAAAGAGGCTCATTCAAATCATTCTTCTCTTTTCATGTGTGGTAAATCTCCTCTCTTACCTCCATTTGACTCCATAGTGGTCGAGGGTTTACATAATATTGAAAAATTTGCTCCCAAGAGGCTTCTATTACGCATCTGTAGATTGTGTTATGCATCTGGCAGAGATGCTACGCATTGGGTTTTTGGTATCCAAATCACTAAAATAAGTTGAAGGATCATGGAAGAGCATTTTTAAATCTTATACATCAATAACTGGACATTCTAACATCCTCTCAAAGTCATTTTACACATAAACTCATTGATTCTTTTGCTTATCTCCGTTCCCACTACATTCTCATGTTTTTCCCATCATGGATTTTGTTCACTACACTAAACCCTAACTGTCTCATATAACACTAGCATACACCTCCCACATACATTATATTATCATTCCTCACCATCCATACCCTTCCTAAGGATCATTTACACTAAACCCTTATTTTTTGCCAATTTTTTAGTGTTAAACTAGGAAATTATTGTCTTTCCCTCATTTGACCACTTTTATCAGATCCACTTCACCTAATTTCACTCATATTATGGAGCCAGCATACAAGCCTACCTCCTGAATTTTTTTCAGAATTTTCCTTGGCTTCAAAACTCTTCATCTCACCCTCTAAGCCTACCCCATCCTTGTACTCTATTTTTCCAAATTGCACTACACATGCCCATTTCATCTACACACTAGGGTTCCATATTTTCATTGATATACATTATGGAGAGTGAGAATAAAATCCTCAAGGGTGGGCACCACATAAGATTTGAGCCCTCCACCATGCAAGAAATCAATGCTTCACCCTAGGCCAAAAGATGCTTTGAGAGGACTAGATGTTTGAATTTCTGTGAGAATATTATGAAGGGAGGATATCATATTCAAATTACAAGGTTATTTGCCTCTAATCTCAACATGGGAAATGCCATCATTGCAGGTGTGGAGTTTAACCTATCAACAAATGTGATTTCTTCAGCAACTAGTATACCTATTCATGGGCAGAAGTGTTTTAAGGGCATGGACATAGACCTTGAAGATTAAAAATTGTTTCTCAAACATCAAATGACCTCCAAAACCATTAATTTGACATTCCAAAGCCTTTTTCAAGTCAATTCAAGATTGTATGAGTGTTTGCCATCATTAGATTTTTTCTTTCCTCCATTTTAGTGTTTCTCATTTCTTATTTGGTTTAGGCCATTGGATAACCTTTTCCCACCATCATCATTAAACAACCCTTCACAAACCCTACCACGATACCCCCTACTACTTATATTTCCCTTTACCATTCTTCCAACAAAACCCTAAGTCCCCACTACACTTTCACAGAAAAACTGGAAAATCTCTGTGCTCTCCTATTTTGACTCACTTTCCCATACACATTTCAAGTGATTACACCTATATTATTGAGCTAACACATTACCCTAATCTTTCAATTTTTTTGGGAATTTTCCTCAACATCCTCATACCTCATCATAGCCCCTAAACCTACTCTATCCATATCCCCTGTTTTTCCAAATTCACTCATCCCTACCCACTCATTTAATCTAGGAAGGTTTGATTGTGTTCACAACTAATATGGAGAGTGAGAAAAAAATTCATAAGGGAGTTCATCATTACATGATAGAGCCAACTCAAACCCATGGCATCATTTTCAGAGTTTTGTGATCAAGCTAGGGTTTACATTGCACACAGGGACACATTTTCTTGAAAATAAGTTTCTGAAGAAATGGAGATGGATTTGCCAAAAGTGAAAGAGGTTTTTGTCAATAATAAGCCAAAGAATAAAAACCTACTTTATTTTATGCACGTGTTTTATGGTTTGAGATAAATTCTCAAAATATAGTTGCTCTAGGTCATTTTATGCACTTTTGGATAGGTTGTCTTCAAATCAATTTTTTAAGGGTTTGGAGTAGGGGTTTGCAGTGCTTGATGAATCCATTTTGTACCATACATCATAATATTTCCAACCATACCACTTTTAGTCCAAAAACCCTCTGGGAAGGCCTCCAAACAACCTCTCACAATAGGTGTTATGCTTCTGCTCAGAGTTCGCTATGCTTCTGCAAATTTTGAGTGATCAACGTCAAATTGGATTATGAGAAAATGAGACATTATTTTGGAAAAATGGAGGATTTTTTGGTTCATAACATGCCAAATAACAAAAAAATCTCTCAGTTTTGAAATTTTTTTTATGGTTAGAGATATATTGATCCATCTTTAAGCCCTATTTTTGCATAAATTTGTTTGGAAAATTCTGGACTTTTGGCAATTTTGGAAATTTGGCCTTCACAGATGCATAAAAAGAAATTTTTATGCTTGTTTTAGGGAATCCAAATGATGAATGGATTATATGGTTGATTTGAAATTGGGCAAACTTTTTAATGCTATGCAAGCTCCCCCATCCATATTAAAAATATGTTTCTTATGTGTATAGGAATTTTACTAAGATTTCATATTATCACAAGGATTTATTTTTGGTGTATTTCAATATGTAATTCCATGAGTAGGTTATAGACATTAAAAAATTAAGCACATGAAAGGAAAATACATCATACAGCTAAACACAAGCCATTTGATGGAGTTCGCCCCACCTGGGCTACATCTCCTTGAATCATCTCTAAGGCATGATTCATTATTATTATGCTCCAAATTAAAAATGAAGAGTACATCAATGTGATAAATTGAAATGGTAAGTTTATCCTAATAATAAACAACTCCTGCAAATTCCCTTTACCATACACTTACTGTCAGCAACACATGAGCATCTTACCAAGATCCCTTACTCAAATATGAAAGAGAATTAAATTTGTACGTCAATAACTGTAAGTGCATAAATAATATTTTTCTCTAAAACACATAAAGAGAAAAGATGAGAAAAATGCTAGAACACTACTGCAAAGGCTACTACTGCAAACATATGGAGGCTGGAAGATCCCTGCAAGATCATCTCCATCTCAAAATCCTCTAAGAACTGGCTTAATATATGAATGATCCATACACCCTCCTGGTTCAACCTACAATTTGAACTATAAGATGTGCTCTAAACAGAAAACATAAGTTACCAATGGATTCAAAGCATCCATAAACACCTGAGTGGCCTCTTTCGGTTTGTCAATTGGTCTACAGGTCCTCTAGGCATGGCCTCCTCTCCTGGTGGCCCTAGGCATATTTCATATTTAAGAGAGAGAAAATCCATCAATAAGTGCTCCTGTGCCTCTAAAACTAGTTCCAATGGATTCATAGCATGCCAAAATGCCAAGAATGACTTTTCCTAAGCCCATTTTGGTCGAATATTGCTCAATATAGGCCTCATTTACTCCAGGACTAGAAAACTTCCACTAAAACTAGAAGATTGCGAGTTAAGTCCACTAAAAGTGGAGCTTCTCCACATTTGGAAGGTCCTCTAAACCTTCCGCCAACATAATACACACTTAATTAAGTTATAAGCATGTAGTTAATTGTGGTTAAGGTGTGTTTAGCGCTAACCCGCACTTATCCGTAAATCTCAAATTATCATGGTATAACCACAGTTTAACGTAATTAAATACGTGCTAATCCATGTTTTAAATTTCCCGCTGGAATTCCTTAGCCCCTGCTCTTCTGTGCCTTGGTCACATGTAGGAGGGGGATGGCTCCCTCCTCCCCTGACTTCGACATAAGTTTGAAAATTTAAATAGTGGTGGTGCCCCACATAGTTAAGAACCAATATGGTGGCTTGGTGGTAAGCCGTGGCGCTTGTGGATGGGAGGTCGATGGGTCAAGCCCCGCTCCTCCACAAAAGTTTGTTACACAATATAAATTCATTCCCCTTATACCCTTAACCAGATTTCAGTTGTTGGGAGGGGCACATGGCGGCCTCCGGGCTAGCCACATGTCACAAACCTATTGGTCTAACACAATCCCATCAGCCAATAATATGTTGACACTTGTTATCTTCTGGGAAGTCCAATTGTGTGAATATTCCCTGGAATATACTTTTTATTGACTGGCCTGTACAGATGCCTAGTGAGCATCCTTGTCAGCCCTGCACTAATTTTTCTTGTTCTACACAGTGGTCATCAGGCTCTAACTTCCTGATACAGAGTCGAATTTTGATGAAACTAATTGTGTCGGAATCAGGGAAACAAGTCAGTCGCGGTCGATCAGGTTCCACACCTTTTTGAAAAACTTTTAATTTTGATCAAATTTTTTCCCCTGATTCATATTCCGATCACACCTTCCCACTGACATGATTTTGGACCCACAAAAGTTGATTATCTCACGAGTTTTGAACACTCTTATGTTTCCCAAGTTCTATCATCTTGATTCTACTTGGAGAAATATATGACAACAACTTTGGTCACTGACATGCCTTTCCTTTCCTTGCAAATGACCTGGCTCTTCAACCACTATTCTCCTTTTGTTGCTAACCCAAATATCTAGCACTTTCTGACTGATGTAACACTTTTTGTTTTACCAAATCGATTCCTCAGTGCCTTCCCACTGAGAATCATGCTCCTCCTTTTCATGCGATGCAAGCTTCTCTTTTGGAAACCAATTTTCCAATAAGCCCATCTAAGTGAACTACAGATGTGAATTAAAACATCAACAAAAATAGAAAATAAATGACCATTCTTTCACCTCCACGGTTCTAAATTCCACATTTGGAATAGTTCATTTTCCATCTCCTCTTCTTGATGTCAACACATAAATGATCTACAATGACTGCATACTTTTTCTAGCTGAAATTTTCTTGGACCTCTTGTCACAAACAACAACCATCATTCTGAAAAACACATCATGCAAGAAATATAACTTGATGACATATCCTCTTGCGCCTAAAAAAGAAAAAAAATTCACATCATGTGAACATCACCATGTACTCTCACATATTGGTGTAAAAACATCGACCAAACACAAGTCGACAAAACATGTATCATCAAACAAATGACTCTCAAGTGAAGCTTAAGCATGTATAATGATTTGAAGGTTATTTTCCCAAACAAAAATAATTTCACATTTCATGAAAACTTCGTCAACATCTCCCTTTCAAAATTGGAGACAAAATAAACTCTTCCAAGTCGATATGACATGCATGTACTTACAATCGACCAACACATGTCCACACTCATGCATATTAAAACACAATAAAATAATCAAAATTCCATTTTTCATAGACACTTCTCTCATGCATGTATTTGATTCCTCAAATATCTCACATAAGTACAATCATAGTACAAGAACCACATTCATGTACATGTACCCAAAGAGTGGAAACAAATAAATTTGCTGCAGTAAAATAAGTCTCAACATACTCCTCTTTCAAACACCTTCTTGGTGCAAACATGCAGCTTACAATGTAAAGGAACAAACCATTTTAGTGGCATCTATCCAAAGAACCAAGCAAGTACAAGCTTTGGATGCAAAGTCCAACACCTTGCTTCTTCATGTCCTCTTTTGTGACAATAGGTACATGATACCCAATCACTATCATCGGAAGATCATTCTTCTTGTGCAACATACCCCAAGCCTTCATGCTTAGGCATTTCTTTCACCTCTATTGGGTTCTTGATGCCTTGTTTATTTATACCAAGTCCTAAGCCTTCTTGGTATCCCATATTTTCCAAGATCTTGGACCCAATAACTTTGTTGTGTTTTTCAAAGTCTGCAAAATAATTTTCATCAATATGTGCATATAAATAAGAATCATATGCATGCTAACCATTTGTCTCATCTCTTGATTGAGACACAAAGATGGTTTCACACTCCTTCTAGATTCTCAAAGCGTTCTCTTGGACTCTTTTGTCTTCTTCTTTCAGCTCGTCAACATAAGGCGCCTATTGAACCTATTCCACATCATGTGGGAAAAAAGCATAAATTTTTCCATCTTCCATCTTGGAAGGATTTTCTACATCAGCAAATTGCATCAAATTTGTAGAAAACAAATAATTTTGTGGTGAAGATGGCGGTGAAACACCATTCTTTTTACCTTCTTCCCTTGTGAGACTTGTAGAATCTTCTCCTTGAAATATGATCTTAGAAGCCTCAATACTTTTTTAAGGTGAAAATTGAGGTGGAGCTTGTGGCAATCGTAGCTTCCTTCCCCTTGTTCCTACTTGGGAAGCTATACCAACAAGATTTACTTCTCCTCTCTGCCTGGTAAGCATTTTCACCTTACAACAGACAATCCTTTTTGCACAAAGCAACACAAGCAACAATGAACATGATTATTTGATACCTACTTGAGATGAATATGGGAAAACTTGTTAATTCTATGCAAGCTCCCTCATCAGTATTAAAAATGTGTTTCTTATGTGCATAGGAATTTTAATGAGTTTTCATATTATCATGAGGATTTATTTTTGGTGTCTTTCAATATTTAATTCCATGAGTAGGTTATAGACATGAAACCATTAAGCACATGAAAGTAAAATACATCATACAGCTTAACACAAGCCATTTTATGAAGGAGTTCGTGTAGAAATTTGCTGAATAATGAAGATTTATGCACTGAGATTATCCTGGTCACACACTAATTCGAATTCATGCATAACACATAACCTCTTCTACAATTGATCATCAATTTGCGGAAATAGAAACAGTCGCATGCGCACATAAACACAATATGTAATGGGGAAAGCTTATAGCTGAAAACCCCCAACTATTTTGTATATTATAATAGAAGAGAACATGTAACAATATCAGTACAATACTCCTCACAAGTACTTAGTACTGTCTCCAAAAGTTACACACAAACTAGCTCAGTTTTGAACAAGTCACAGGTTCAAAACTCATCCACTAATTGCCTGCCTCTATTGTGCAATCCAAGTTGGTTCAATGAGAGATCCAAGTTCAAATCTCCTTGGCTTCAATTGCGCAATCCTCATGGGAAATCTCCTCCAATGCTTGTGCAAATCTCATGCACAACTGTTGTCGCAACTAATAGCAAACTCACCCTTTCATCTACCTCTTCCACTGGTCTCCACTGAACTGTCCATGCACTGTAGTGAACTAATGTGTTCTTGAGTTGAATAATGAGTTAATAATTAGTGAATTAAATAATATTTAATTCACTCCACTCATTACTAGTTGATTAGTTAGTTAAACTAATCACAACTAGTTCAACTAAGTTAAACCGAACACAACTCCACCAACTGTCTCATCAACTCCACCAAACTTCTGCCACTGAAGTCCTAACTGAAGTCAACCATGCATGAGCTCACCAAACCCCAAGGAATAGCATAATTCATTCTGTCAGATGCATGGGCCACATCCGTAGCTCCAACTGAAGTGCTGTAAGAGAATAAACTAAAGTTTAGAGTCCAAATATTATTAAGGGCTAATAATATTTGACTGACCTATTTTTAGACAGGCAGTCTAAAAATAGACTTCGACATGTATGTCTAAAAATAGAGGTCCATCTATTTTTACCAACTCGACCAATCATCCAAGAATAGCATACTGCAACTCCTAGACCATGCTCCATATGTCCAAAAATAGACATAGTCTAAAAATAGACTTTGCGCCAAAAATAGCCTGCGGGCCCACTTAGTGAAGGCGACTTCATTTCACTAAGCTCCATCATCTTGTTGCATTTTCAACACTCCCTCTCAACAAGATGTGGATTATCTGCAACCCCTATCCTGCCTCTGTGGAATTCGAATTTGCTCCTGGTGAGCGCCTTCGTCAAGATGTCAGCATCCTGATCCTCCGTGGGAATATATGAAAATAACATGATTCTCCGCTGCACACAATCTCTGATATGATGGTACCTGATGTCGATGTGTTTGGATCTATCATGAAATACTGGATTAGCCGAGAGTTTAATGCAACTCTGGTTATCACAATAAATCACAGTAGGCTCCAAGTGCGACCCGAACAATCCAACGAGGATCTTCCTCATCCAAATAGCCTCGCATGCAGCCAAGCTTGCTGCCATGTACTCGGCCTCTGCTGAACTGAGTGCCACGGATCTCTGCTTCCTGCTGTACCAGGAAACTATTGTCGACCCGATACTGAAAACTCCTCCAGATGTGCTCTTTCGGTCCGTTGGGCTCCCTGCCCAATCTGCATCAGTGAAGCCGCTAAGCTTCGCTCCAACCTCCTGTCTGTACCACAGACCATATCCCGATGTGCCACTAAGATAACGCAATACATGCTTGCCTGCCTTCCAGAAGAGCTTGGTAGGCTTAACCATAGCTTGCGAAAGCTGGTTAACAGCATAGCATATATCGGGTCGTGTATTGACCAGATACATAAGCGACCCCACCAACTGTCGATAGACGGTGGCATCCACTACCTCTGCTGAAGTAGCATCCTCCTTCCTCCAACCACCAGGAAGAGGAGTGTCAACAGGCTTGCAGCCATGCATGTTGAACCTCTCCAGAATCTCCCGGGCATACTTGCCCTGAGAAACAAACAGTCCTCCACTGCGCTGCCAAATCTCCAATCCCGGGAAATAATGAAGGAGGCCCAAGTCCTTCATCTCGAACTCTCTAGCAAGGTCCTCCTTGCATGAAAGTATCAACAGCTCATCACCCGTCAAAATCAGATCATCTACATACAGTACAATGATCAGCAACTTCCCCTCCACCACAATCTGGTACAAGTTAGGATCCGCCTCACTCTTGGAGAATCCAAGTCCGGTGAAATAACTGTCTATCCGTGTGTACCAAGCACGAGGTGCTTGCTTCAGCCCGTACAGTGCTCTCTTGAGTCGGCAAACATGCGACTCACTGCTGAAGATCTCGAAACCTTCAGGCTACTCTATGTACACCTCCTCCTCAATGACTTCATTGAGGAACGCAGTCTTCACATCCATCAGATGGATGTGCCACCCCATCTACACTGAGAGAGCTAGGATCGTCCGTATGGAAGAGTACCTTGCGACAAGTGCAAAGGTCTCCTCATAATCGATCCCCTCGATCTGTGAGAAGCCACAGGCAAAAAATCTTGCCTTGTACTTCTCCACACTCCCGTCAGCCACCTGCTTCACTTTGTAGATCCATCGCAAACCCACCACTGATTTCCCCTCCAGTCGCGGGACAATCTCCCATGCATTGTTTCTGACAGTCGAATCATACTCTTCCACCATGGCATCTACCCATGCGGGTTCCTCCACAGCTTCCTCGAAAGAGGATGGCTCTGTCACGACACATTTGCTCATAAGAGCCATGTATCCAGTGTATCGGTCTGGTGACTGTCTTTGTCTGCGATGTGCTGTAGGTGGTCCTACAACCCTCTCTGCATCTTGAGCCAGTCACTCAGCTTCTGTAGTGCGCTTGCGCCCTCTGATGGTTGGCGTTGTATGAGTGGTTTCTTCCACTCCATGAACTTCCTCTTGTGGCTGATCCACATCCGGAAGCTCCTCCTTAGGAACTAATAGCTCCTCATCTGCATGCAAGTGAGGCTCCCTCTCAAGCGAACACTGCATGGCTTTCTCCTCCTAAAACTTGATATCCCGTCGCACAACAGTCTTGCGACTGTCTGGAAAATATACACGATAGTTGTGGGGCGTATCAGTGTACCCCACAAATATTCCAACCTCTTTGGTCGGATCCATCTTCTTTCTGGCGTCCTTCGTCACATGCATGTAGATAGGTGAGCCAAAAATCCTCAAATGAGAAATGTCAGGCCTCTTGCCAGAAAACGCCTCCTCCAATGTACTCATGCCAAGTATCTTGTGAGGACAAAGGTTCTGCACATACACTGCAGTGTTGCATGCCTCAGCCCACAAGTGAAGGGGTAGGCCCTGATCATGCAACATCGCCCGTGCAGCACCCACGATCGTTCTGTTCTTCCGCTTAGCAACCTCATTCTGCTGTGGGTTATGGGGTGCGATGAGCTCTCTCTGAATCCCTTCTGCGCTGCAAAAGTCCTTGAATTCAGTAGAGATGAATTCACCACTATTGTCGCTCCTAAGAGCCTTCACATGCTTCCCCGATTCCTTCTCAACCAGCGCCTTAAATTCACAGAACTTTGAATATGTCTCGCTCTTCTTCTGCATGAAGAAGATCCAGCACTTCCGAGAGAAATCATCCACAAAGATCACATAGTACTTGTGCTTTTCTGTCGAAGCTACTGAGAAGGGACCACACACGTCTATGTGAACTCTCTCAAGGATCATCGTGGCGCAACTATCCTTCTCGTGAAAGGTGGCTTTCACATACTTTCCCAAGGTACACCCCTTGCACTGATCTGACTGCGCAAGAGTGCCCTTAGGAAGCCTAGTAGAAATCTGCTGCAGTATCTTCAAAGCGCCATGGTGAAGGTGGCCCAATCTCCTGTGCCACAGCTCGCCATCATCATCCCGGCTCACCACTGCTTCCGCCTTGCATGCCATTGCTGCGCAGCCATCTACTTGCAACTGATAAAGGTTCTTGACTCGAACCCCTATCTTCCGGGTCTCTCCAGTTGTCTTACTGCACAGGAAAGCCTTTCCCTCGCTGAATACCACATCGTACCCCTTGTCTTCCAACATCGCCACAGAGATCAGATTCTTCATCAATCCTGGAACATGTAATACTTCCTTCAATACTAAGGGTTTACCAGACTCCCTCTCAAAGGAAATGGTACCGATACCGATCGCACTATATCTACCATCATCACCCATCTCGATGTGCACTCCAAGATCTTTTTCCTCCAGATCTGAAAACAGATCCCGATCTCCTGTCATGTGAAATGACGCACCACTGTCCAAGAACCATACTGATCCCATCACACTTGAAACCAAGCATGCAATCAGTGAAAAATCCAGTTCGAATTGAGAAGCCAATGCCTCTCCCGCTGCAGATCCAGCAACCTTCTTATTTTTCTTCTTCTGCGGACAATTTGTGGCATAGTGTCTGTGCTGGTGACAGTGAAAACACTTCACCTTGGACATGTCTTGCTTCTTGCCTTTCGCACCAGACTGAGAATCTTTCTTGCTCTTCCCCTTCTTTGCTTTGGTAGCCAAAGCGCAATTTTCTTCATCAGATACTTTTGATGAAGATCTGTCCCTGGTAGTCCACCTTATCTCCTCTTGCATGAGATCCGCCCAAAGTCGCTCCCATCCCGGCAACTTCTCTCGACCATTGACAGAGTCCTGATAGGAATTCCAACTCTTCGGAAGACCAAGGAGAGCTAGTTCCACCAAGTCCTCTTCATCGACAGTCACCCCCACACTTCCCAGCTCATCTCTGCATTGAGTGAACTTCATCAGGTACTTGGCGATATTTTCGCCTTTCTCCATCTTAATGTTTCTGAGTTTATCCTTGAGCGCCAGCTTCCTTTGGTCACTCTTTCTCTGTAATAGATCTGTCAACGCTTTCCACATCAAATATGGATAAGCTTTTCCATGCAGGCTGGATACAATGTGATCCTTCACGCCCTCCAACAGAATCCTTCGACATTTCACCATCTTCTTTTGCCAAGCCTCAACTTCAGAAGGATCAGTAGGCTTTTGGACATCCATATCTATGAACTCCTTTAGCCCATTATCTTCTATTACTGCCTCCATCCGATCTTTCCATGCAACATAATTTGAACTGCCTTCAAGGGCATATTCGAGTCGCAAACCGTTGAAAGACATTTCAGCTCGGCACCAAGAAAACAAGCTGTTGCAAAAAAATTCGAATTCCAAACTAAAAAACTCAACTGCTTCTGGATCTGTGAGAACAAATTATTTCTAGCACAGAGAGTGACTGTAAGGGCATTTACTGGATATATCACCTTTCAGAGAAAGGATGGATCTAGAGGCTACCTGGCCCATTACAGACTCTGTCTACCGAAATAAAATTGTAATCACTGTAATAGATCCCGATGATCAATTCGCTCCGATACCATGTAGAAATTTGCTGAATAATGAAGATTTATCCACTGAGATTATCCTGGTCACACACTAATTCGAATTCATGCATAACACATAACCTCTTCTATAATTGATCATCAATTTGCGGAAATAGAAACAGTCGCATGCGCACATAAACACAATATGTAATGGGGAAAGCTTATAGCTGAAAAACCCCAGCTATTTTGTATATTATAATGAAAGAGAACATGTAACAATATCAGTACAATACTCCTCATAAGTACTCAGTACTATCTACAAAAGTTACACACAAAACTAGCTCAGTTTTGAACAAGTCACAGGTTCAAAACTCATCCATTATTTGCCTGCCTCTACTGCGCAATCCAAGTTGGTGTAATGAGAGATCCAAGTTCGAATCTCCTTGGCTTAAACTGTGCAATCCTCATGGGAAATCTCCTCCAATTCTTGTGCAAATCTCATGCACAACTGATGTCGCAACTAATAGCAAACTCACCCTTTCATCTACCTCTTCCACTGGTCTTCACTAAACTGTCCATGCACTGTAGTAAACTAATGTGTTCTTGAGTTGAATAATGAGTTAATAATTAGTGAATTAAATAATATTTAATTCACTCCACTCATCTCTAATGTATTAGCCAGTTAAACTAAATACAACTAGTTCAACTAAGTTAAACAGAACACAACTCCACCAACTGTCTCATCAACTCCACCAAACTCCGCCACTTGAGTTCTAACTGAAGTCAACCATGCATGAGCTCACCAAACCCCTAGGAATAGCGTAATTCCTTCTGTCATGTGCATGGGCCACATCCGTAGCTCCAACTGAAGTGTTGCAAGAGGATAAACTGAATTTTATAGTCCAAATATTATTAAGGGCTAATAATATTTGACTGACCTATTTTTTAGACAGGCAGTCTAAAAATAGACTTTGACCTGTATGTCTAAAAATAGAGGTCCATCTATTTTTACCAACTCGACCAATCATCCAACAATAGCATACTGCAACTCCTAGACCATGCTCCATATGTCTAAAAATAGACTTTGCACCAAAAATATCCTGCGGGCCCACTTAGTGAAGGCGACTTCATTTCACTAAGCTCCATCATCTTGTTGCTTTTTCAACAGTTCGCCCCGCCTAGGCTACATCTCCTTGAATCAGCTCTAAGGCATGATTCATTTTTATTATGCTCCAAATTCAAAATTTAGTACATCAATGTGTTGAACTGAAATGGTAAGTTTCTCCTAAAAAGAAACAACTCCTACAAAGTCCCTTTACCATACACTTACTGTCAACAACACATGGGCATCTTACCAAGATCCCTTACTCAATATTAAAGAGCATCAAATTTGTACTTCAATAAATGTAAGTACATCAACAATATTTTTATATAAAACACATAAAGAGAAAATATGAGAAAAATGCTACAACATTGCTGCAAAGGTTACTGCTGCAAACATATAGAGGCTGGAAAATCCTTACAAGATCATCTCCATCTCAAAATCCTCCGAGAACTAGCTCAATATCTAAATGATCCATACATCCTCCTAGTTGAACCTGCAATTTTAACTTGAAGATGTGCTCTAAATAGAAAACAAAAGTTACCAATGGATTTAGAGCATCCATAAACCCCTAAGTAGCCTCTTTTGGTTCTTCAATTGGTCCACAAGTCCTCTGGGAATGACATCCTCTCCTGGTGGCCCTTGGCATATTTTATCTTCAATTGGGGAAAACACCATCAATGAGTGTTCCTCTACCTCTGAAACTTGTTCCAATGGATTCCTAGCATGCCAAAATGCTGAGAATGGATTTTCCTGGGCCCAATTTGGTCGAATATTGCTCATGATAGACCTCATTTATTGCAGGCCTAGAAAACTTCCACTAAAACTGGAAGACTGCCAGTTAATTCCACTAAAATTGGAGCTTCCCCACATTTGGAGGGTCCGCTAAACCTTCTGACAACACAATTTGCACTTAATTAAGTGATAAGCATGTAGTTAAATGTGGTTAAGCACATTTAGCGCTAACCCGCACTTATCCGCAAATCTCAGATTATCGTGGTATAGCCATGGTTTAACGTAATTAAATATGTGCTAATCCATGTTTTAAATTTCCCACTGGAATGCTTTAGCCCCTGCTCTTTTGCGCCTTGGTCACATGTAGGAGGGGGTTGGCTCCCTACTCCCTTGCCATCAGCATAAGTTTGAAAAGTTATATAGTGGAGGCGCCCCATATAATTAAGAACTAATATGGTGGCTTGGTGGTAATCCATGGCGCTTGTGGACTTGAGGTCGTGGGGTCAAGCCCTGCGCCGACACAAAATTTTTTTACACCATATAAATTCATTCGCCTTTGACCCTTAACCATTTTTTTGTTGTTGGGAGGGGCACGTGGCAGCCTCTGGGCTAGCCACGTGTCACGACCCTATTGGTCCAACACAATCCCCTCGACCAATAATATGTCAAAACTTGGCATCTGTTGGGAGGTCCACCTGTGGGAATATTCTAAGGAATATTCCTCAGAATATACCTTTTTCTAACTAGGTTGTACGAATGCCTAGTCAACATCCTTGTTAGCGTTGCACAAATTTTCCCTGTTCTACACAAAGGTGAGCGGGCTCTAACTCCCTCATACGAAGTCGGATTTTGACGAAACGAATTGCACCAAAATCAGAGAAATGCATCGGTCACAATCATTTAGGTTCCACACCTTTTTGAACACTTTTAATTTTGAAAAAAAAATTCCCCTGACTCAAATTCCAATCAAACCTTCCCACTGATATGCTTTTTGACCCACAAAAGTTGATTATCTCATGAATGATGAACACTCTTCTATTTACCAAGTTATATCATCTTGATTCTACTTGGAGAAATGACTTGGCTCTTTAACCAGTGTTCTCCTTTTGCTCCTGACCCAAACATCTAGCACTTGCTGACTGATGTAACACTTTGTTGTACCAAAGCGATCCTTCTATGCTTGGAAAGCTAACATGCCTTCCCACTGAGAATCATGTTCCTCCTTTGCACAAACATGAATGCGATGCAAGCTTCTCTTTTGGAAACCAATTTTCCAATAAGCCCATTTGGGTGAACTATAGTTGTGAATTCAAACATCAACAAAAATAGAAAAGAAATGACCATTCTTTTACCTCCACGGTTCCAAATTTTACATTTGGAAGAATGCATTTGTCATATCCTTCTCTTCTTGATGTCAACACATAAACGATCTACAATGACTGCAAACATTTTCTGGCTGAAATTTTCTTGGACCTCTTGTCACAAACAACAACCATCAATTTGAAAAACAGATCATGCAAGAAACATAACTTGACGACATATCCTTTTGTGGCTCAAAAAGCAACAAATTTCACATCATGTGAACATCGCCACCATTAGGAGAATTTTGAGGTCTAAAATGGGCCTCCTAAGAAAAAGGTACAACCAAAATAAACTTTATAAAAAACAATAGGATTCAAGATGATGATGCAACCACGGGGGATGATTCACCATTTTTTAAGTAAAAGGGTAAAAATATTAAAAAATAATAAAATAATAAAACTACTTTTTCAACTCATATTCTCAACTTATATTCCAAATTTTATACTCAAATTTCGAGCGAGAGTACTCTTTGGATGAAAATTTTAACTCATCATCCAAGGAGTACCCATGTAGCATACTTTTGATGGACCCTGCTACACGAAAAATGAGAATTACATGAAAAAATGTGATTGCAAACACATTTTTTCATGTATTTCTAATTTTTCATGTAGTAGCGTACATCGAACGTATTCAAAATGGGTACTCCTTGGATGAGTAATTAAATTTTTCATCCAACGAGTACTCCCTTTCGAAATATGAGTAAAAACTTTGGGAGATAAGTTGAAAATACGAGTTGAAAAAGTAGTTTTTGCTTTTTTCCCTCTAAAATTTGATGATGTAATCAAATCTTATTTTATTATTTCCATTATTATTTTATAATTTCCTTAGGAGACCCATTTTAGACCTCAAAACTCCCCTAATGGTACTCTCACATCTTGGTGTAAAAACATCGACCAAACACAAGTCGACAAAACATGCCTCTTCAAACAAATGACTCTCAAGTCAAGCATAACCATGTATAATGATTTGACGATTCTTTTCCCAAAAAAAAATCCACATTTCATGAAAAATTCGTCAACATCTCCCTTTCACAATTGGAGAAAAAATCTACTCTTCCAAGTCGATATAACATGCATGTACACACAATCGACCAACACATGTCGACACTCATGCATATTCAAACACAATGAAATCATCAAAATTCCACTGTTCATACACACATCTCTCATGCATGTATATGATTCCTAAACTCTCTCACATAAGTACAATCATAGTACAAGAACCACATTCATGTACATGTACTCAAAGAGTGGAAATAAATAAATTTTCTGCAATAAAGTGAGTCCCAACATACTCCTCTTTCAAACACCTTCTTGGTGCAAACTTGCAACTTACAATGTAAAGGACCAAACCATTTTAGCGGCATCTATCTAGAGAACCAGGCAGGTACAAGCTATGGATACAAATTCCAACACCTTACTTCTTCATGTCCTCTTTTGTGATAGTAGGTACATGATACCCAATCGTTGTCATCGGAAGACCATTCTTCTTGTGCAACATACCCCAAGCCTTCATGCTTAGGCCTTTCTTTCGCCTCTATTGGGTTCTTGAAACCTTGTTGATTTATACCAAGTCTTAAGCCTTCTTGGTATCCCATGTTTTCCAAGATCTTGGACCCAATACCTTTGTTGTGTCTTTCAAAGGTTGCAAAATAATTTTCATCAATATGTGCATATAAATAAGAAGCATATGCATGCTCACCATTTATCTCATCTCTTGATTAAGACACAAAGATGGTTTCATATTCCTTCCATATTCTCAAAGTGTTCTCTTGGAATATTTTTTCTTGTTCTTTCAGCTTCTCAACATAAGGCTCCGGTTTAGCCTCTTCCACATCATGTGGACAAAAAGCAAAAATGTGTGCATCTTCCATCTTGGAATTATTTTCTACATCAGCGAATTGCATCAAATTTGTAGAAAACAAAGAATTTTGCAGTGAAGATGGTGGTGAAACACCATTCATTTTACCTTCTTCCCTTGTGAGACTTGTAGGCTCTTCTCCTTGAAATATTCTCTTCAAAGCCTCAATACTATCTGAAGGTGAAACTTGAGGGTGAGCTTGTGGAAATCCTAGCGTCCTTCTCCTTGTTCCTACTTGGGAAGCTATACCAACAAGCTTTCCTTCTCCTCTCTAGAGCTTCAACCTGGTAAGCATTTTCACCTTACAACGGACAATCCTCTTTGCACAAAGAAACAAAAGAAACAATGAACCTGATTCTCTGAAACCTACTTGATCTGAATATGGGAAAACTTGTTAATGCTATGCAAGCTCCCTCATCAATATTAAAAATGTGGTTACTGTGTGCATAGGAATTTTACTGAGCTTTCATATTATCACAAGGATTTATTTTTGGTGTCTTCAATATGTAATTCCATGAGTAGGTTATAGACATGAAACCATTAATCACATGAAAGGAAAATACATCATACAGCTAAACACAAGCCATTTGATGAAGGAGTTCGCCCCGCTTGGCCAACATCTCCTTGAATCAGCTCTAAGGCATGATTTATTGTTATTATGCTCCAAATTCCAAATGAAGAGTACATCAATGTGCTGAAATGAAATGGTAAGTTTATTCTAAAAAGAAACAACTCCTGCAAAGTCCCTTTACCCTACACTTATTTTCAGCAACACATGGGCATCTTACCAAGATCCTTACTCAAATATGAAAGAGCATCAAATTTGTACTTCAATAACTGTAAGTACATCAACAATATTTTTCTCTAAAACACATAAAGAGAAAATATGAGAAAAATGCTACACCACTGTTGTAAACATATGGAGGCTGGAAGATCCCTGCAAGATCACCCCCATCTCAAAATCCTCCAAGAACTGGCTCAGTATCTGAATGATCCATAAACTCTCCTTGTTCAACCTGCAATTTGAAATTGAAGAAGTGATCTAAATAGAAAACAAAATTTACCAATGGATTCAGAGCATCCGAGTAGCCTCTTCTGGGTCTTCAATTGTTCTACATGTCCTCTAGGCATGGACTCCTCTCGTGGTGGCCCTGGGCATTTTTTATCTTAAAGTGGGGAAAACACCATCAAGAAGTGCTCATATCCCTCTGAAACCTATTCCAATGGATTCCTAGCATGCTAGAAAGCCAAGAATGACTTTTCCTGAGCCCAATTTGGTCAAATATTGCTCAAGATAGGCCTCATGTACTCTAAGCCTAGAAAACTTCCACTAAAACTGGAAGACTGCGAGTTAAGTACACTAAAAGTGGAGCTTCTCCGCATTTTGCGGGTCTGCTAAACCTTTTGACAACAAAATCTGCCCTTAATTAAGTGATAATCATGTAGTTAAGTGGGATTAAGGTGGGTTTAGTTCTAACCCCCACTTATCCACAAGGCATCAAAGCGTAGGACTTGGTGTAAATCAGCAAGGCATCAAGAACCTAATAGAGGCGAAATAAATGCCTAAGAAAGAAGGTTTGGGGTATGTTGCACAAGAAGAATGGTCTTCCGATGACAACGATTGGGTATCATATACCTATTGTCACAAAAGAGGACATGAAGAAGCAAGCTGTTGGACTATTGTGTAACTAGCTCCAAAAATAGAAGAAAAGAGATATCAACGCCTTATAAATGAGCCACTTTGAGGGGGAAACCTCCAATACATTACATAAATGAACAATTCTTGGATGATACACTTTACAAAACCTCCTTTCTATATATAGGAGTCCATAGGGCCATAATGTAATCCTAGTGGGCCACAATGTAATCCTAGCCGACCTAACAATAATAATTTAAGGGCACAATAATAACAAAATGGGGGTTACAAGGGTACAATAATAAAAATAAGGGGGTTACACTAACAACAATAAGGGACTATACTAGTCATATAGGGACCTAACATGCCCCTCTCCTTCAAAAAAGTGTTGTCCTCAACGCTTGAGTAGCTCTGGGTGCTTCTGTATAAAATTCTCATCCTCCCATGTAGAATCTTCGGTGGGTAAGTTCTTCCACTTGATGAGATACTCTGAAATTGATCGATTCCGTAGTTGTCGAGTTCTTGTTTCCGTGACCGCTTCGGGTTCCAATATGATTTTTCCTTCCTCATCAAGTTCTAGAAATATTGTTTGAACTGGAAGATTTTCACCTATAACCTTCTTTAAGCATGAAACATGGAAAACTGGATGTACTCGCGAAGAAGCGGGAAGCTCCAATTTGTATGCCATAGTACCAATCTTTTGCAACACCTTGTAAGGACCATAGTACTTTGGCGATAATTTATTATCCTTCTTTGCTTGCTTGAGGGACATTTGTTTGTATGGTTGTAGCCTTAAAAATACCCAATCTCCTACATCAAAACTTCTCTCGCTACGATGTTGATCTGCCTGTTGTTTCATTCGATTTTGTGCCAAATTCGGGTTATCCTTTAAGAGTTGGAGAACTTCTTGCTGATGCTCGATGTGATCTTCCACTGCTTGAACCTTCGAATTTTCCCTTAAAGATGATGTGATGGATGGTGGATGATATCCATAAAGTGCCATAAATGGGGCCATTTTTGCTGCAGTATGGAAGGAAGTGTTATACCACCATTCAGCGAGAGGTAACCACTTGACCCATTGTGTTTGTTTATCAGATACAAAACAACGAAGATATACTTCCAAACATTTATTTACTATCTCAGTTTGACCATCAGATTGAGGATGATAAGATGAGCTATGAGCTAATTGAGTACCCAAACAAGAAAATAACTCCGTCCAAAAATTTCCGGTAAAAATGGGATCTCTGTCGCTCACAATAACCCTTGGGCTTCCATGTAGCTTTTGAATTCTGTCCATAAATGTAGTAGCAACCGTACTTGCTTTAAATGGATGAGATAATGCACAAAAGTGTGCATACTTGGTAAGTCTATCAACTACCACCATGATGACATTCTTTCCTTCGGACTTAGGTAAACCTGTGATAAAATCCATTGAAATCTCCTCCCAACGTTGACTTGGAATGGATAAAGGTTGTATAAGTCTCGGGGTCTTAATTGTCTCCACTTTATTCTGCTGGCAAACCAAACATTCCGCCACAAACTTTTGAATATCAGATTTAAGGCCATCCCAAAAAAATTCTTTCTTCACCTTGTGGTAAGTTTTTAAAAATCCCGAGTGTCCTCCTAAAGGAGAAGTGTGCAATTCCAGAAGAATCTTTTGTGTTAGTTGGGAATTATTACAAAGATATAAGCGATCTTTGTACAATAAGGAATCAATTTTCCAACTAAATCTATCAGATGTACTAGGACCTTGCTACAACTTTTGAATGAGTGTCCATACATCTTTGTCCTTCTTCCATTCATCTCTTTCTTCAGTTAGCCAATCTGGTTGGATAATAGAAATGGCACAAAGCAATGCTTCCACCTCTTCATTCTTTCTTGAGAGTGCATCTGCAACAACATTAAGCTTTCCTTTTTTGTAGATTATTTCAAAGTCATAACCCAACATCTTTGTGACCCATTTCTGCTGCTCTTCTGAAGATAGTCTTTGTTCCAAAAAGTGTTTAAGACTATCATGATCAGTTTTTACCTTGAAGTGTCTTCCCATTAGGTAAGTTCACCATTTCTTTAGTGCATGCAGTATTGCTAACATTTCCTTCTCATAAATAGGTTTACGTAAATACTTTCCTTTGATTGGACGAATTTCGAAAGAAATGGGTCTTCCTTCCTACATTAAAACCACACCAATTCCATTTCCTGAGGCATCACATTCCACAATAAATGTTTTTGTGAAGTCTGGCGTAGCTAAGACCGGTGCTAGGCACATTGCCTCTTTAAGATGTTCAAAGGCCTTAGTTGCTTCGGGAGTCCATGAAAATGCATCTTTCTTCAATAATGTTGTTAGAGGTGCTACTATTCTCCCATAATTCTTAACAAACTTGCGATAATACCCTGTTAACCCGAGAAATCCTCGCAACTGCTTTATGGTTGTGGGGACTTTCCATTCCTTAATTGCTTTAATTTTGTTAGGGTCTACCTTAACACCCTCGTGAGATACAATATGACCCAGATATTCCACCTCTTGTACTCCAAAGAAACATTTGGATGTGTTTGCATATAATTGTTTCTCCTGCAATAGTTTGAGCACCCTGTCAACATGTTCAACATGATCCTTCCAAGACCTGCTGTAGATTAGTATATCATCAAAAAATACTAGCACAAATTTTCTAAGGAAGAGTTTGAAAATGGAATTCATCAACCCTTGAAATGTAGAAGGTGCATGGGTAAGACCAAAAGGCATGACCAAAAATTCATAATGACCCTCATGAGTTTGAAATGTTGTTTTTGGAATATCTTCAGTCTTCATTCTAATTTGATGATATCCTGAACGAAGATCCAACTTGGTAAAATAAATTGCTCCATGTAATTCATCCATAATTCATCAATCACAGGAATGGGAAATTTATCTTTAATGGTGAGCTTATTGAGCTCCCTATAATCTGGACACATTCGCCATGATCCATCCTTCTTGCGTACCAATACTACGGGAGCAGAGAAAGAACTTTGACTAGGTTGAATTATACCCGCCTCTAACATTTCTGCAATCATACGTTCAATTTAGCTCTTTTGGAAGTAAGGATATCTATAAGGCCTGATGTTTGGAGGAACACTTCCTGGAATCAAATGAATAGCATGATCATGATCACGAATAGGTTGGAGTCCTTTGGGAGTTTCAAACACCTTGGAATGATTGTCCAAGACTTGTTGGAGATCTGCAGAAATAGATGATTTTGATGTCGGAACTTCTAGTGAGCATAATTGTGCAATTACGCCTCGTTGTTATTTCTTTAGAAGCTTTGTCATGTCATTAGAGCTTATTATCCTTCCTGGGTTCCCTTCAATACCCATTAATTCTACTTCCTTTCCTTCTGAAAAAAAATTCAAGAAAAGTTCTTGAAAATTAAAAGCTACCGTCCCCAAAGATTGTAACCATTGTACTCCTAGTACAACATCAACACCTCCCATAGGAATGGAAAGCATTAGACTAGTCAATACATATTCCCCCATGGTTAGCTTGATATTATGGCATTTCCCAGAGAAATTTATAGTTCCTCCATTTGCAACCATCACTTGGCATTCCGGTGCTGGGTATAGGAAACAATTTAATTCCTTGGCTACCTTACAATGAATAAAATTATGGGTGCTACCTGAATCAATCAACACTATTACCATTTTCTTCTTGATTTGTCCTTCTATATTGAGAGTTTGAGGAGTGGTAATTCCTGCCAGTGCATTACACGATATGGTCGGATTCATTTCTTCTTCTTCTAGGGCTGGTTCCTGGTGTATATCCTCTTCTTGTTCATTTTCTTCTTCCTCTTTAAAATCTATGTAAAATAATTTCTTCTCAGCACACTTATGACCTTTAGTGTATTTGCTATCACAACTATAGCAAAGCCCTTTTGCTATTTTTTCTTCCAATTTTTGTGGTGTCAACCTTGTAGGTTGTGGAAATCTAGGCGTAGGAACACTTCATTTTTTATATAATTGAGTGGTAGGCTTCCTTCTCGCCATTATTTTACATTCAAATTTTCTTGCCAACCTGAATGCCTTCTCCAATGAATCTGGTTCCAAAACGTGAAATTCATGTTGGATATTATCCTTTAAAGTGCCTATGAAGAGATCGATCTTGTGTTCCTCTGGAATATCAGTTACCCTTATATTCAATTTTTGGAATTCCTCAATGTGCTACCCCACTAAACCCTTTTGTTTGAGATTTATCAATTGGCTAAAGAAGGTGTTTCTCTTTGTATCCTCATAATGTGCTATCATTTCCTCAGTAAAAATTGACCAAGTGACAATTTTTTTACGGGAGCAAAGCCATCGATACCATACAAATGTATTTTGTTCTAAATGTAAAGTTGCAATGCGTACCTTTTGTGTGTTTTCCACGTTATGGAGATCAAAATATTGCTCCATCTGTAGTATCCATGTTACAGGATCCTTTCCATCAAACTTCCTCATATCCATTTTTGGAATATGGTGGTTCTTCCCGCCAACATTAGAGTTTATGAAATCACGATTAACATTGATTTTTTTCTCATCATGAGGTTCTTCTACTATCTTTTCACCATTAGAAAACATTTCTTGTATCAACTTTGTCAAACCTTCGATGTCTGTTTTTAGATCATTCTTCATGTTTTCCATGTTGTATTTCATGTCATCCATCTTAGCTTCCATGCCGGCTTCCATGCCATCCATCTTAGCTTCCGCGCCATCCATCTTAGCTTGCATGCCATCCATATTATCTTCCATGCCTTTCTTCAAAACTTCCATTTCATTTTTTGTTGCTCTTTGCGAGAGTGAAATTTGTTGCACTTGCTCTTGTAATTTTGATATGTCATGTTGTCATTCTTCATCTTCATGAGTCATAGTAGAGCTTTCTAAAGGCTTAATGGGTGTTGAATTATTTTTAGGGGCCATTTTAGAATCCAATACTGATATCTATTCTGCAATATGCCCTTGGAATCAATTCAACTTGATTCTTCAAACAAGACTTATGCAATTCGGAAAAAAATACACACCTTTTACTTGCTTTTGAGGAGCTCGATATTGAAATTGAATTATCTCTGTAATTGAAAATATTCGATACCTGAAATTCAGCCCTGTAGTAGCCCTCTGAATTCTCTTTCGAATTCCATAGGTCTAACCTAATTTGGATTCTCCAAAACAAAGTTGTGTCCAATCTCCCACAATAACTTAATTATGTACTAGTTTAGTAGAGCGAACTTGTACGACTTGCCACATGTGACGGTTTCATCCTTCAGCTCTGAAATTGATAGAAAAGAAACTAAATTTGATTTAATTGTGACCACTTTTTACGGCACTCCAATCCGATGCCCAGAGAGAGAGTTATTGAAATTTTCCCACGATCACCTCTTTGAGATGAAATTCAAGACCCTGAAAAACCCTAACTTCCAAAGACCATATCTTCAAAAATATTGCTAACCAAGATTTGAAATTTTCACAAGAGGTGCCTCAAGATTTCCACTTCGCATGATAAAAATTTCAGATTCGGAACCTTCGTAGAAAAAAAAATTATAGCGAATTCCACGTGTGTTTAGGAGCTGAAAAAAGGGCCACTGCTTCCCACGAGATCATCTCTCCGAAAATATTGTGAACCAAGCTATGAAATTTTTAGAAAATATTCCTCAGGATTTCTGCTTCACGCCCTAAAAATTTCAGCTTCTGAACTTCGTAGAAAAAAAATTATAGCAAAAATTCCACGATGACCTGTTTGGAGCAGCGAAACCCTAGAATCCAAAGCTCTGATACCAAATGTTGTGTAACCAGCTCCAAAAATAGAAGAAAAGAGATATCAACGCCTTATAAATGAGCCACTTTGAGGGGGAAACCTCCAATACATTACATAATGAACAATTCTTGGATGATACACTTTACAAAACCTCCTTTCTATATATAGGAGTCCATGGGGCCATAATGTAATCCTAGTGGGCCACAATGTAATCCTAGCTGACCTAACAATAATAATTTAAGGGCACAATAATAACAAAATGGGGGTTACAAGGGTACAATAATAACAATAAGGGGGTTACACTAACAACAATAAGGGACTATACTAGTCATATAGGGACCTAACATGGACTTTGCATCCAGAGCTTCTACCTTCTTGGTTCTCTGAATAGACGCCACTAAAATGGTTTTTTCCTTTACATTTTAAGTTGCATGTTTGCACCAAGAAGGTCTTTGAAAGAGGAGTATGTTGAGACTCACTTTAATGCAGAAAAATTATTTATTTCCACTCTTTGAGTACATTTACATGAATGTGGTTCTTGTACTATGATTGTACTTATGTGAGAGAGTTGAGGAATCATATACATGCATGAGAGATGTGTGTATGAACAGTGGAATTTTGATGATTTCATTGTGTTTGAATATGCATGAGTGTCGACATGTACTGGTCAATTGTGTGTACATGCATGTCAAATCGACTTGGAACAGCTAATTTTATCTCCAACTGTGAAAAGGAGATGTTGACGAAGTTTTCATGAAATGTGAAATTCTTTTTTTTTGGGAAAAGAATCGTCAAATCATTATACATGGTTATGCTTCACTTGAGAGTCATTTGTTTGAAGAGGCATGTTTTGTTGACTTGTGTTTGGTCGATGTTTTTACACCAAGATGTGAGAGTACATGGAGATGTTCACATGATTTGAAATTTATTGATTTTTGAGGCATAAGAGAAGATGTCGTCAAGTTATGTTTCATGCATGATGTGTTTTTCACATTGATGGTTTTTGTTTGTGACAAGAGGTCCAAGAAAATTTCAGCCATAAAAATTTTGTAGTCAATGTAGAGCGTTTTTGTGTTGACATCAAGAAGAAAAGGAGATGGAAAATGCATTCTTCCAAATGTGGAATTTGGAACCATGGAGGTAAAATAATGGTCATTTCTTTTCTATTTTTGCTGATGTTTGAATTCACAGTTTTAGTTCACTCAGATGGGCTTATTGGAAAATTGGTTTCCAAAAGAGAAGCTTGCATCGCATGCATGTTTGTGCAAAGGAGGAACATTATTCTTAGTGAGAAGGCATCGAGGAATCGATTTGGTACTGCAAAAAGTGTTACATCAGTTAGCGAGTGTTGGATATTTGGTTTAACAGCAAAAGGAAAACAGTGGTTGAAGATCCAAGTCATTTGCAAGGCAAGTCAAGGAATGTCAGTGACCGAAGTGATTATCATGGATTTCTTCAAGTAGAATAAAGATGATAGAACTTGGGAAACAGAAGAGTGTTCAAAACTCATGCGATAATCAGCTTTTGTGGGTCCAAGAGCACGTCAGTGGGAAGGTGTGATCGGAATGTGAATCAGGAGAAAAAATTGCTTAAAATTCAAAAGTGCTCAAAAAGGTGTGGAACCTGAACGATCGTGATTGGCTCGTCACCTTGATTTCAACGCAATTCGTTTCGTCAAAATCCGACTTCGTATGAGGGAGTTAGAGCCTACTTATCGACGTGCATAATAGTTAAAATTTGTGCAGGGCTGACAAGGATGCTGACTAGGCATCCATACAACCTAGTGAGAAAAAGGTATATTCTATGGAATATTCCCATAATATTCCCACAAGTAGACTGCCCAGAAGATACGAAATTGTGACATATTATTGGCTGAGGGGATTTTTTTGGACCAATAGGGTCATGACACTTGGCTAGCCCAAAGACTGCCACGTGCCCCTCCCAACAACGGAAATTTGGTTAAGGGTCGAAGGCGAATGAATTTATATGGTTTAAAAAAAAAATTTAGAGGCGTAGGGATCGACCCCACGACCTCTCGTCCACAAGCGCCACGGCTTACCAATAAGCGACCATATTAGTTCTTAACTATATGGGGCACCACCACTATTTAACTTTTCAAACTTATGCCGATGGCTGGGGAGGAGGGAGCCAGCCCTGTGGGGACATCTCCCTCCTACATGTGAACAAGGCATGAAAGACCAGGGGCTCAAGAATTCCGGCAGGAAATTTAAAACATGGATTAGCACGTATTTAATTACGTTAAACCATGGTTATACCACGATAATCCAAGATTTGTGGATAAGTGTGGGTTATCACTAAACGCGCCTTAACCCCACTTAACTACATGCTTATCACTTAATTAAGTGCATATTATGTTGGTGGAAGGTTTATGAGACCCGCCAAATGCAGAGAAGCTCCACTTTTAGTGGACTTAACTGGAAAGCTTCTAGTTTTAGTGAAAAAAATTTAGGCCTGGAGTAAATGACACCTATCTTGAGCAATATTCGACTAAATTGGGCTTAGAAAAAAGTCATTCTTGGTGTTTTGCAATGCTAGGAATCCATTGGAATAGGTTTCGGAGGCAAAGTATCACTTCTTGATGGTGTTTTTCCCACTTGAAAATAAAATATGCCTAGGGCCACTAGGAGAGGAGGCCATGCCTAGAGGACGTGTAGAACAATTGAAAAACCAGAAGAGACTACTCAAGGGTTTATGGAATATCTGAATCCATTGGTAACTTATGTTTTTTGTTTAGAGCACATCTTCAAGTTCAAATTCAAGGTTGAACTAGGAGGGTGTATGGATCATTAAAATATTGATCCAGCTCTTGGAGGATTTTGATATGGAGATGATCTTGCAGGGATATTCCAGCCTCCATATGTTTGCAGCAGTAGCCTTTGCAGCAATGTTGTAGAACTTTTCTCATATTTTCTCTTTATGTGTTTTAGAGAAAAATAATGTTGATATACTTACAATTATTGAAGTAAAAAATTGATGCTCTTTCATATTTGAGTAAGGGATCTTGGTAAGATGCCCATGTGTTGCTGACATTAAGTGTATGGTAAAGGGACTTTGCAGGAGTTATTTATTTTTTGGAGAAACTTACCATTTCAGTTTAGCACAATTATGTACTCTTCATTTTGAATTTGGAGCATAATAACATTGAATCAATCCTTAGAGATGATTCAAGGAGATGTAGCCAAGGCGGGCGAACTCCTTCATCAAATGGCTTGTGTTTAACTGTATGATGCATTTTTATTTCATGTGCTTAATGATTTCATGTCTATAACCTACTCATGTAATTACATATTGAAAGACCAAAAATAAATCCTTGTGATAATATGAAAGCTCAGTAAAATTCCTATGCACATAAGAAACACATTTTTAATACTAATGATGGAGCTTGCATAGCATTAATAAGTTTGCGTATATTCATATCAAGTAGGTATCAAAGCAGTAGGTTCATTTTTTCTTGTGTTTCTTTGTGCAAAGAGGGTTGTTTGTTGTAAGGTGAAAATTCTTACCAGGTTGAAGCTCCGAAGGGGAGAAGAAAGGCTTGTTGGTATAGCTTCCTAAGTAGGAACAAGAAGAAGGAACCTAAGATTTCCACAAGCTCCACCTCAAGTTTCACCTTTAGAAAGTATTGAGGCTTCGAAGAGAATATTTCAAGGAGAAGAGCCTACAATTCTTACAAAGGAATAAGGTAAAAAGAATGGTGTTTCACCACCATATTCACCACAAACTTCTTTGTTTTCTAAAAATTTGATGCAATTTTCTGATGTAGAAATCCTTCCAAGATGGAAGATGGACACATTTGTGCCTTTTTTCCACATGATGTGGAAGAGGTTCAATCTACACCTTATGTTGGGGAGTTTAAAGAAGAAGACAAAAGAGTCCAAGAGAACACTTTTTTAATATTCCTAATTTAGCTTTTAGCTAATTAGAATGTTAAATCTTGTCTTCCTTAATTAATAGATGAATAAGAGGGTAGAGGGACCCATCCCTTTAGTAGAATGAAACCACTTCACCAGTGTAAAAGTGGAACAACGCAGTAGTGGAGGGGGTCAAGAGATCATGTGAACAACACAGTGAAGGAGGAGGATATGGACCAAGAGAGTATCACAGTTATGATGTGGGCACAGGGGTGTGAAGGTTCCACAAGTATAAGAAAGAGGTGAGGGCAGCCATAGAGAGCATTCTGGATTATTATTATTTTCTTGTCATTTACGACTTGAGCATGCTTTAGTTGTTTAGTCGAGTCTGTAGTGTTGTTTAGCACACAGGTGTATTTGAGTGGAGATCCCAACCTCATCCTCAAGGGACTTCGAGTGCCTGCTCAGGAGAGGAGTCCTTCTATCTTGTGAGCAGATTTCAGTATTCCGGCATTTGGCCATTTTGCAGCTCTCTTGAGTAGCGCATTCACCCAGTGACCCACACAATGAAGCAGTTGAGAGATCCAGAGGAGTGTCAGATTCCATAGCATTGTCGCTTGGAATCCAGTGAGGGGATAAACCCTTCGTCAGATGAGCTATGGCGGAGTTTTTGAAACATTTTATTTGTTAGTTCAACTCATATCATTGCATACCCAATAGTTGTGCATTTTCATGCCCTAGGAGGGTGATTTTCCGGGGTATATCAACCCGAAAATCCTTTATGGGTTTTTATGGGTTTTGCGAGTAAAATTCGGTGTTCAAATCCCATCATTTTCCAAGCACCGGAACAACCTCATCTACACACCCATTTTCAGCTAGCAGTTGCATTTCCAGCATTTCCAGCAGGGGCAGGGCAGTGAGGACTCCAACAGAATAGCAATTACGTAGTGTTCTTAGTGGGGGAACTTCAGGGTCAGTCTAGCCATCTTTTTCAACTTGAGTGCTACTATTCTTGAGCATTGTTTTACTTATATTTCACCTCATTAATAAAATGGCTTAGTTGTTCTATCTATTTTTATGGTGTTTGCATTTTATTACCATGTTGTTGTAGTTTCCAGTTTATTGTGTTTTGTAATATTGTCTTTTCCTATTAGGAATACTATAGTGGTATTAGAGCTAATATACTTGGCTCAACCTATGGAACAACCAGTCTATGACACCCGAATATAGAGAATACATTACGGACCGGACAAGCAGATACAAAAATAGAGAATGCAGAAATTCATTGGAATAAAATGTGACAGTTTTGCGTTAGATGTTTCGAGCAAATAATGATGAATGTCAAAAATTCGAGACATGGGTTTTTTGTAGAATGGACCAATTCTATTTCCATCTTACCATTTTTTCCAAATTCGGTTTGGATTGAGAGAAACGAAAGGTTATCTGAGAGATATAGAAACAGAAAACGCAGAAATTCGTTGGGATAAAAAGTGACAACTTTCCATTGGATGTTTCGGGAAAATGAAAATTAATCTCGAAAATCTGAGACATGGGTTTTGTGCAGAACGGAACAATTATGTTTCCTTATGAGAATTTTTTCCAAATTTGGTCTCGATTGAGAGAAACAAAAGGTTCTCTTAAGAATATTTTTTGAGATTTGTTGTGGTGGTCGTTTTCCAAATTATTCCAATTGCAATTCCACATTCAACTTGTTTCAGAGTTCACATCTGGAAAAGAAAATTGTGTTCCAGTGGAGGAAGATAAAGGAAGTCTGCAATGGTAGAAGAAGGTTATAGGAAGGATTTTTGCAATATCCTCCTTAGATCAGTGCAGGAACTCACCAGATTAATAAGGGAGATGAGAATAGAAAGGGAAATCCCACGGGGGTTTCAAAATGGAGAAAGTTCACATACTTCTCACCATTGGATTGAGCAACTAGTGGTGCCATAAGTCTCATAGCTTCCCACTATGCCCACTTTCTTAGCAATGGATACAGGATCAGGCGGACCTCAAGAGCCGGAGGCAAATCACTACGGTGATTATCTCATGGAGTACCAATCTCATACCTAGGATTTTAGAGATCATCTGACTTTCCAGGAATTTTTCCAAATTAAGGATTACTGAAGACATTGCAGCTATAACAGAGGAAGAGGGTACATACAAGGCAGTGACCTACAGCATACCGTGGGTATATGTTTTCTACCTACTTTTGATGGGTCATCAAAGAGCACAATAAAGACTTGGGAGGAAACATTTGAGCATACACTCGTTGATGAGACACCACCCATTGTTGAGGTATCCATTGATGGGGTATTTGGGGTTGTGACCGAGTTCTCTGATGATAGCAGTGCATCACAGGTTGATGAGTTGTTGGGATACAACTCCACCATTTTTAAGGAGTCGATAGGTACAGAGGCCTCTAGGTTTATGGAAGAATTTTTGGATGAAAATCACATGTAGGTGACTAGTGACGTATTGGAGTATTTGTGGAGGAGGGTGTGAAACCATCCTTTGGGCTAGCCCTTGAGGAGGCACTAGGAGATACAGAGGTATTGGACGATGGTCACACATAGCAGTGCCATCAGTTTTGGGTCAACCTTCTAACTTTGAAGGTGAAGGCCACATCAGTACAAGAGGCTATCCTACGATAGGATGAGGAGTTGGAGGGCATAAGAGTGGTTTGTGCCAAGTCAGCAGAAAATTTGGTCCACATTGGGGAAAGGTTGGATTCCCTAATGGTGCAGTTAGAGGGCACATTGGAGTGTCAGAGCACCCCCCTTCAGGCATACATCGATAAGGTGCATCACTAGCATGATGGAGGGACTATTCTATGTGCGAGGATTCTTGCATTTGATTCTTTTCTCGAGGTTGGATGGTGACAGGTACTGAGCTAGTACCCCATGGAGCAAGCTAGGCAGCTGGATAGCTCATGGCCACATTTCAGCAGATTCCATAGATTACCATAGGGACACGAGGACTAGATTATTGTTGGGATCCAAGTGGGATTTACCATCACACGATAGAGTCAATAGGTGATGGTAGTCATTGTGCAATGGATCTAATGTTTGGGCGCACACACATTTTCAGATCTCTATCAGAGCCCCAGACATCCCTAGTGATAGAATGGTTCGATAAGAGGGTACACCCTTTTTAGGATCTATCTCAGCATAACGACCGTGCATGGAGTCAAAGGGTGATTAGCCTATGTTGGAAGGAGCTAGTCGGAGGAGGTAACATCAGTAGGCCACCAGACATGGAAGTACGTAGAGACTATGCTCTCTCATGGGTATATGGTACACTTGAACTTTGGAGGATAGGAGCAGTGATATTATTTTCATTGGCATATGAGGAGTCGGGCTACTCTGATCCTTTAGAGTAGATGGGAGATGTATCCCACCTCATGGGGGTTTTACTAGCAGAGTAGTGGATATTTTGACCCATGCGGGATACTATACAGTATAGGATGGTATAGCCGTATCTGAAAGTATCCAATGGTGTACAGGGGTAGGTTGTAGCATATAGTGGCATGATGAAGAGTGCAGACACTTGGTGGTATGCAGTGACACATGTTACGATGCAGCAGGCACTTGGAGCGTTGCCTCCAAGGGGACTTATGGACAAGGGCATTAGGTGTACCCTGGTATGCAGTTCACCTACGATGGTTGAGGATATTGTTTAGAATTTGGAGACACCGCATTTAGCAGAGACAGGGCTACAAGGGTGTTATCAACTCACATTTGAGGGACATCAGATGGTAGACTTCATCTACAAGAGGGTACCGAGACTCCAAGCAGTGTCCAGATGTATCATCAGGAGTTGGGAAAACAAATTTTAATACAAGGTCTAGCAAGAGCAGGGTAGGTATGCATGTGTGGGACATACTTCTGATACTTGGATTCCATCCAGGGGATACATACAGGAGTTAAAGCTGAGGGTTAGGCAATTTCTAGCTGGTAGCAGCACTACGTAGAGACATCCTGAGAGGAGTTGGAGTTGGAACTCCCCATATGGTTGGGGGATCCAAAGATCAGTTGCGCAGGTGGATCACTCCACTTTGAGATGATCCGGATTTATGCAGGAACGCAAATAAATACATATAACCATAAATACAAAGATGCAGCATAAATAACACTTCATTTCATTAATATAAAAGAACTGAAATTTGCTTACAGATAGAGTGGAAATAAACTAGCTAGGGCACTGGTAGCTTATCTCTGAGAAGAGATGTGGCGGCTACAAGCCTTTGAACTGAGTTAGAATGAGGCTCTAGGGCATATTTATTATTCAGAAACAATGGAAAACCCTAAACGTCCAAAAAACCTAACCCTAGGAGATGAAGCGCCAAAACTATGGGCCCCATTTGGGTAAATTGGTGTTTCAACTTCTCGAGGACGTAACTTTGGCATACTATCTCCGTTTGATGCACATGATACATCGTTAGAAATATCTATCCAAGGACTACAACCATTTCCATGAATATAAATTTTGGAACAAAATCATACTCGTCGGACAAATGATTCCCAAAAAACGTCGTTTAGGGCCTCAAAACGGATCCAGAAGTTCAGAACCTGAAAAACTGCTAAAAATAGTAAGTTGTGCCGAAACTAAAAAACTGAAAGAGACAATGGTGGGGCCCCAAGTGGAATAGTTGGGTGGCCACCAATATCCACCTGGATCATTCCTCCCCCCTTAGGAAGCAATGGTCCACAATGGCGCCCCAGTTCCTCATGAGACAGAAACCTGCTTGAACTTATTCACCAGTTGACCACTTTGTGGTGCGAGGTTGGCCGGCTTGCGACAACCCCGTCTGAGTTGGATCTTCTGTGTTGATGTTCTTGATTCCATTTCCGCAATCAGTACGCAGTGGCATGTTCCATGCAGTTTGGGTTTAACTCTTTTGGTGTGAGTTCTTTTGCAATGTCAAAGGTGTCCAGTAGAGATGGGAAGTAGGGATGAAGGCAGTCTACATTGAATACTGGGTGTAGACCAAGGAATGGTGGAATAATGAACTTGAAGGCATTGTTCCCTATAGCCTTGGTGATGGTTTAAAACCCATATCGGAAGCGAATCTTGTGGTGGGGTCCAGTGAGGCGCTCCTTCTACAAATGTAGCCACACTTTTTTGCCCACCTGGAAGTTGTGTGGCACCCGATGTTGATCATGTCGTTGCTTATACTTAGCATTGGCTCTATCCAATATTTCATGAACTTGTTGACGGATGTTCTGAATGCGCTCGATGAAGTTTTTCTCTTTGTCATCTTCAGACTAGACATGAGCCGAATCGGCCTTAGTAGTCGAAAATGACATGGCTACGTCAATAGGACATAATGGCTGCAATCCAAAGCCCACCTGAAAGGGGTTGTGGCTGGTTGAGCTGTGGAGAGCCCAGTTATAACTGTGTTGTACATAGGGGAGGCTCTCATCCCATGTGCATGGATGCTTTGAATTGTACATGCGTAGAATGTGTACAATCATCCTGTTGATGACCTCTGTTTGGCCATCAGTTTGGGGATGGAAAGTTGTGGACCTGGTGAGGGTGGTGTCCAACATTGACAAGAGGCTGGACCAAAATGGGTTGAGGAACCTGCTGTCGCGATCTAATATGATAGACTGTGGGATCCCAAAGTGCACCCACACTCGTTCAAAGAAGAGTTTAGCAGTGGCTTCTGCTGTGATATTCTTCTTGTAGGCCGCCATAATGGCCATCTTCGAGAATATATTGACGACCATGAAAACACAGTCATTTCCATGATTAGTAGAAAGAAGGCCTAACATTTAATCCATGGAGATGGAATCCCAAGGTATACTAGGGGTAGGTAGCGGAGTATAGAGCCCTTTCTTCTTAATGGTCGATTTGGTAATGGCGAAAGCAGTGCAGGATCTGATGTACTTCCCGACATCCTATCGAAGGTTCGACCAATAGAAATACTTTTTCAGTACTGCCACTACTCTCTTGACCCAAAAATTCCAAGCGACTCAACTGTAGGGCGCTTCCCATATCATCTTGGCACGCTCGCTTCAAGGAACACAAAGGTGTGCCAGGTGACATAACAGTGCATCTTGGAGGTGAAAATTTGGAACTTGCGTACCCCCCAAGAGTGCCTTGTATGTGTGGCTTAATTCTGGATCGCTCTTGTAGAGAAGCGGCCAATTAGAAGTCTCGTGGCCACAAGAGTTGAGAACGGTGGTTATGGCCACAATCGGTGGTCAGATGAGGTATTCTGCAACATTATTGGTGCTACCCTTCTTGTACTTGATGTTAAAATTAAATTGTTGCAGATATGTGGACCACTTCTGATGGCGATCGTTCTGCAACTTCCCTTGTGTCTGTATGAACTGTAGGGGTCGGAGGTCTATGTGGATGATTGTCTCCTTCCCCAAAATGTAATGCTTCCATTGTCGACAAGCCTACATAATGGAATACATTTCTTTTTCATAAGTGGGATACTTTCGAACTATTTTGGACAATGTCTCACTGTGATATGCCACTGGATGCCCATGTTGAGTAAGAACTGCCCCAATAGCATATTCAGAGGCATCTGTCTCGATCTCCAATGGGTTTTGCAAGTCTGGTATTGTGAGCACTGGGGTAGAACAAAGTTGATGTTTCAATTCTATGAACGCCTTCTGTTGAGATTCTGACCAAAATAATTTTTCTTTTGCTCCTCCCTTGGTGACTTGACTCAAGGGCCAAGTGATATGAGAGAATCCCAACACGAACCTGCGGTAGAAATTAGCAAGACTCAGAAAGATGCGAAGCTCTATTAGAGTGGTTGGGGCTGGCCAATCCCGAATGACTTGGATCTTGGCTGGATCCACATGCACCCCCCTTTCATCAATAATGTATCCCAGATATTGAACCTGGGTCATGCCAAAAGTGCACTTCTCCAAAAAGGCACACAGCTTGTGTTGCAGTAGTGTTGAGGACTTCTCGGATGTGGTGGAGGTGCTCTTCCCAAGTCTGGCTGAAGATTAGAATGTCATCCAAGTACACCACTACAAATGACTTGGTGAATGGATGCAAGATGTCATCCATCAACCTCATGAAGGTTACGGGAGCATTCGTTAACCCGAAAGGCATGACAAGCCATTCAAAAAGGCCCTCCTTGGCTTTGAAGGTAGTCTTCCACACATCAAAGTGTTTGATTGGTACCTGGTGATACCTAGACTTCAAGTCAATCTTTTGCTGAAATATTTTTCCCCTTTGAGTTGGTCCAGAAGGTCATCAATTCGTGCGATTGGGTACCTATTCCGGAAAATGATCTTGTTCAGCGCCCGATAGTCAATGCAGAGTCTCCAAGTCCCATCCTTCTTCTCTACCAACATGATCGGGCTCCCACAGGGTGATGAACTTGGCCAGATGTGACCTTTCTGCAGCAAATTCTGAATCTACCTCTTGATTTCATCATTCTCCAGAACATAGCGCCTATATATTGTTCCATTGGGTAGTAGTGCACCTGGGGTCAGTTCAATGGGGTGCTTGACCTAACATTGCATAGGCACCCCTGTGGGTGAGGTGAAGATTTCCTCGTACTCCTCCACAACCTTGTCCATTTTTTGTTGTCGTGCAGAGGAGACATGTCTGGAGGTCGTGGCCACAGTCTTCTTCTTGCCCCCTGGGAGCGGATCATCAGGAAAACAAATTTCTTGGTTTGGGAAATGAGCTTACTGCATTTTTTTGCAATAAGAAAAGAGATAGTTGGAGGCGGTTGGAGGCGGTGGTACCTCTAGTATCCTGTACAACTTATTTCCCAAAGTAACAATAATAGCACGAGGCTGGGACTCATACACACCATGTCACTTCCACAAGTATGGTTGGCCTAGAAATACATCAAAAACATCAATAGGAGAAATGTCACACAATACCTCATTCGTGAAGGGCTTGATGCTATAGGGAAGGTGGCACTGCTAGCTCATGCAGAGATCCCGTCCTTGGTGAAGCCACCCAATGGTGTATGGTTGTGGGTGCAATGTGGTCGGCAAGCCCAACCGCTTCACGACATCTGCTGAAATGAGGTTCTTTTGGCTCCCATTGTTGACAATGAATTGTAGCGGGGAACCCTTTACCCACATCTGGGAGTGGAAGAGATGCTCTGCCTCCTCTATATCTTCTAGTTCCTCCTTCTAGATCTTCACAGTGGAAACAGTGGCGTTGGGCTCCACATCAATAATGTGCTTCCCTTTGTCATTCCCCTTGTCAAGTTTTGATTCAGAGTCGGAGCATGCATCTGATTTAGAAGCCTTCATCTCGGCTACCAGCGACTGCTTGGCCCGACACTCACTTGTGTTGTGAGTGGAGCTCTTATGGAACTCACACCACTTTTCCGTGTCCTTCTTTGGATTCGCGGTGTTTTTCTTTGATTGTGACTTTGGAAGGTTGTCTTGGGCCGCCATGCCTTGGCTTTTTCCTTTGTTCTGCAGTTTGGGGGCACCTTTCCCTTTCTTTTGATTCACAAATCCAAAGTCTCGCTTCTTCTGTTTGAATTTCTGCTCAATCTTGGTAGCATACCGGTATGTCGTACCAAGCGATGAGATGTTGAGGAACTCCATTTCCTCCTGAATGTATCTGTGCAGACAATTGCGTTACTTTAGCACCAAATGTTTCTTTGAATCTTTGATACCCAACTTTGTGCGCAGGGTATGGAATAGATTTGTCAGCTCATGCACATCTTGATCCCTTTGTTGCCACAGCGTGGTACATTGTATGTACTTGTCCTCATAGCTCCCCACGGGATAGTATTGTTCCTTGATGGCATCTCGGAAAGAATTCCAAGTGGGTACGGCTAAGAACCGAGAGGGTTCTAGTAGGTTTCCCACCAGTCCTTAACATGGGGGGTAGCTTTGAGGAGTGCAAAAATAATCTTCTCCTGGTCGGAAAAGTCATGAACCGAGAAATATCCTTCTAATAGATTCAACCATATATCTATGGCATCTGCATCAGTTTGATCCTCAAATATGGGAATTTCAAAGTTTACTTATACCTTAAAGGGAGTCGCTCCTCTAGAGTGGCTGTTGAATGCAAATGCACCGCCGGTGGGCAGCAATTGAAGGATCTGGGCAAAGTTATCCATCATCGCGTTCCTTTGTTTTTCAAGGGCCTCCTAAAGCAATATTTTGTTAGGATCTCCTACTCCCTCACCTTTCTTTTTGTCCCCCATGGGCATCCGTCGAGGTTTGTGAGGCTGATCTTGCAATGGTTCCACCAGATCGAGCCCTAACTTCTTATACCCCGACCTTGTTGGGGACATGCAAAGAAGGATTGAGAAAAAAGCAGACCGCTCTGATACCACTGATCTAGATTTATGCAGGAATGCAATAGAATACACATATAACCATAAATACAAAGATGCAGTGGAAATAACACTTCATTTCATTAATATCAAAGAACTGAAATTTTCTTATAGATAGAATGGAAATAAACTAGCTAGGGCGTTGGTAGCTTATCTCTGAGAAGAGATGTGGTGGCTACAGGCCTCTGAACTGAGTTAAAATGAGGCTCAAGGGCCTATTTATTATTTAGAAACAATGGAAAACTCTAAACGTCCAAAATCCTAACCCTAGGAGATGAAGCACCAAAACTATGGGCCCCATTTGGGTAAATTGGTGTTTCAATTTCTTGGGGACGTAACTTTGGCATACTATCTCCATTTGACGCACATGATACATCGTTAGAAAGATCTATTTGAGGAATACAAATGTTGCCGCAAATATCAATTTTGAAATAGAATCATATTCATTGGACAAACAATGCCCAAAAAACATCGCTTAGGGCCTCAAAACAGCTCCGGAAGTTCAGGACCCAAAAAAATATTAAAAATAGTAAGTTGTACCGAAACCAAAAAATTGAAAGAGACAATGGTGGGGCCCCAAGTGGAATAGGTGGGTGGCCACCAATATCCACCTAGATCATGAGATGAGTAGGGATAGAGTAGGGACAGAGTAGGCGATGATCCAATCCACTTTGGGTTTGACACGTGGGGGAGAACTGAGATTTCCACTACATGGCGAGGAAAACTTATCATATTACTCGTCAAGGTTGTGATCGGTAGTGGACGGGTAGATATCAGCATCATGGGGATGCTCGGGCAGGGTGAGCTTGGCCTATGCATATTTTTCACCACAAGGCCCGATGAGAAAGGGATACAGTCTGCACCTGATTGGGGGTATCTCACAGTCAGAGTGGTGCAACAGTAACATGGTGGCACCAGAGACTAGCAGGGGACCCAAGCAGTACAGCTCTACACAACTCAATAACCTTTAGGGGTGAGTTGCATCCCACATGGGGGGATCATGTAGATTTTCCATTGGGCTTTAGCAAGTCACTAATGGAGTGGGGGACTTCATTAGTATGGAGGGTTGGGCAACAGGATGATAGTAGGTCGAATTTGTCTTCCAACATTCACGGTGAGCAGTCAGAGCATTCGATGAGAGATATTCATGATGATGAGTCACTTGTGATGATTCAGCCTGAGCATCATATGGTGGAGCGTGGGGAAACTGAGGAGGAGGTTATGCACATCATGCATAATAGTCCTTTGGGGCAGAGCCATATGGAGGCTCACAGTGAGCCAGTGCTAGATATGCGACTAATCTCGGGGTTATCCATTGAGGAGGAGATGTTGGATATGGTGGTGCATCCATCTTTGGGCTGACCCATTGATGAGGTTTTGGTAGACGCGTATAAAGTTAGCAAGACTACAGTACTTTTAGGGACCAACACTCTCTAGGAGTACATCGATGGGGCTTGCAGTATACCTTGCCCACTTGAGCCTATTATAGAGAGAGGGGACTTCCCTTTTAGGCAGTTCTCATTGACAGGCAGGACATAGCAGCATGAGTTGAGTGTGAGTTAGCGACCACACTCCAAACATGTTCTGCATGCAGATATCACCACATTGGATTCTTCGATTGGGATAGGTTGGTGGGATATCATGAGTTGGTATCCTATTGATGGTACAATATTCTTAGTGAGGAGCATAGCGGAGCGGGGACCCATAGATATGAAAAATACTATGGTTTACAGTTAGAAGTGGGGCACATGTCGACAACTCTTCAGCATTCCATCCCAATTTTGGAAGAGTGGGATCAACATTCGATTGAGTCAAGGTTGGATTGGAGAGAGGTAATGAGTTGGCACGTAGTTGGTGGGGCAGCTTATACATTCAAAGCCACGGCACAACAGGAGCCATGGAGCATTGATGCATGTTGGCAGTCTTCACCTCATGAGGCAGTAGCTATAGCCAAATGTAGTGCACATTCCGAGCTAGGGGGCTTGATTGATGATAGGTATGGTGAGAGATCCATTTGGGATCCTGGCATTGAGGGGTCTGTTCCAAGTAGCCTGACATAGGGGCATAGACGCACTGAGGGGTTTGTATGGGATTCGAGCATTGGGTCTCAGTTGCATCAGGCCAACAAGTTGGCCCACGTATTTGTAGTTGCTTGAGGGCAAGCAACATTTTGGCGGGGAGGACTGTAATATTCCTAATTTATCTTTTAGCTAATTAGAATATTAAATCTTGTCTTCCTTAATTAATAGATGAATAAGATGGTAGAGGGACCCATAAATCCCTTTAGTAGAATAAAACCACTTCACCAGTGTGAAAGTGGAACAACGCAGTAGTGGAGGGGGCCAAGAGATCATGTGAACAATGCACTCAAGGAGGAGGATATGGAACAAGAGAGCAGCACAGTTATGATGTGGGCCCAGGGTTGTGAGGGTTCCATAAGGATAAGAAAGAGTTGAGGGTAGCCATAGAGAGCATTATGTATTATTATTATTTTCTTTTCGTTTACGACTTGAGCACGCTTGAGCTGTTTAGCCGAGCCTGCAGTGATGTTTAGCACATGGCTGTCTCCGAGTGGAGATCCCAACCTCGTCCTCGGGGGACTTTGAGTGCCCATTCGGGAGAGGAGTCCTTCTATCTTGTGAGCAGATCTTAGTATTTCGACATTTGGCCATTTTGCAACCCTATTGAGCAGCGCAATCACCCAATGACTTGTGCAGCAGTTGAGAGATCCAGATGAGGGTCAGATTCCATAGCATTGTCGCTTGGAATCTAGTGAGGGGATAAACCCTTCAACATTTGAGCTACGAAGGTGTTTTTGTAGAATTTTATTTATCAATTCATCTCATATCACTGCATATCTAGCAGTAGTGCATTTTTTATGCCCTAAGAAGGTGATTTTCTGGAGTTTGCCGATCGTGAAATCATTTCTGGTTTTTTTTTTGTTTTCATCATAGAGTCTGAATTCCAAATCCCAGCATTTTCTAAGCACAAAAACAACCTTATATATGCACCCCTTTTCAGCCAGCAATTACATTCCCAGCATTTCCAGTAGGGGCAGCGTAGTAGGGTCTCCAGCAGAGTAGAAATTACGTAGTGTTATCAGTGGGAGGACATGAGGGTCACTCTAGCCATCTTTGTCAGCTTGAGTGCTACTATTTTTTAGCACTATTGTACTTGTATTTTTTAGCATCCATCTTTGGGCCGACCCATTGATGAGATGTCGGTAGATGCATATACAGTTAGTATGATTGAAGTACTTTTAGGGATAAACACTCTCTAGGAGTACATTGATGGGGCTTGCAGCATACCTTGCCCACTTGAGCCTATTTAGAGAGAGGGGCCTTCCATTTCATGCAATTCTCGTTGACAGGCGGGACAAAGCAGCATGATTTGAGTGTGACTTGGCAACCACAATCAAGACATGTTCCATATGGAGATATCACCAGATTGGATTCTTCGACCTGGATAGACTAGCGGGAGATCATGAGCTGGTATCCTATTGATGGTACGATCTTCTTAGTCAAGAGCATAGCGGAGCAGGGACCCGTAGACATGATAGATACTACGGTTTATAGTTGGCAGTGGGGCACATGTAGACAGCTCTTCAACATTCCATCCCAACTTCGGGAGAGCAAGATCAACATTTGATTGAGTCAGGGGTTGGATTGGAGAGAGGTAATGAGTTTGCACGCAGTTGGTGGGGTAGCTTATACAGTCAGAGAAACGACACAATAGGAGCCATGGAGAATTGATGCATGTTGGCAGTATTCACCTCATGAGGTAGTAGCTATAGCCAGATGTAGTTCACAGTCTGAGCTAGGGTGCTTGATTGATGATAGGTATGGTGAGAGATCCACTTGGGATCCTGGCATTTAGGGGTTTGTTCTAGGTAGTCTGACACAGGGGCATAACCAAACTGAGGGGTTTGTATGGGATCCGAGCATTGGGTCTCAGTTGCACCGAGCTAATAGGGTGGCCCACATCTTTGTAGTTGCTTGAGGACACGCAACATTTTGGCAGGGAGGACTATAATATTCCTAATTTCACTTTTAGCTAATTACAATATTACATCTTGTCTTCCTTAATTAATATATGAATAAGAGGGTATAGGGACCCATAAATCTCTTTAGTAGAATAAAACCACTTCACCAGTGTGAAAGTGGAACAACGCAGTAGTGGAGGGGCCAAGAGATCATGTGAACAATGTAGTCAAGGAGGACGATATGGACCAAGAGAACAACGTAGTTATGATGTGGGCCCAGGGGTGTGAGGGTTCCACAAGTATAAGAAAGAGGTGAGGGCAACCATAGAGATCATTCTGGATTATTATTAGTTTCTTGTCGTTTACGACTTGAGGACACTTGAGCTGTTTAGCTAGGTCTGCAGTGTTGTTTATCACACGGGCGTCTCCGAGCAGACATCCAAACCTCTTCCTTGGGGGACTTCCAATGCCCGCTCAGGAGAGGATTCCTTCTATCTTGTGAGCAGATTTCAGTATTCTGGCATTTGGCCATTTTGCAGCTCTCTTGAGCAACTCAGTCACCTAGTGACTCACGCAGTGCATCAGTTGAGAGATCCAAAGGAGAGTTAAATTCCATAGCATTATTGCTTGGAATCCAGTGAGGGGATAAACCCTTCATCAATTGAGCTACAAGGGAGTTGTTGTAGCATTTTTTTTGTTAGTTCATCTCATATCACTTCATACCCAGTAGTTGTGAATTTTCATTCCCTAGGAGGGTGATTTTCCAGGGTTTCTCAACCCGGAAATCCTTTCTAGGTTTTTCTGGGTTTTGCGAGTATAAGCCAATGTCCAAATCTCGACATTTTCTGAGAAACGGAACAAACTCATCTACGCAGCCCTTTTCAGCGAGCATTTGCATTTCTAGCATTTCCAGTAGGGGTAACGGAGTGAGGTCTCCAACTGAGCAGCAGTTATGTAGTGTTATCAATGGGGGAACTTGAGGGCCATTCTAGCCATCTTTGTCAGCTTGAGTGTTACTATTCTTGAGCATTGTTGTACGTATATTTCACCTAATTAATAAAATGGCTCAATTGTTCTATATATTTTTATGGTGTTTGTTGTCTATTTCCATGTTGTTGTAGTTTCCAGTTTATTGTGTTTTGTATTACTGTCTTTTCCTATTAGGAATCTTAAACTTTGAGAATCCGGAAGGAGTATGAAACCATCTTTGTGTCTCAATCAAGAGATGATACAAATGGTGGTCATGCATATGCTTCTTATTTATATGAAAATATTGATGAAAAATATTTTGCAACCTTTGAAAGACACATTAAAGGTACTGGGTCCAAGATCTTGCAAAATATGGGATTCCAAGAAGGCTTAGGACTTGCTGTAAATCAACAAGACATCAAGAACCCAATAGAGGTGAAAGAAAGACCTAAGCATGAAGGCCTAGGGTATGTTGCACAAGAATAATGGTCTTTCGATGACAACGATTGGATATCATATACCCACTGTCACAAAAGAGGACATGAAGAAGCAAGTTGTTGGACTTTGCATCCAGAGCTTGTACCTGCTTGGTTCTTTGGATAGACGCCACTAAAATGGTTTGTTCCTTTACATTGTAAGTTGCATGTTTGCACCAAGAAGGTGTTTTAAAGAAGATTATGTTAAGACTCCCTTTATTGTAACAAAATTATTTATTTCCACTCTTTGAGTACATGTACATGAATGTGGTTTTTTTACTATGATTTTACTTATGTGAGAGATTTGAGGAATCATATACATGCATGAGAGATGTGTGTATGAACAGTGGAATTTTGCTGATGTCATTGTGTTTGAATATGCATGAGTGTCGACATGTGTTGGTCAATCATGTGTACATGCATGTCATATTGACTTGGAAGGGTTGATTTTTCCTCCAATTGCGAAAGGTTGATGTTGACGAAGTTTTCATGAAATGTGAAATTATTTTTGTTTGGGAAGAGAATTTTCAAATCATTATACATGTTTATGCTTGACTTGAGAGTCATTTGTTTGAAGAGGCATGTTTTTTCGACTTGTGTTTGGTCGATTTTTTTACTCCAAGATGTGAGATTACATGGTGATGTTCACATGATGTGAAATTTGTTGCTTTTTGAGGTGCAAGAGGATATGTTGTTAAGTTATTTTTCCTGCATGATGTGTTTTTCAGATTGATGGATGTTGTTTGTGACAATAGGTCCAAGAAAATTTCAGCCATAAAAATTTGCAGTCACTGTAGACCATTTATGTGTTGACATCAAGAAGAGAAGGAGATGGAAAATTCATTCTTCCAAATGTGGAATTTGGAACCATGGAGGTAAAATAATGGTCATTTCTTTTCTGTTTTTGTTGATGTTCACTTAGATGGGCTTATTGAAAAATTGGTTTCCAAAAGAGAAGCTTGCATCACATGCATGTTTTTGCAAAGGAGGAACATGATTCTCAGTGGGAAGGCACCGAGGAATCGGTTTGATACAACGAAAAATTGTTACATCAGTCAGTAAGTGCTGGATATTTGGGTCAACAGCAAAAGGAGAACAATGGTTGAAGGGCCAAGTCATTTGCAAGGCAAGGCAAGGCATGTCAGTGATCGGATTGGTTGTCATGTATTTCTCCAAGTAGAATCAAGATGATATAACTTGGGAAAAAGAAGAGTGTTCAGCACTCATGAGATAATCAACCTTTGTGGGTCCAAAAGCATGACAGTGGGAAGGTGTGATCAGAATCTTAATCAGGGGGAAAAAATTGCTCAAAATTGAAAGTATTCAAAAAGGTGTGGATCCCGAATGACCGCAACCGTCTCGTCGCCTTGATATCGGCGCAATTAATTTCGTCAAAATATGACTTCGTATGAGGGAGTTAGAGCTCGTTGATTGTCATGCAAAACATGCAAAATTTATGCAACACTGACAAGGATGCTGACTAGGCATCCGTACAGCCTAGTCAGTAAAAGGTATATTCCAGGGAATACTCTAGGAATATGGCCACAGGTGGAATGCCCAGAAGATTCCAAGGGTTGACATCTTATTGACGAGGGGATTGTGTTGGACCAATAGGGTCGTGACACATGGCTAGACCGGAGGCCGCCACGTGCCCCTCCCAAAAATGAAAATCTGGTTAAGGGTCGAAGGTGAATGAATTTATATGGTGTAACAAAATTTTTTGGAGGCACATGGCTCGACCCCACGACCTCTCGTCCACAAGTGCCACAGCTTACCACCAAGCTACCATATTAGTTCTTAACTATATGGGGCGCCACCACTATTTAACTTTTCAAACTTATGTCGATGGCGGGGGAGGAGGGAACCATCCCCGTGAGGCCAACACCCTCCTACATGTGGCTGATGGGCCTCTGAATTAGACATAAAATAAGGCCCATATAACCTTTCTTAGGCCCATATACCTTCCTTATGCACATGAAAAGATATATTAAATCTCTCCTTCTGCATTTAATAATGTTTTCTTATGCTTTAATATGTTCTTAAGAATGTTTAAAGGAAATTGTAGATTTGTGCCTAATATTGTTATTTTTGTAGAATATTGGGTAGATTATGCAGATTTGGAGAAGGAGATAATTTAGGGACTTGATCCCTGCTATTGGAAGATAAATATTGAAGAATAAATGAGCATAATGTCGGGAAATTATGGAGAAATATTGGAGAGATTCAAGGGGGTTATACACCCTCCTTAAATATCAAAGGCAGCCAAGAAACTCGAAGACCAAAGTGCACTCAATCTATGGTTTTCTTAGAGTCAAAGTGGACTCAAACACTATTTTCTATGGAGTTGTTGGTAGCTTCCCTTGAGGATAAATAAAGTTGATCAAGAGCTAATTAGGGTCGATTCCATTTGCATTCCATTCCATCACATGCCATTCTTTTCCATTCTATTAGGATTTTGTTGTTTAAGACCTTCGAGATGTAATAAGACTGTATTTTTGTAATGCAATGAGTAGTCAGATGTTATTTTACTGATCTAGTTTCAGGGAGCGAGGCTCGTGGGTTAGGGCCCAATCCATGTGCCTCAGCTTCTCTGTTGTTATCATTATTTCCTTTCTGTCATCTAGCTAGTTTTGTTTCTGCCATTTAGTTAGTTTTATTCTTGAATAATTAGCTAGTTTCTGATAGTTTTATTGTTTTTTAGTTTTTTCTTTTAGTGTGTTGTTGTATTTTTTTCATTTTCTTGTAAGAGTAATAGAATAGAGGAAAACTCCAAAAGTTGTGGATCGAGCCTTCCCCTCTCATCTATGTCCATAGAGTTCGAGGAGGGTAGACCTTCCCATAGGCCAAAAGTTACTTTTTGTTCACTGTTTCTGAGTTTAGCGAAGAAATTGCATTACCAGTCTGAGTCTTTCTTTCACTGTTTTTTATCATGCATTTTGTCTATTTTTGTGCATGAATCAATAGGTTTGTTTGCAGTAATAAGAATCAACTATCCCAGAGAAGTTCATCAAGCGATCCTGCTTCATTTTCTAGCTCTGTTTCCATGTTGAGCACTATTGTTGCACCTCCATTTCCCTCCTTCTCCTTAACAAATGTCACACCCTTTTTATTCACAAAAACCATTAAAATTGTGACCTCTTCCTTTCTTCTCGAAACTCCCACTTGTCGCACTTCGGATCTCGCAGGATCTCTTCCCCCTTTTCTTTGTCATTCTACACCTCTTTCACGATATTCCTTTTTACCTTACCTTTTCCAATTATTAATGAAAATAGTCGAAAATCCTTTAGAAATTGACCTTAACCTTTTCCCTTAAGACTTACCGCAATTCCTTTTCGCAATCTCCATCCAGTCTCCATTAAAGTTTCCCCACTCCCAATGCCAATTGTGATATCTTTCACACCCTTTCTCTTTCTTCTCTTCATTTTTGTGATTAAAAACCTTCGAAAGAACCTTACTCCACCTTTTTATTTTAGTGAAAATCCCATATCTTTATCATAATTCGTAATTCCTATTGGCATGTGTTAACACTTACTACTCCTTTCTGCCAATTTTGATACGATTAAAGCGCTGTCCCACCTGTCCTACCTCCACATCATCTAACTTATCGCATTTCGCATTTTTCTCCACAATCCTGCCGCATTTCACATTTCGCAGTTTCTTTCTCATCACATTTTTCATTTCGCTCCCACTACTAAACGAAAATTCCGCTACCTCTCCAACTTTGCGGTCTTGCGATTGTGATATCGTATATCGTATCTCACACTTTATTCATCCATCGCAATTGCAAATCCTTTCCATATCGCATTTCTCACTTCGCACTTTCCTCCTGACTGCACTTTTGCTTCTCCGCCAACCTTGCGATATTGCGATATCGCACATCGCACTTTCGTCCCTCCATTGCAATTCTTCCATCACACTTTTCATTTTCAATATTACGCACTTTAATAGATTCCAAACACCTTTTTCACTCCTCTAAGCCTTGTTTCGTGTGTTAAGCCTTCCATTAGCATCTTTAGCCCTTTTTCCTCCAGACTGCAATCAACACTTTTTCAATTAGAATTAAGTCATGGATAGCTTAGCTACATGGATGGAAGCATGGTAGATAGAGCATAAGATAAGTAGGGTGTGTTTGGTCGATTGGCCAAGTTAAGTGTGATTTAAATTAGTTTCTTTTCTACCATTTATTTTCAGCAAGTTAAATTAGTTTCCTTCTTGTCATTTCCTTTCTGCAATTTATATTAGCTTCTTTTCTGCCATTTCTTTTCAGCAATTTAAATTAGTTTCATTTCTTTTCATCAATTTAGTTTAGTTTCCTTTCTATCATTTCCTTTCTGCAATTTATTTTAGTTTCATTGAAGTGTGACAGACTTCACTAAGAAACCCTAGAAGTAGCACCCTTTCATAGAGCGGAAGAGGATGACATGAGTAGAATGCATCTACTGTGTATATATCATTGTCACCTCCAAGTTTGTATGAACCCCGGGTTGATAAAGTAAAGTAGGGCAGCCCCTGGGAGTTGCAGCAGTCTTGGTGCAATACCAGGGCTCACCATTTTTTGGCATCGTTGCTGGGGAGGTGTCTAGTAGATTCTTTGATTAGTTTTAGAATTATTTTCTGCTTTCCTTTTTCATGTTGTTTTCTAGATATTGAAAAATACAAAAAAAATATGATTTTCATGCCTCATAAGAGTAGGGATACTCATAATTTTTTTTTAAATACTTCTCCAATACCAACCTCCCCACTCGACCACATGGTGCAGTAAGAAACACATCACCATCCACTTTCGAAGCTATAAGAGATGGATGGAGATGATGACAATGAAGAAGATCTTATTGGGTTTCCCATTCAAGATATGGAAATCAGTGCACATATGAAGAACATCCCTCCATATTTCCTTCCCAACTTCCATGGTATGAGGACAGAGGATCTGGAAACATTTCTCTTTGAATTTGAGATACTTTTTAGATCTTATGGCTACTTATCACACACTCAAAAACTGAGATTTTTTCCTGCAACATTGAATGATAGAGATCTTAAACAATTCATCAGTCTAGGTACTAATTCAATAAGATCATGGAATGACATGCAAAAGATATTTCTAGAAAAATATAAAGATCGTGATCTTAGAGAAGAAATTTTTAGAATGAACCAAGAAGAATATGATAGCCTTGAGGATCTAGTAGATAGGTTCATGTATAATTTTAAGAGGGAAAAATTGCATCATCTAGGATTTGACACACTAAAAACCCTCTTACTTATAACAATTAGGGATGAGTGGATTGATCTCCTTAATCTCATGAGTAGAGGAGATGTATACCAATTTTCATTTGAATAAATTTGTGAAACATGCAAGCACATATCAAGAGGAAGGGAAAGATTAAGTAAATCAGCATCAACATTGGTAAGGCAAGAGGAACTTGGAAACTTGCTTGATAACTTTAAAACAGAAATTATTAGCAATCTAAGTGAACAAGTAGAAATGTTGAGAATGAAAAATGAGAAAAAGAAGATGTTGATATTTTTGTTATCCATGCATAATCATATGCTACTAACTGTTTTTCATCATTCCCCAGGTTTAAAGAAGTTGACCTAGAAGACAATGGAGAAATTTAATCACCAAATAAGCTATGTTATGTAGCTCCAAGGAGACCCTGGCAGCCTAGTCAACTTGATATGATGCAAGGACCCACTTCACACTTTCAACCTTATTCACATCCATCTCAAACTAATTGGGACACACTCCCTCCTTGCACCTAAGCCATCTCAACCCCAAAACCAACCTTGGAAACATGGTTGGCAAGGACCTTATTGGGAAAATCCACAACATCCTCAATATTTCCCTCCACATCCTCCATATCCAACTCCATGCTATCCCTACCATCCAACTCCACTACAACCACAGCCTCAACCACATCTATCTCATATATTTGCCCCCACTCAACTACCTTTACCACCATTTCCAAACCCATACAATGAAGTATCTCAGCTCACTTACAATGCTGAGGTACAACACTTCCAATCATATCCTCTTGATCTAGATGGTATTCATCTTAATTCAATAAAAGTATTTCAAAGAAGAGATTTTATTAATGTCATTAAAGGACAATGTCAATAAGAAGACGATCCAAATGAGGAGATCAAAAGATCAAGGGCTGCACTTGATGAAGGGTCGGCATCAGAATCAGATGTTGAGAAATTTTCCTCATGTTTACCAGCATTTCCTCCATGTGTTCAAGATAACAATCAACAAAAGAGGAAGATTTGAATGTCATAATAGAAGAGGACATCCAAGTTGATCCAAATCAGCAAGTGGACCAAGGGCATCACAACTATATTGACATATGGTTCCAAACAGTCATTAAGTTGTAGCAACACGATCTTCCCCAACAATACTTGATACGATCTCAATCAAAGAAATTCATCTCTTATATTCAAGTACATGTCAAAGCATGTATTCCAAGTGTGTATATCATTTTATCTTTTATATTGATGTGTACATGGCTCCATTGGAAGTATTCCTATACTTGAAAAAGGTTTTGTTTTTTCTAGAGTAGGAAAGTGAAAAAGAAAAAAAGGAAAAAGAATAAAATCTCGGGTGAAAACCTCTTTTGAGGCGTTTTAGATTGGCTTACTGATTGAAAACCTCCATGAGGTGGTCATTGGGTTGAAAAAAGAAATCCTACGTGAAAACCTCCTTTGAGGTGCCTAGGCAGACCTACTAGTGGAAAACCTCATTGAGGAAACTAGCACTACAAGGAAAATACCCTCTAGTGGATGTTTTTGAGGAACCCCTTATAAAAATAGCCCAGACATCCGTTTGTAGCGGAGGTTACTAGAGGAGGTTGGTGGGTGGAGGTTTTTGCGGATGCTTTTTTCTGGTGCGTTTATCATTATGAACTGCACTAGTGCGTTCCACTAGACTCAAGCATCGGTGTGTAAAAAAAATTGGCACACCGGGACATTGTGTGCTCAGTACAAACCTGCTAAGAGCGTCTCATTACTGTAGCACACCGGTGCTCTAAAAATATTCCTCGCCGATGCGTCCTAAAACCCTGTGCCAAAACTGAAACATCCTGGTGTGGTTTTAAGAAACTGCCCAGTGTGCCTATAAAACCCGCGCACCGAAACAGGGTTAAATAAATAAAACTTACAGCCAAAAATCCACATTTTTCACTTTTCAGTTCTCTAGAGCTCTCGAGAACTGGTGCAAATTGAACTTGTGTGAGGCACCCTGCCATCGGTGCTCCCATTACAAGCACTGTTGTTGTCCATTGCCCGCCATCTCCATTTCGAATTTTGTAAAACGGTGGGAAAATTTAGTTTTGCAAATTCTACAACCAATATGCCTCCTCAACGGCCAAATGTATAGGTATTTTACTTGTTTTTCCATAACTAAACCTTTTAGTGGATTATTTTTCTAAAATAACTTAAAATTCACCTTATTTAAAAAAATAAATTCTTGTACGGTGCGCTCAAGCCATTTGGCTCGCACCGGTTCACGGTGCTACCTGTAAATTTATAGGCCACTGTGACCTATGCTAACGGCATCCACACCAATTCCGGGGTGGTACCAAAATGGCGCACCATGCTTTTTTTAAATTAAAAAAATTGTGGTGCGGTCAGTTGCCCGACCATATTGTTGACCATGTCAAATTGCGAGAATGCAGTGCGTTGACGAAAATATCCACCCAGGGGTGGGTATTTTTTTCAGCGCACTGCCCTCCTGAATTGGACATAGTCAACGGTGTGGTGATGTAAAAGGCCGCACCGTTGACTATGTAGTGATGTCAGGAGGGCGGTGCACTTCCTAAACTATATGCCCTAGGGCGTATATTTTGGTCAGCACACCGCCCTCCCGACACTAGTACATATTCAATGGTGTGGTCTATTATACCACTGCACCGTTGACCTTGTAACAATGCCAGGAGGACGATGTGCTAAAAATTTCCAGGTGCACCACCTCTGGTGCACAACAAAAAAAGACGCACCGTTACTGGTGCATGCCTGTTTTTTGTAGCACACCAACTGTTTTTTTTTTTTTTTTTTAAATTTATATATGTATATTCCTACATACATGTCTCATTTAATAAAAAATTTGTATTTAATATGTCAAGTATTCAGCGATGTCAAAGGAGAGAAGAGAGGGAACAATAGAAACAACAGGTAGACCAGTATAACGTGGTTTTCCTGTGGAATGCATGAGAGAGGGAGAGAGATATGTACCCTCGCCCTATTACAACAACTACCCACGAGCTCCTAAGGGAGATAGGCCTCCTCAAGTTCTATGAGGAGGCTACATCCCTAAAGGGCCATGGTGGGTTTTTGTGATAGCTTATCCCCAGGTGGAATGCCCACCGATAGGATTTACGGGTTGGTTCTAACCAGTGGTACATGCCCACTGAGGAGGACATCTATTTCATTACTGGCCTATCAAGGAGGGGGGTGGATTTTCCCTCGTTCCCAGAGGTCCCTGTTGACTATGTAATAGGGAGTCAGTTGGTGTACTCCCAGAGATACATTAGCGTGGATATATTGTCTCTTGTATATTTTCAGGTCTCCAGAGATCAGTTACATATTGCTTCATTTGTGGAGAGGAGGTGAGGTGCCTCTCACTACTGATTTCGACAATTTCACATAACACCAGTGATGGGCAACACATTAGTTGCCCGATTTTATTTTATGTTGATTCTTTATTACAGGCGCCACGACTTGCTAAGTGATCTGCTATTTTTTTGTGGCATTTTTGTACAACTTTAGATAGATGTCGTGCTCAGGCACAAGATAGGGTGAACTTCCCTTTTGCTTCAGAGCTATTTTGTTTATTTTTTGAGAGATTTCCAAAGATGAGGCCTACTTTTGTTTGACAACCTCGTAGGTCGATGCTACATGTACGGATGCAGATGTGGGGACAGATTATGCCCAAGAGGGGTGAGTCAGAGTTTTCCATGAGGATATCGCATGATGCACTGGAGTTGCTAGCCAGTGTTGATGAGCATCCCTTCATTCTGGTCCCTTGTCTGTATGCTATTTTGGATTGGCGAGGGTGTGCCAACATCCTCTTCACAGATGATGAGCCACCAGATGATAGAGGTAATATTACTATTTTATTTAAATTTATTCTAACATGTTCTTTAACTTGTTTTTATTAAATTGTTTAATGAAATTTTCTAATTATTGTTGTGTACTTATATATATTTTTCAGACATTGGGTCATTTGATGGCGATGATATGCCACTGCCACCAAATGATCCAGGTGTATATCCTAATGACGATCAGGAGATGGAAGATGTCGAGGATCAGGCCGGTGCAGAGAAACGTGGTCCTCATGTTGCACCGGTACCGGCTGTTGCGAGGCGTAGGCGTGAGACTAGATTTATGATGGATTTGGGCGACCAACTATATGCACTACTTGTGGAGGGGGGAGTTAGGCCTGCCACTATGAGAGAGATATAGGCCAATGCTAGGCTGGTACAGATTTGGAGAGGCATGCCATGTGACATGTTCACCCTGATACATCATGTTGTAGGAGCTACCAACTTAGTGACATGGTTGAGGAGGGATCTTCGACATAGGCATAGTCGAGACATAGTACTTCGATAGTCAAGCAACGACGCATCATCTGATGATCATGATCAGGGGAGTGATCATCGTTCACTTTGCGTCACAGACGAGAAACCTGCAGCATCAACTAGCAGTCATGATCACTAGTAGTCTGGACCATCCACGTCGAGTCATCCTTCTCAGCCTACAGCATCCAACATTCATGATCATGAGCAGGCTGGACCATCCATGTCGAGTCATCATGAGCAACCGACAGTTGATCCTGATCAGCATGAGGCACCACCAGATCAACAGGCATGTGATGATCAACATCTATCTGAGCTTGTCGAGGCTGCACCATTGACTAAGGAGGCCTCGACTAATACTACTATTGATGATGTACCACCAGCTAATATTTGAAATTTATATTACAGTTGTATATTTTTGACATCATATATATATATATATATATGGTCCATGTATTTTATGTTCCTGTTGTAGTTGTACTTAATTTACATGTTGGTGATCATCATGATGTGTATATTGTTAGGTCATGTTAGATATTTTCATTTAATGTGAAGGTTGCAGATAGATGTGTATGTGATAGCAGTTATTTGACATGAGATGTATATTTGATGTTTGTGTTGTGATGATGTTATACAATGCTAATTGTGTTTTGTTAGATGATCATGATCACGATGATTAGATGATGTTAGCGAATTTGAATGTGTTTTTTAGTCGAATATGATGTTTGTACGATGGTTATCATGATCGTGATGTTTATTTAATTTAATATTAAATCATGATATTTATTAAATATTATGTCTTGATTGTAATTGAAATTTTAATTTTAATTGTAATTGCATGTAAAATATTTGTAAAATTTTAATTGTATTAATGTGAAATGATTGTAATTGTAAAATTGTAATTGTAATTGTAATTGTATGTAAAATTCTAAAATTATAATTGTAAATATTGTAATTGGAATTTTAATTGTAATTGTATGTAAAATTGTAACTGTAATTGTAATTATAATTCTAATTCTAATTTTAATTGTAATTGTATGTAAACTATTTGTAAAATTTTAATTGTATTAATGTGAAATGATGGTAATTGTATGTAAAATTCTAAAATTGTAATTGTAATTGTAATTGTAATGTTATATATGTAAAATTGTAAAATTGTATTTGTATTTGTAAGTTTTATGTAAAATTCTAAAATTGTACAGTGTAATTGTACGTGAAATTGTAAAATTGTAATTGTAATTGTCATTGTATGTAAAATATTTGTAAAATTTTAATTGTATTAATGTGAAATGATTTTATTAAAATTTGTAAATTTGTAAAATTGTAAATAATTGTAAAATAATAAATCTAGAATAATATGAATTTTTGTAACATAATAAAGTTTAGAAAATAATGCAGATAAATTCATGTACTTTAGAATTATTATTATTTTATTATGATCTTACATACAAAAAAAAAAGAAATTTATACAGTATGCCATTGTTTTTTAGATCAACATAATTGCAAATTATCAAGTGAAATATTGATTTTAACATTAACACAATGCAAATTACCAATTAATTCAACATACATATTAAAATGTTTTGAAAAAAAGAGTCTTATAAGTTATAAAGTAATTAAGTCCCCTTCTTTATAAAAACCCATCTTAAAAAGTATAAATATTGATGAAATAACACATGTACCATATCACTCTCAGTTCTCATGATCACACTCATTATCTTCCAGCTCGCTTGGCATGATAACACTATTGTTCTCAAAAATATGTTTTCATCTAGAATCATGTCTCAATACGAACCACTAATCCCTATCTAACACATGTGGGTAAAAAAACACCTGGTTGTAGTGTTTGGGGAAAACATAGGGCTCCTTAGCTTCATCCCACATATTTATAGAGTTGATATGTATCAACCTACTATCGCGATCTTCCTTTACATTACTCCGATCAAAGGTGTCCCACCACTTGCTCCTAAAAATAACACATTGGAAAGAAAAGAAATCCACTTCAATGATCTCTTGTATCTTTCCGACGTAACCTAACATCCCTCGTACTAGGTTTTGATCATGGTGGTTAGATCGACTAGATTGATTGAACTCGACTTCCACTCCACAGTCTTGTTTCATGCGTCCATCATCGACATTTTATGTGCGAAAATGGTGTCCATATGCCCACATAGATGAGAACAAATGAACCTATAAAAAATTTTAAAAAAATCATAGTGTCATGTGTCTTATAATTACCCAACAATTAAAATATGAAATATAGATGTAATTACATTTGAATGGTGCATTATTAAGTTTCAAATGTACATATAAATTAAATATATTACTACTAAGTTGGTGCACCCAATCCTCATGTTTAGTGCATCCTCTTCAGCACACAGGTAACGATTGGTTGCATCGTATTTCTCTCTGACTTGGTCAATAACCCAATTTTTGGGGCATATTTTTGGCACATTTTCTTTTAAATGATTAGGATAAGGCACACTTCTACCATTCAACTTTCTAAATTATTTCCTATCACTATCCCATTTCATCCTCTTCTATTCATACAATGCGACCCATGGTTGTGTTGCTTCGTAATTATAGCATCTAATTTATCAATACATCAATTTCTCAAAATATCTGTTGATGAAACCAAATCGACATATAGTACATATGAGATCAAAATATACATTATATCAAAGTTCAACATGAATATTTATTTTGTGTAAATTTGAAGAATTATAAGTCGCTTACTCTTTATCAAGTGCCTTTTTCCATTCGTTTGGAGCGGCTCCCCTTCTTTTTTTTCTTCATCCCTTTCATTAGCCCAAATCATCGCACCTGGTATGTTGTTGATATGCTTGATGTACTCACTGGCATAATAGAAAGACTCATACAATATGTACCCCTCTGCCATAGACCCCTTGGGTTTTGCCCTTTGTTGAACAAAACCTTTCAGTTTCTTCATGTACCTCTCTAAAAAGAACATCCAACGACAATAAACCACCCCAACTAATTCAATCTTATCTACTAGGTGAATTATAAGATGAACCTGCAAGTCCATGAAACTCATCAATAGTTCCTTCTCAAACATACAAAAAATCTCAACTATCTCTTGACGCCATTGTGGAATGCTAGCTACATAATCTCCTTTGACGTGATCCAACGTACAAATGCAGATAATTTAGATATGGCTCGTCCTAGGTCTTGGGGGAATTCATGTTTCACACACCCACACACGAACAAAGGATAATGACACTGCAAAGTTATAGACACATGTAATAATATGTAACAAAATTAGTTATTTTTTATGATCTCTACACGAGATAAAATTTATTAATATAACAAATAATAGAATCATGCTTTTGACATTATACGTAATCTTAGAAGATTCAAATGGTCATGTGATTTCAACTGCGACAAATGGTCATCCATGGTGAAGCAGCGCCGTAGTGAAGACCCATATGAAGATGACACCCTCACACCCATTATAGCTTCCTTTGCCAAAGAAAGATCATCTTTTTTTTTTAAATCCATGTGACATCACCTTCTTTGAAATACCATGAATTAGAGGGACCAACGCCTGACTCTGATCCTGTACTTTCTAATCGTCTTGGCCAATGTTTCTTTTTAGTTTTGAAGTAATAAGATATTTCCTACCAGCCAATGTATCACTTTGTTTCGATGATATGTGCCTCCATAAAGAAGATGAAACATTTTTAAATATATGCATGGGATCTAATAAGTGGGTAATCGAAAGATGCTCCCAATATGGGAGGTTATAAAAGATAGATTTCCTCTTCATCCCAATGGGAAATTTCTCAACATAGGTGTCGAAGAATTCTGGATCATTGAACATAGGCTCCCCATTTGAATCGAACATTTCTATGAACTCCATCTCCTTCTCTCTCTCATATTCTCTAAGCCATTCAAATGGTGTTGTTATTGGAGGCCTTTGGGTTCTCTCTCGTTTACCATTGAAAGCGGATGCTGCTCTTCTGTAAGGGTGTTCTTTTGGGAGGAATACCTTGGAGCAGTCATACACTGGCTTTGATAGGTCATTGGACCATCTAGCTTTTAGAGAAGGTCCATAACATTTACATCCAAAATACCCTTTGTTACAAGACCTACGAAATTATTGTTTACAATATATATGCATGGAACGTTAAAGAATATCATGAAGATCAAAACAATTACAATGAATTAAATAACTAATATGCGAAGGGATATTATTATGTATATAAACAAATCAATAAACATGTAATTTACTAGAGAAAACTCCTAAGCTTGGATAATAATGTGTTGTGTAAGCATATATTCCATACAATGTAAAACTCCTCTCTGGTGCGATGGGTCTTGATACATCGTATGAATTTATCCCATCCCATAATTCCTTCAATTCATCTACTAGTGGTTGTAAGCAGACATCCATATTCTTCACTTGTCTTCTACCAGGGACTATGAGAGCCAACATAAGATGTTCATTCTCTGCCGTACAACCATGGGGGGATATTGTTATTGATCACTAGTATAGGCCAAACCCGACAGTTGGTATTCGGGAGGAATATGGGTCGACGCCATCCATGGCTATGTTGAGTTGCACCGTACATCATCCTTGACCTTTCTGCCATGTATCCTTTATATGCTTCATGGCTATTGAATCAGTTGGGATTCACATAACTCCCAACTCACTTCTGTGTGAGGCATGACATCCCTGCAACATATTTAATTCTTTTTAATGAAAGAGCCTTTGAATCCTTGGTATTAAAGGCATGTGCCTCAATATCTTAAATGGAGGACCACTCGATTTACCCTTCTTCTTTTATTTATCATACCTTTCATGCCCACATTTCGAACATATCTCTTTGTCTACATATTCTCCTATATATAGAATACAATCATTTGGACATGCATGATATGATATGTACTCAACGCCCAACATTTTCAACAATTTTTTTGCCTCTTCGCAGCAACCGGGCAAGACATTATCACTCAGCAGAACCTTATCTTTGAATAACCTGTATTTGGTGATCATGGAAAATATTTAATGTACATTAATGCCGATATAATTATTAATGTACATAAAATTAACCATTTTTAATGTTCATTGTGTGATTATATTTCTCAAAGTTATATAAGGGAGGACTTTATGGTAACTTACCTCAAAATTTCCGAGAAACATGCATTCGACAAGCCAAAATTTTCTTTCAAGTTTCACAGTAACATCGTTTTCCCCAAATGGGCAGACTTTGACTAACCGCGAGGTACAAAGAGAGGGGTGGTGGAAGAAAATTTAAGGCTTTCGAAAAAGGTGTCAGCGATATGAGCACCATCCCCTAGCTGATCATTGTTTTGGAATGCATCTAACAACAATGTCGCCATGGTAGTCGAATCCCTTAAGTAATCATCCATACCAACCTCTATTTCATTGCCTCCATTGCCAGCTTATGAAGAAATACTATTGTTGTAGTCATTCCTAATTTGTGAATCTGGATGTAGTGGGAATTGAATTGGTGGTTGATTCAACCATTATTGGTATCGTTCCTCTCCGATTTTTTCTCTTAATTAAATTTTTTCTCAATTTTACATTGTCGTGGGGTGCAACAGAAAATGGTAGGTAGGTCGCTCATCATCACTAGAATCCTAATAATTTCAAAAAATATATTTGGGCATGATTAGTAAAAAATCTATGATATCAATTAGTAAGAATGTTGACAATGCATGATTAATTTGTTTGACATTGAAATAATTACATTAATATACCAAAGAATTATTATTACCATCATTGACCTAGGATTATGGTTAGAAGATGCAATATTTTTACATTGGCAGGGTGAAGCGGCTGTCCATTTTCATCTACCAAATGCACCTTGCGGTATGCTGCTCCTGATAAGAGTTGCCAATGTTTCGGAGCTGTTTGAATATTTTGTGCATCTGAACTCGATTCTGAATCTGCATGAATCGGAAAATTTGTATACATTATAAATTTTAGTAAGCTGATTGACATGGATAAAAAACATAAATTCAATTAGATAATGAAAATATAAATAAAATTTTAAGTAAATATTACGTCTCGAGATGGATAGGGAGAACTCTGCAATGGACTTTGAGAAATATTATGGAATGAGCTGGATTTTGAACAATTGTCCATTCGATATAATTATGATATTTTCTCCCTGCATTTGAGCAAAATCAACCATAAATTTTAGTGTACACACCTAAAAGTAATTTTGGTGCCTTAAAAATGGACTTATTATTATCGATGCTTATGTATAGATAACAACACTATTGCGTTTTAGTTACTGGGCACCGGTGTCGTGTTATTAACTGACGCCTTGGTGTAGTGTTATTAATTGACGCACCGGTGATGAAAAGTCGCAAATTAAAAATCGCAACTTTATTTTTTTAAAGTGAAAAAAAACATAAATTGAAAAATGGGTGGTAAAATATTTTCGAAAATCTAATTTCATAAAACAATTCTTTAAATACCAAACATTTTTCCTTATTTCACTATTTTTGCAAAAAAATTTAGCCAAATATTTTCACGAGACATACTTGGAGCAAGAGAGCATGAGAGCACTGTGGAGCAGCAAAATACTTTCGAACAAAACTATTCATACAATCAAAATTCCAAACCTTTGGTGATTCAAACCCTGTAGCATAGAATTTCAAACAATCTCGTGATTAAATTTTATTGTTTTTTTTACATTTTCTCGCGCATTTTACGTTGTTAGCAAAAATTTAAATGATCACCATTTTTAGAAAAATAAATAAATAAATAAATAAATAAAATAAAAATCCATTTTACCCTAAACCCTTCATGCTTTTTGTTTTTGCCCTTGCTTCTTCATGTTTATGTGATTTCAGAATTAGGTCTTTTCATTTTAGATTTATAGGGTTCATACTGCTATATATATAGGCCTATGACATCTAACCCACAAGACAACTTGCATAGTCGGATCCCAATCCATGTCGGCCCTTGCGTGAATTTTTTTAATCGATGTGCCTTGTATAATGTAGCGCACTGGTGCGTTGGCTTATCACAACGCACCACGCACGTACTGTTTGATAAAATTTAAAAAAAAAAAAAAAAAAAATTATTTAATCCATGCGCCATATGTAAAATAGGGCACCAGTGCGCTATTTCATTATAGCGCATCACGCATGTACTGTTTGATAAAAAATATGTCGTGTTAATCGGTGCACCATGTAACATATAATGCACCGCGTCTCCTTGTTGACAGAGAGCACTGTATGGTGGTCCCCTATTTTCACGAGGCGTTTATAAGAATAGGCTGCATCGCCCCCTCCACGACACCATATGCTACAAAAACTAACACTAGACGATTTTTATTATTTTTTCTATGTTAATCGGTGCGGTGGTTAACATATAACACACCGATGCTCCTTGTTGACATAGAGCACACTATGTTTTATAGTGTTTTTGGCAAACTGCATTTATAAGAGCACCAAAGCTTTCTGATATTTTTTTCATCGAAAAGTTGAGAATTTATTTATAAATATATTAATGAATGATATGGTACAAGTTTCAGATTGATAAAGAAATGACTAACAAGAGTTCAAGTAACAAAAATACTGATAACACATCAAGAAAAGAAAAAAGGCAAGTTCTTTGTAAATTCTTTATAAAAAATATTATTTTTGAACTATATGTAAGTTTAACTAATATGTATTGTTTACTGTGTATCATGCAAAGCCACAAAATGACGAAGCTCGATAAGATTATTTCTGATCTAGGACCAGAAGAGTGTAAAAGCTTGATGGAAAAATTGCAAAAGGATGAATCAGGTGAATGAAAAAATACTATCGATCCAATATGAGTTTATTTTTTTAATTTTCATTAATAATATACTTAAAATTATTAGATAACATGTGTCAAACAATCTATTAATTCACATCTGTTTAATGTTCTATAGGGACCAACAACTCAGAAAAGGAATGTTGTTCTAAGAAAAGAAAAAAAATAGAACATGCAAATGAAAATGAATTGCTCCTTAGCTCATCTGGAGTGGTGCTAGAGGTTAACAAAAGGGGGAAAAACTTTTACAAAATTTTGAGGGATCTAGTGGAACGAATGTATAGAAATTCTTTCCACTTATAATACAAAAACCAATCCAATGATTCCAAGAACCAATTTTTTTTTAAACTACAGGAAGAGTTTCCAGAGAATTGGTCAATGATACATGTCAAACTGTTAATAGAAAAAACGTACAACAACAAAAAAGAAGGAATGAAAAAGTAATATTCCTTTAAATGTTTGTCTAGAATTATTTATAAATATCACTTTTTTTATATTTACTTTTCATATATCAATATAAAAATTAAATAGTTTATTGTCATGTTACATTTTCAGGAAGATTATGAAAATCTCAAAAGATGAATGAGCTGATATCAGAAATATGCCAGTAGGAATGTCCAAAAAGGTGTACAAGGAGATGGTCAAAGAAATGGACAAAATTGCATCGCAAGAGGAGCCATCTCAACAACAACGTGCTTCAAATGTAATATGTAATCATTGAATTTTTCGATCATTAGGTACAATAAATAAACAATTTAGCATTAAATATTAATTTTCAAGTATTTTCTTGCAGAAAAGAAAAGAAAATGAAACCGATTCAACACATAAAACATGACAACAAGGAAGAAAAGGGTTGATATCTAAGTTTGTGAATAATTGTTAATTCCTTATAACAACTTAACTAGATTTCATTTTTGTATATTTTAAGTTATTTTACAACAACCATCATTGAATGTCTTCAAACAAGTGCTAACATACAAAGAAGAACCATCATACGAATTGATTGACATGGGTTAAATATGGGTTGTGGGTATATGTTGGCATATCAGAAATTAATTGTGGAATTTCTAAGCATCTATCGATCTTGTTTTACTTAGCTCGGTCTATAATTAATAGAACAAAAATATATTTTATATTAAATATATGATTTGTTAGGGGATATAAAACTTGCAAGAAACAAAATATGGAACTACGCCAACACATGAAATCTTGAAAGATGGCATGAAATTTGGTTTTGAAAGAATGTGTATAGTTCATGAGTCAATTTTTGCTATGGTACGTCATTTCTTTTCAATTTACATTGATGTATATTATTTAATATTGCAATTTTCATTATTCTCACCAATGTATGTACACTCATTACAGTTTATTTTTATGTTTGTAGATGGAAGGTGAAGAAGAAGAAAACAACCAACACTGTGAACAAAACATTCCTCAAAATAACTCAAGTCATATAAGTAGCTTGAGCAGTGACAATAGTCAAGCAAAGAATGACGACCATTATGTTTGGATATCAAAGCAAGGCGTTGTATTTTTTGAAATATTTCTCTGTGAAATCAGACATTTTGTATAATGTAATGGACATAGTGTCCCAATTGAAAGATAAAGGGATACCAATAACTGTCCCATTTTGTATGACGAAGACTATCTTATATATATATATATATATATATATATATATAATAAAATATGTTTTAATTTATTCTATTTCATTCCCCATTGTCGCTGTGAAATGTAACACCACTGATTAAATTTATGGATGATTAAATATTATAATGAAGAGATGTGAAATATGATGATATGATATAACCAATTAATCCAAGCATCACATTCAAATTCACTAATATAAATTTAATTGATATTAATACTGTTATAAGATATGTGTCTTCTTTTGATGAATAATGAATTAAAAAAAAATCACAATAATTATGATCTGATATAACAAATTAATCCAAACATCACATTCAAATGCACTAATAAAAATTTAATTGATATGAATACTATTATAAGATATGTGTCGACTTTTGATGAATAATGAATTTTTAAAAATCACAATAATTGCACTGTCACAGGTCTATGTTTCTAAAAAATACAAAATGAACACTGGTGTGTGTCAGTTACTGTACACGGGTGCGTTTGTATGATAAAGTGCCCTGATGCATTTCTACGACCTATGGGCACCACACAAATACCAATACCAATTATAACTCTCGGTGTGTTTGTGAGAAACTACGCACCAGTGCGTTTATGTGAGACTACTCATCGGTGCGTTTGTACGACCTATACCAATATGAATTAGAACAATCAGCGCATTTGTGTGATACTGCACACCGGTCCATTTCTATAATACTACGAACCGATGCGTTGATACAACCTATGGGCACCGCACAAATCCCAATATGAATTAGAACAATCGGCGTGTTTGTGTGATATTGTGCACCGGTATGTTTCTATAATACAATGAATAGATGTGTTGATACGACCTATGGGCACCGCACAAATCCCAATACCAATTAGAACGGCGTGGTGCGTTGTATCACCTACAATGCGCTTGGTGTGATTTTAGACCTTTACGGCCCGGTGGATGCACCTTCAACTGCCCCGGGCCAACCGTCTGGATTACAAAAACCCAGTGCGTTGACAACTTAATATCGCACCAATGAAAAAAACATCCGTAATAACCTCTGGTTGCCCAGTTTTTTTAATTGTGTTGAAATTCCGTTAGAAGCTCCGCCAAAACCTCTGTTACCGAAAACAGATGTTGTAGAAAATATTTTTTTGACAATTTTGGCAAATTTTATAACACTAAAAACCTCCTTTATAACCTCCGCTAGAGGGTCTTTTCCTTGTAGTTTAGTAGGCCTTAATAAATAAATAAATAAATCATTTCTCCTTGTATCTTTATCTAATGAATGCAGGTGCTCTCCAACCTTTATAAGCAGAAAATAGCAAGTTGGCACAAAAAAAAAATTTGGTCAACACTTTAGTCAAAGGTAGTCAAACTTGGACTTCCTCCTCATGTGCTCAGATGCTCCAAAAGGACCTCAAGAAAATCACCACATGCAGCTTCAGTGGCAGCTTCAATATCACCTACAAAAACAAATCAATTGTAAGGCTTAGGTATGTAATCATCTAACCCTTTCTTCAAATCTATTTTAGCTTAAGAAAACATTAAAAAGTGTGAGAAGGAAAGTTTTTTTACAGCCAAACTCAATAGTAGGGAAACCTTAGCCTTATCTAGCAACTAGCCTCACCATTTCCACCAAGAAGAGGAACAAGACAAAAGTAAAAAGGACTTGAGAAAGGGGGTAGTAAGAAGTTCATGTAATGGAAGACAAGGAGTGCCAAAGGGGTAACCAAGGTTGAACTCAGTTCACAGAAAAAGAAATGTGATTTTATTCTAGCATGCAAAATACAAATTTTCTTAAGACATCTGAGGTCCTCCATGCAGCACCCATAAGAAGAAATGCAAGAAGAATAGCAGGAGGAGCAGTGCATGGGCCAATAAATAGAAAACGAAATAAGCCAGCATACAGGAAGAACCAGAAGGCAGGGAGGATGGATAGGTTTCTCAAGGATGAGAAACAGTTTCAGTAGGGGGGTGATGATGGGCCTCTAAATCAGACATAAAATAAGGCCCATCTAACCTTTCTTAGGCCCATCTACCTTCCTTATGCACATGAAAATATATATTAAATCTCTCCTTCTGCACTTAATAATGTTTTCTTATGCTTTAATATGTTCTTAGGAAGGTTTAAAGGTACCTGTATATTTGTGCCTAATATTGGTTATTTTTGTAGAATATTGTGAGAATATTGGGCAGATTATGCTGATTTGGCAGATTATGCTGATTTGGAGAAGGAGATAATTTAGGGACTTTCTCCCTACCACTGGAAGATCAAGATTAAAGAATAAATGAGCACAATGTAAGGAAATTATGGAGAAATCTTGGAGAGATTCAAGGGGGTTGTCCACCCTCCTTAACTATCAAAGGAAGCCAAGAAACTCGAAGACCAAAGTGCACTCAATCTATGGTTTACTTGAAGTCAAAGTGGACTCAATCACTATTTTCTAGGGAGTTGTTGGTAGCTGCCCTTGAGGATAAATAAATTTTATCAAGAGATAATTAGGGTTGATTCCATTTCCATTCAATTCCATCCCATGCCATTCTTTTCCATTCTATTAGGATTTTGTTGTTTAAGACCTTCGGGATGTAATAAGACTGTATTTTTGTAATGCAATGAGTAGTTAGATGTTATTTTACTAATCTAGTTTCAGGGAGCGAGGCTCGTGGGTTAGGGCTCAATCCATGTGCCTCAGCTTCTCTGTTGTTATCATTCTTTCCTTTCTGTCATTTAGCTAGTTTTGTTTCTAAGTTAGTTTTATTCTTGAACAGTTAGCTAGTTTCTGATAGTTTTATTACTATTTAGTTTTTTCTTTTAGTGTGTTTCTGTAGTTTTTTCATTTGCTTATAAGAGTACTAGAATAGAGGAAAACTCCAAAAGCTATGGATCGAGCCTTCCCCTCTCATCTTTGTCCATAGAGTTTGAGGAGGGTAGACCTTCCAACGGGACAAAAATTACTTTCAGTTCACTATTTCTGAGTTTAGGGAAAAAATTGCATTACTAGTCCGAGTCTTTATTTCACTATTTTTATCACGCATTTTGTCTGTTTTCATGCATGAATTAAAAATTTTGTTTGCAGTAATAAGCATCAAATGTCCCAGATAATTTCATCAAGTCGTCTCGCTTCATTTTCCAGCTCTGTTTTCATGCCTGAGCACTACTGTTGTACCTCCATTTCCCTCCTTCATCTCCTTAACAACTGCCACACCCTTTTTATTCACAAAAACCATTAAAATTATGACCTCCGTCTTTCTCCTCGAAACTCCCACTTGTCGCACTTCGCATCTCGCAGGATATATTCTCCCCTTTCTTTGCCATTCTGCAGCTCTTTCATGATTTTTATTTTTACCTTACCTTTGTCGATTATTAAATAAAAGAGTTGAAAATCCTTTAGAAATAAACCTTACCCTTTTCCCTTTAAGACTTACCGCAATTCCTTTTTGTGATCGCATTTCGCAATCTCCATTCGCTCTCCATTAACGTTTCCCCACCTCCAACACTGATTGTGATATCTTTCACCTCCTTTCTCTTTCCGCTTTTCATTTTTATGATTAAAAACCTTTGAAAGAACCTTACTCTACCTTTTTCTTTTAGTGAAAATCCCATCTCTTTATCGCAATTCGCAATTCCTGTTGGCTTGCATTAATACTTACCGCTCCTTTCTACCGATTGCGATATGATTAAAGCACTCTTCCACCTATCCTGCCACCACGTCATCTAACTTATCGCAGTTCACATTTCATCACACTATCTCGTCGCATTTCACAGTTTATTTCCCATTGCATTTCGCTCCCGCTATCAAAAAAACACTTCTGCTACCACTCCAGCTTTGCAGTCTTGCGATTGCGATGTCACATATCGCACCTCGCACTTTTTTCACCCATCACAATTGCAAATCCTTCTGATATCGCATTGGCGTAATTCACACTTTCCTCTCGACTGCACTGTCGCTTCTCCGCCAACCTTGCGATATCGCATATTGCATATCGCACTTCCTTCCCTCCATCGCAATTCCGCCATCACACTTTTCATTTGCGATATTATGTGCTTTAATAAATTCAAACACCTTTTTCACTCCTCTGAACCTTGTTTCGTGTGTTAAGCCTTCCATTAGCATATTTATCCATTTCCCTCCAGATTACAATCAACACTTTTTCAATTAGAATTAAGTCATGGATTTCTTAACTGCATGGATAGAAGCATGGTAGATAGAGCATAATATAAGTAGGGTGTGTTTAGCTAATTGGCCAAGTTAAGTGTGGTTTAAATTAGTTTATTTTCTGCCATTTCTTTTCAACAAGTTAAATTGGCTTCCTTCCTGTCATTTCCTTTCTGCAATTTAAATTAGTTTATTTTCTGCCATTTCTTTTCAGCGAGTTAAATTAGTTTCATTTCCTGTCATTTCTTTTCAAAAATTTAGTTTAGTTTCCTTTTTGTCATTTCATTTCTACATTTTATTTTTGTTTCATTGAAGTGTGACATACTTCACTAAGAAACCCTAGAAGTAGCATCATTTCGTAGAGCGGAAGAGGATGACATGGGTAGAATGCATCTGTTATGTATATAGCACTATCACCTCCATGTTTGTACGAACCCCGAGTTCATAAAGTAAAGTAGGGTATCCCCTGGGAGTTGTAGCACTCTTGGTGCAATACCAGGGCTCACCAGTGACCAAGGCCTGAAATAACAAGGGATAAAGCATTCTGGCGAGAAAATTAGAACATGGATTAGCACTATTTAATTACGTTAAACAGCGGTCATACCACGATATTTCGAGATTTGCGGATAAGTGCGGGTTAGCGCTAAACGTGCCTTAACTGCACTTAACTACATGCTTATCATTTAAAGTGTGGAATATGTTAGTAGAAGCTTTAGCAGACCCACAAAATTCGGAAAAGCTCCACTTTTAATGGACTTAACTCATAGTTTTCCAGTTTTAGTGGAATTTTTCTAGTTCTGGAGTAAATGAGGCCTATCTTGAGCAATATTCGACCAAATTAGGCTCAGGAAAAGTCATTCTTCGCATTTTGGCATGAGAGGAATCCATTGGAATATGTTTCAGAGGTAGAGGAGAACTTCTTGATGGTGTTTTTTCCACTTGAAGATAAAATATCCCTAGGGCCACCAGGAGAGGAGGCCATGCCTAGAGGACCTGTAGACCAATTGAAGAACTAGAAGAGGCTACTCAGGGATTTATGGATGCTCTAAATCCATTGGTAACTTATGTTTTTTGTCTAGAGCACATATTCAAGTTCAAATTGCAGGTTGAACGAGGAGGGTGTATGGATCATTCAAATATTGAGTTAGTTCTTGGAGGATTTTGAGATGGAGATGATCTTGTAGGGATCTTCCAGCCTCCATATGTTTGCAAGAGTAGCCTTTGCAGCAGTGTTGTAGCATTTTTCTCATCTTTTACCTTTATGTGTTTTACAGAAAAATATTGTTGATGTACTTACATTTATTGAAGTACAAATTTTATGCTCTTTCATAGTTGAGTAAGGTATCTTGGTAAGATGCCCATGTGTTGCTGACAGCAAGTGTATGGTAAAGGGAATTTTCAAGGGTTGTTTCTTTTTAGGAGAAACTTACCATTTCAGTTCAACACATTCATGTACTCTTCATTTTGAATTTGGAGCATAATAATAATGAATCATGCCTTAGATATTATTCAAGGAGATGTAGCCTCGGCGGGGTGAACTCCTTCATCAAATGGCTTGTGTTTAGCTGTATGATGTATTTTCCTTTCATGTGCTTAATGGTTTCATGTCTATAACCTACTCATGGAATTACATATTGAAAGACATCAAAAATAAATCCTTGTGATAATATGAAAGCTCAGTAAAATTCCTATGCACATAAGAAACACATTTTTAATACTGATGAGGGAGCTTGCATAGCATTAACAAGTTTGTTGATAGGTGTAAATAAGCAAGGCATAAAGAACCTAATAGAGGCAAAAGAAAGGCTTAAGCATGAAGGCTTGGGGTATGTTTGCACCAAGAATGTGTTTGAAAGACACAACAAAGGTATTAGGTCCAAGATCTTGGAAAATATGGGATACCAAGAAGGCTTAGGACTTGGTGTAAATCAGCAAGGCATCAAGAACCCAATAGAGACGAAAGAAAGGCTTAAGCATGAAGGCTTGGGGTATGTTGCACAAGAAGAATGGTCTTCTGATGATGGTAAATTATTGGGAATATTTTGAGAATGTTCCCAATTTCAAAGTGACCTTCATCTAAATATGGGAAAACTTGTTAATGCTATGCAAGCTCCCTCATCAGTATTAAAAATGTGTTTCTTATGTGCATAGTGTTAGCCACCTATAAAATTTGTTATAGAAAAAGGTGGCTAAGACTTTTTTTGAGCCTTCAAGGAACAAATTTTATTGCTAAAAATTGTTCGCTCTTGAAGAATCTTGAAGGCCTCATGCCTCTGTCCAAATCTTCATTGTTGTTTCCATTTTATACTCAGAAATTCTACCAATTTCAAGAGAAAAGACTGCTGCAAAATCATCCTTTTTCCCCTTCCTCCACTCAAAACTAACCTTCATTTGCTCCCCTTTTTCTCCATAAAAACTCCTTTGTTTTCATGATTCCTCTTCTTCCATTTATGAAAATCATTGTTACAAGGTTAAGAACTCACTTTTTAGCCTTATCGAAACACCCAAATCCATTAAAAAACTTGAAAATTTTCATAAAAAACAAGTTTTATTGCTAAGGATTTAAGCCCCCTTGGGCTAAGTCCTAACCACTTCCCCACCATACGCTTTGGGGTTGGAACCAAGTGCTAACCCTTTTCAGCGCTTATAGCATCGCAAAATTCCAATGGGTTGATTGAAAAGCCCGAGCCCAAGGCTCCGATTGCGATTAGCCCTTTGTTATAACGCCCTGGGCATATTGTATTTCACGAAGACCAAAGGCCCCATAGTCGGGCGCCAGCCTTTTCATATATAAATTTTCCGCCCCAATCCACTAAAACCTTAATTTTATTAAAAATTTGTGGGTTTTTCATAAATTACAAGGGTTTCTGCCCGTGCAAAGTTCAAAAGATATTGACCGTTGATCTAAGGCTAATCAACGGCCCGCGCAAAATCGCATCCCAATGTTTCAATCGCATCGCAAATTTTCAATAACATACATTTCTTTGTCCCCCCAATCACCCATCCTTCTGATTTATTCCCCGTCATTGATCTGATCCTCAGATCAACGGCTGGCGCTAATCGCATCGCAACTTTTCATCGGGCACGTTTATTTACCACCCCCGATTGCCGATGCCTTATTGGTTGTCCTTCGTTGATCTCCTCCCTGCCTTTCTGTGATCCAACGATCCTCATTCCCTCCGACCGCAAGTCTTACCTCCGCTTCAAAACCCTCCGATTTACTCCCCGTTGTCAATCTGATCTTTAGATCGATGACCAGTGCTTAATCGCATCGCATTTTTTAATCGGTGCATTTTCTTGCCACCCCCGATTGCGATCCTCCAATGGGATCTGGACTGTCCATGTGTCTAGATCATACAATCCAAAATCACTCTGTCTTATCCTTCTCCCAACTCTCCTTTTTACCTCTTCTATGCAGATCTCCACCGTTGGACACTGCCATCCAACGGCTACGATCCTCCCCCGCCTTCTGAAGCAGTTTTTCCCCAAATATGCAGGATTTCATAATGTTTTGTTTGTTTTGCAGGTTTCGAAAGTTTTTTCCCATACTATGAAGGAAAAGAAAGCCAAGGGTGATGATCCTCTGGCCTTTTGGTTATCAAAGGGAAAGGGACTAAAAGGGCTCCACTCTACGTTTCGTCGATGCTCCATGGGCATTGATGCCATACGAGCCTTGCGCGGCCTGCACATCAACAAGACACTGTATTATTAAGTCTCGATTAAAAGAGTATCAGTGTTGAAGACAAAGCACAACAGAAATAGAAGATTGAGGACAGATTTGGGAATTACGGCTAATAATGATTATCAAAAGCCTAATCCTCCTAATTAAAACACAGTTAAAGAAAATCATAAGTGTTTTATAGACAGAAAGCCTCCACTGCCACCTCTGTGGAAAATTGATTCCTCCCAGCTGCCGAAATGTCACCTGTGCCTCAAAGTATTCAATCAGAGGCTGAAGTTATTAATCAAATGAAGATATTCGCCTCAGCGCAGCCAGAGAGTTACTTTTGCAAGGAAATTTAATGCAAAAAATATCTGCAGAGTTACTCCAACATGACACAGAGCCTCAAAGGTCAACAAAAGCTCCCACCAAGCTTAATTCATAAATGTAAATCAATTAATACAGTAACACATCTGTAAACTCCTCCATTGAGCCCCTCAAAGGCTGAGGAGTCATTAATATGTATTAATTTCCATGAGAGATCTTTTATTCGATCTCACCTCCTCATTCTTCTATAAATACCTCTACTGAAGATGAGCAATTGTTGGTTGCAAAACTTTGAAATATACTTGTGCTCGAAACTTTTGATTGTAAATAGTGTTCACTGGCCCTTGAAGCTCTGTTTGTGCTTAGATTAGTTAGGCTGAATAGTGAAGATGATTGCTAGACTGAAACATTGGACCTGAAGACTGTAACTGGTTTGACATTAATAACAAGCTGTTTCTTGGGATCCTGGTCTATATCACTGGTGAAGTGCCCCTTTCTTCGTTATTGTTTTTCCTTCTATGTATGTCATATTGTTCATTATTCTCTGATAAAGAACAACATTTATAGAGTTAGGATTTACTATTTACCAGTACCCTTCTCTCACTGATAAGCTTTATCTCAATTTTTTCCTCCAATTTGTTTATTTAAGAACAATTCAATACAGTTTAAGCAGTTAGGAATGTTGGCGTTCCCTCGTCCTACTGTTTTCTTTAAACATTGTTCTTGAAAGTTATTTTCATCATTTGCTTATTAAAGTTAGACTAGAAAAGTGATGGTTTGCCCTGTTTCTAGTTTCTATTCTCCAAAGGCAGATTGTGAAGGTTTCCCTTGGTGTTGACTGAAAGAAGACTTGGTTTAAAAGTACCTTATCTGATCTTAGGTTACACTTTGTTTCTTTTATGTGTTTTCATACTTTCTGAAGGTAATTATGCGGATTACTGGATTGTTTGTCAATTAAGCTGCTTTAATATAGACTTTCCCAAGAAATTTTATGGTTGGCCCTATTCTTGGTTGGTTTTAAATAGTTACTTAAGAGGATTTTCTTGTTTGGACTGACTATAAATCCTTGGTGAAATTATTATCAGTTTCTACCCCTCAAAAACTTTATTGTTTCCATTCCATCATCTTAATCTCAATAATCTTATGATATAGATGACTTGCCCCTTGAATCACTCCTGATGTTGTTTCTCAATTAAAGCCCTGTTATGACTCCATAGCCCAATGGATTAAAAACTAGCATTATATCTATCTTTTTAGCCTAGTTGCTCTATTCACTTGCAACTTCTCACCCTTGAAACTTTTTGCACTTAAAACTTTCCCCTCAAACAATAATCATGCTCAACCATCCAAAAACAAACAAAACCCTTGGCCTTCATAACTAGCCTAATATTATTACCCCAAACTTCAAAGACAAATCCATCTTTGCACTTATTGGAGAGATCCCTCTCCGGATTCAGGAGGGCTAGATCCTAGAATCCCAAAGTGGTTGAAACGATGTTGTTTCTATGATTGGACTTTGCCAATATTGCTAATTACAGATTCCTAACATTTCTGGCGACTCCGTTGGGGACTTTGAGTGTTTTTGGTCTAGATACCTTTAAAGACCTCACAAAACTCTTAATTCAAGAAAATTATTGTGAGTAAAAAAAAAACCTTTTCAAGCACTACCAATAAATGGTAATCATGATGAAACTTGTTTGAATCAGTGAAAAAATAGGCAAACCCTAAGATTCTCATAAGACTTTATCTAACCTTGAAAAATCAGTTGGCTTAGCCATAAGAGTATATTGTCTTTGTCTCATGACCGTAGCTAAGTTTTGAAACAAATTTAGTACATTCTTAGAAACCACACAACTGAAAAATAACTCAGAAAACACCAAAAATATTTCAGATCGGTATCCAATAAACATGGTGGTGGACCATAAAACCTTTTACCTCCTTAGGAGCTAAAAACTTCCACTTGGTGACTCCACAATCCTGAGAAGACCTTAAGACTCCACTGGGAAGAACCCTGATCATTCTAAAATCATTCAAACTCAGTTAGAGGACTGTAGGATTAAAATTTGACTAAAACGGATTATTTAACCTCTTAAATACTGTCATACCTGGTTGAAATTTTCTTGTTTAAAGTTGGGTCTGAAAAACACAGCATAGCGGCTCCTAGAAAGATTCACACTAGAGCCTATCCTGACCCTGATCCACCTGAGATCGCTGACAACCCAGAAAGTATCCTTAGGAAGTCTCCTAAGATAAAATTTTCAACTTTTTTCAGATCACCCTTGAGAGCTAATTCAGTTCCTGAAAATATTTTAGCTCTACAACAATCACAAGTTGACTTAGTAAATCCTTTTAGAACTAGGTCATTTGATGATACAATTCAGCTAGACCCTGAGTCTTCACTTTCATCCCCGGAAGCAAGTGAACACCCTGGTAGTATAGAAACAACACCACCTGATTTATATTTCCTTCACAATTTAGGTGTCTCTCATCCAAGATCAACTCAGCAATCTACTGTTGTTTCGTCCACATCTGTTCACCAAACATCCACTGTCCAAACCACTCCATTCCAACCCACTTCCCCTTTTGTTAATCTGCCTCTTGTAAATCCACCTCCACCTCCTGCCATGGCTATATGGTATGCTCCCCTAGTCCTTCATGCACCATTAGTCAATCTTCCACAGGAATATCAGTCCAAAATTCCATTACTTGATGCTAGTAATGCTACAACTGCATCACAACATGTGGATAAGATGAATGACTACTTTGACAGAAATGAAATCGATGATGATTATGTCAAACTTAGATTATTTGCTCAAAGTTTAGGGGGAGAAGTAAGAAAATGGTTTAAAGGCTTAACCCCCCATAGTATCAATGATCTCCAAGCCTTCCATCAGAATTTCTTAAACAAATGGGAAGTGAAGAAGAATCCTCTCCAAGTCCTTTCTGATTACAAGAACCTCCATATAAACACTGGGGAGAGTGTGCAAGCTTACTGCACTAGATTTAACAGTGTGTACAATGCACTTTCCCCAAAACTAAAACCTCCACAGGGCTCAGCTTTAAACAAGTTTCCTGAAGGGTTTGACCCTGAGATGGCCTATCAGCTGAGAGAGAGAGATTTTGCAACTCTTGAGGATATGCAAAGGGGTGCCCTTTCTGTGGAAGTCAACTTAATGGAGAAGAGAGCAAGAATGAAAAACGAAAAGAGAGTCTCTTTTAGAGAGGAAAATACACCTTCTACTTCAAACTCAAAAATGGAGAAAATGATGGAAGAAATGATGAAAGAGATGAGCATAATTAAGAGAGCACAAGCCAGCCAAAATAAAAATGCTCCTCAAAACATAAACCAGAACCAGAATCAAAATTTTAGAAGGAATCAACCTCCAAACAGATCCAGGGAAGATGATCTGCAGATCACTCCTCCCTTTCATCAAAACTGCGTAAGTGAGGTTGAGGAAACAGATGAAATAACAGAGGATGATGATATCAACATGCTGGGGGTAGATAATGATGAATTTGAGATTCATTATGATAGAAAACAAGGTCTATACACACCTTATGATGACAGAAGAGATGATGATGAAGATTGTTATCAAGACATGGAAAATGTCATCATAGAATCTCAAAGAGAATATGACCTTCGAAGCAAAACTAGTCAACAAACCCCAAACACAAAAACCTCTGAAAAATCTTCACAAAACAGCACTGCAACCAAGCCTAAAATGATTAAACAAAAGAACAAAGCAGTGGCTGCAAATTCCGATAATGGTAGAGAGAAAGGCACTCAAAATAATGAAAAACAGAGTGCAGACCTTAGCAGTACTAACACTTCAGCTAGTACTCCTGTTAAAACCATTTTGTCAGATGTAAATAGAAAAAATAAGCAAGCTGATGTTGCTGATAGAGTGGCAGCTAATAAGGCTGAAACGAGTACTTCAAAGAATAAAATTTCTTTCAGCCTAGAGCAGGAAATCTCCAAAATCAAAATCTATATTCCTTTGACTGAGTTAGCTGCCCAACATGTATATAGGGCCCAAATTTTGAAGGGTTTAAAAATAGAAGAAAATGAGGATACAGTCAACCTTAACGATGACCAGCCCGAGCTTATTTTTGGTCCGAAGATTGAAGGTAGATATCAAGAGGGACCTATTCCTCCCTTTCATGTGAGTTTAAATGTTCATGACAAAATTTTGCATAACGCTATGCATGATTCCGAGGCTTCTCATAATTTAATGCCTAAATCTGTAATGGAGAGCCTTGGTCTAGAAATCACCAGACCGTACAAAGACCTTTACTCCTTTGATTCTAGCAGAGTGAAATGTTTAGGATTAATCAAAGACCTATGTGTTAACTTAGCCCAAATTCCAGCCAAATGTTTAGTCATGGATATTGTTGTGGCTGATGTGCCCCCAAAGTATGGAATGCTATTATCAAGATCTTGGGGGGCTAAGTTACAAGGGACTATGCAAATGGACATGACCTATGTGACTATCCCTGTTTTCAATCAGACTAGAAGAATCTACAGGGAGTCCCATATGAAGTTCACATTTACAAGTAAAGATCGACCACAAAACTCTCCTCTGTATTCTCTAAATACAGGCCTTGATTCTTTTATTATGTTTAATGATGAAACACTTGGTGAACAAGTCACTTTAACAGGATTAATGGCCGATAGGGAGGAAGAGGAACACAATGCAGAAGGGTCAAAACAGTTTGCTGCATTTAAAGACAGCAACAAACCAAATAAGGGTCTTGAACTATAAGTCATGCGTCCTTTGCTTTTAAACCTCGACACTCAAGAAAACGTACCTCCTCTTAACGAAAAATCTGAAGAGTCAAAACAAATTCAACTAAGTGTTGATATTCAACAAAAATCAGAAAGCATGTTAGCTGAAGGGGACATTAACCAAGATGAAACCGAAAATAGTTCTCTGTGGAGTATGTATTTTGATGGGTCATGCACTAAGAACAATGCTGGTGCAGGTTTCTGGATTACTAACACTGAAAACAACCACACAGAAAGCATTTCCTACAAATTAAACTTTCAGTGTTCCAATAAAATAGCAGAATACGAATCCCTCCTCTTAGGCTTACATTTATTGAACAAGTTAGGAGCCACAAGAATCAATGTGTATGGGGATTTAGAGTTAGTCATTAGGCAAGTCAACGGGGAGTATAATGCAAATCATCCCAGACTTCGGGCCTACCGGAACGATGTCATGGACCTTTTAAAGACATTCGAGGAGTCCAAACTGATTTTTGTCCCAAGAAAAGGAAATATCACAGCCCACAATTTAGCCTTTGCAGCTAGAACATGCTTAACGCCATATAACACCAAAGACTGCACAACTCAGATAAAATTTAGACCAGCAGTGCCTGATAATGAGAAGTATTGGTAGGTGTTTGACAATGACAAACAGATAGAAGACTTCATGCAATTCGGAAATGAATTCGAACTACACAATTCGGACTCAGATTATGATACAGACTGCAGTGAAGAAAATTTTCTTAGTGAAGAAGAACCGTCTCCTGAACTTGCTAATATAAACCTGTTATCTAGAAAAATTGAAAACGAAACAGAAATGAATGCAGAGTTTGAAACAGAGGAGTTAGAAACTGTGCACTCTAAAGATGAAAGTTTTCCTAAGGGTCTGGCCCCTTTAGAAGAGTTGTTCGATTTTAACGATGTGGAAAATAAACCAAAACTGGAACCTGTAGAGACTGAAGTGGAAGATTTCAATATAGGCAGCGAACTTAAACCTATGATGATTAAATTGTCTAAGACTTTACCAACTCACATTAAACTCAAATACATTGCGCTTTTTAAAGAGTTTTCTGATGTTTTCGCATGGAGTTACGAAGATCTTAAATCCTATGACACTGAAATAATACAGCACAAAATTCCCCTCAAAGAAAACCAAAAACCATTCAAATAGAAACTGTGCAGAATAAACCCTGTTCAGTTGCCTTTGGTTCACAAGAAGATCATGAAAATGTACGATGATAGCATTATTGTCCCTATTAGATATTCTGAGTGGGTGTCTAATCTAGTGTCGGTTAGGAAGAAAACTAGAGAGATCAGGCTTTGTATAGACTTTAGAGACTTAAACAAAGCTTCATTGAAAGATAACTACCCTTTACCTAATATGGATCATATTTTACAAAGGATGGTGGGGTCTAAAAGAATTTCTTTGCTGGATGGCTACTCAGGGTACAATCAGATCTTAGTTCACCTTACTGATTAATTAAAGACAGCCTTTACTACACCATGGGGCACTTTCATGTATGTGAAAATTCCTTTTGGTCTAATGAATGCTGGAGCAACTTTTCAAAGAGCCATGGACATAGCATTCTCGGAAGAGCTGGGCTACTTCATCATTATATACCTTGATGATGTCACTGTGTTTTCAAAAATAGATGAAGAGCATTTAGAACATTTAAGAAAAGTTTTCGAGAAATGTAGAAAGTTTGGAATATCCTTAAACCCTAAGAAGACACTATTTGGTCTCCAAGAATGTAAACTTCTTGGGCACATTATTTCAGAAGAGGGTATTAAGATAGATCCAAAGAGGATTGAGGCCATATTGCAAATCTCTCATCCTCGAAACATCAAAGAGCTGCAATCTTTCATTGGAAAGATTAACTTTTTGAGAAGGTTCATCCCCAACTTGGCTAAGCTTCTTAGGAATATCACAAACATGTTGAAGAAGGAGCAAGGGGTAAAATGGACCTTGGAAGCAAAGAAGTCATTTGAACTGGTGAAACAAGTGTTAACCCAAACACCGGTTCTAATAAGTCCTGATTTTTCAAAAGATTTTTATATTTTTTCATTTGCATCAGAACATACCATAGATGTTGTCCTTTTACAGAAAAACCTACAAGGACAAGAGCAACCTATTGCATTCTTTAGTAAGGCATTGATGGATTCCCCTTTGAAGTATAACATTATGGAGAAGCAAGATTTTTCTTTGGTTAAAGCTTTGAAAGACTTCAGAGTATACATCATTCACTCACACATCATTGCCTTTGTCCCAAACTCAGTTGTTAAAGACATTCTAACACAGGACCCGGATGGTAAGAGAGGTAAGTGGATTTTTGTTATCCTTGAATATGATTTAGAGATAAAACCCACTAAACTCATCAAAGGCCAAGGTCTAGCTAGATTAATGGTTGAATCCAATTTTGAAGTTCTTGATATTAATATGATTGATGTTTTGGATGACCAAGAAGGATTCTCAACTCCTATTGTTGAAAACCATTTTATGAATTCTCCTTGGTATGCTGATATTATTTATGTTTTTTTAATTTAAACGCACCTCCTGGTTTGACAAAAACAAAGGCAAGATTCCTAAAATTGAAAGCTGTAAACTATTGCATTATAGATAAATGTCTTTATTGGAAAAATGCAAGTGGTCTATTGCTTAAATGTTTACCTGAGTTTGATGCAGAGAAGGTTAAGCACGAGTTCCATGAAGGAGAGTGTGGAGGCCATTTATACTGGAAGACAACAGCTAACAAAATTTTGAGGGCCGGTTTCTATTGGCCTACTCTTTTTCCTGATATACACAAGATGATCATTGCCTGTCATAAATGTCAACTTTTTGAAGGCAAAAGAAAACTGCTACCCCTACCTCTGCATCCAATCACTGTTGAAGCCCCTTTTCAACAGTGGGGACTTGACTTCATAGGAGAAATCCATCCCCCATCTTCTACCCAGCATAGATGGACTCTCACTGCCACAAACTATTTCACTAAATGGATAGAAGCCATACCTTGTAGACAGGCCAATGATTCAATTATTATAAAATTCATGGAGATTAACATTCTCTCCAGATTTGGCTGTCCTACCAAGATCATCACTGATAATGCAGCAGCATTTGGATCAAAAAAGATGGTTGAATTCTGTCACAGATATCAGATAACATTGGGGCATTCCACGACCTATTACCCTCAGAGTAATGGACTTGCGGAATCCTCAAATAAGAGTTTAGTGAACATAATCAAGAAACTATTGGAAAACAACAAAAGGTCTTGGCACACAAAGCTAGTTCATGCACTTTGGGCTGACAGATTGACCTTGAAGAAATCTATTGGCATGTCGCCCTTCCAGCTTGTGTATGGCACTGATGAAATTTTTCCAACCAGCCTTGGTGTACCAGTTATGAAGTTGATTCAAGAGTTGCAGACTGAAGATAATGACATGATTAGAAGAATAAATCAGACCATTCATCTTCAACAAACCAGAGAGGAGGTTTAAAACAAATCATTGCAAAAGCAGGACAATATTGAAAAGCTTTTTGACAGAAGAACAAAGGCCAGCAATTTCAAGATTGGGGACAAAGTTTTAAAGTGGGACTCAAGGAGAGAAGACAAGGGCAAGCATGGAAAATTTGACAACTTATGGCTTGGCCCTTACTCTATTCATTCAGCTGCTAGTAATAATGCCTATCTTTTACAAGAGTTGAATGGAGCATAATTGTTTGGGGGTCCTGTCAATGGCAAGATGCTCAAACATTACTTCTCTTGATCCATGCTATGTTTTGAAGCCTTTTTATCTTTTTTTTCCATTATAAATATTTCATCCACTATTGCATTCAAAGTTAGAAAAATCAAAAATCCAAAAACAATAGAAAAAAAAAGAGGGCAGATTGTGAAAACAAGAAAGGTACAGCCCCATACCAAAAAAAGAGAAACAAATCTAAAAGTGTGCAAGCTTAAATGCCACTCCTGAAGAACGCACTTCTAGTTAGTCAAATAGCTTAATCTTGACTAATTAGCTTTAAATTTTTTGCTGATAGGATAGTGAATTCGATTTGCCAAACTGTTTAATCTTGGCTTATCAGTAGATAGTTTAGGATAGAAATTAAAGGTTCAAACAAGCTCAAAATCTGAACCTAAATTTCCAAGCAAAGGATAACTCAAATCTATTTTATATTCTGAGTCAAAAAAGATGTAAATATGGTTCTAATTAGCTCAAAATATGAACCAGAGAGAAAGAAAGAACAACTCAAACAAAAGTCAAAAACAGCGTTGTAAAAGGATGAAGGAAGTGCTTTGAATTTTCAGATCTCAAGCCTTCCATTTTGATTTAATTTCTGCCAAATAAATGTCTATGTGTAGCTTGTTTTTATGCCGTAAATCACAGCAAGTCAAACATCTTAATTTTGACTTGACTATTTTTAAATTTTTGTTGTAGAATTTAGAAAATAAAATCTGTTGGACAGTTTAATCCCAACGGATGGTATATTAGGTAGAGAATTATATGGACTCAACTGTTTAATCTGAGTCCATGGAGAAATAAGAAGTAGAAATAGATTAGATTTCATGCTTTCAAAAGAATAAAATGTTGTAAAAGAGTTTGCCAATCCAAGTGCACTCTAAAAAGAAGAAAAAATGTTAGATCAGTAGGATTGGGTAGGTAGAAAGCTTGTTGATGAAAGATCCGTTGTTTTTATTGCTTCTAATATGTTTTCAGAGAAGATCATCCCAGCAAAGGAAGGGCATCCCAATGGATGAGGCATAGGTCAGCCTCTCAGAGGACATAATGGATCAGGCATAGGTCAGCCTCCCAGAGGACATAATGGATCAGGCACAGGTCAGCCTCCCAGAGGACATAATGGATCAGGCATAGGTCAGCCTCCCAGAGAATGCAAGTCCGAAGTTCTTGATGCCTTCAAAGAAGGCATCATCCCCAAGTGGAGCCACTGTTAGCCACCTATAAAATTTGTTATAGCAAAAGGTGGCTAAGACTTTTTTTGAGCCTTCAAGGAACAAATTTTATTGCTAAAAATTGTTGGCTCTTGAAGACTCTTGAAGGCCTCATGCCTCTGTCCAAATCTTCATTGTTTTTTCCATTTTATACTCAGAAATTCTATCGATTTCATGAGAAAAGACTGCTGCAAAATCATCATTTTTCCCCTTCCTCCACTCAAAAATAACCTTCATTTTCTCCCCTTTTTCTCCATAAAAACTCCTTTGTTTTCATGATTCCTCTTCTTCCATTTATGACAATCATTGTTACAAGGTTAAGAACTCACTTTTTAGCCTTATCGAAACCCCCAAATCCATTAAAAAACTTGAAAATTTTCATAAAAAACAAGTTTTATTGCTAAGGAATTAAGCCCCCTTGGGCTAAGTCCTAACCACTTCCCCACCATACTCTTTGGGGCTGGAACCAAGCGCTAACCATTTTTAGCGCTTATCGCATCGCAAAATTCCAATGGTTTGATTGAAAAGCCCGAGCCCGAGGCTCTGATTGCGATTAGCCCTTTGTTATAACGCCCCGGGCATATTGTATTTCATGAAGACCAAAGGCCCCGCAGTCGGGCGCCAGCCTTTTCATATATATATTTTCCGCCCCAATCCACTAAAACCTTAGTTTTATTAAAAAACTGTGGGTTTTTCATAAAGTATAAGGGTTTCCGTCGATGCAAAGTTCAAAAGATATTGACCGTTGATCTAAGGCTGATCAACGGCCCGCGCAAAATCGCATCCCAAAGTTTCAATCGCATACATTTGTTTGTCCCCCCGATCGCCCATCCTTTCGATTCATTCCTCGCCATTGATCTGATCCTCAGATTAATGGCCGGCGCCAATCGCATCACAACTTTTCATCAGGCGTGTTTATTTACCACCCCCGATTGCCGGTCCCCGATTGGTTGTCCGCCGTTGATCTCCTCCCCGCCTTTCCGTGATCCAACAGTCCTCGTTCCCTCCAACTGCAAGTCTTATCACCACTTCAAAACCCTCCGATTTACTCCCCGCCGTCGATCTAATCTTTAGATCGACAGCCAGCGCTTAATCGCATCGCATTTTTCAATTGGTGCATTTTCTTGCCACCCCCGATTACGATCCTCCGATGGGATCTAGACCGTCCACGTGTCCAGATCGGACGGTCCAAAATCAATCCATCTTATCCTTATCCCCGCTCTCCTTTTTACCTCTTCTACGCAGATCTCCACCATTGGACGCTGCCATCCAACGGCTACGCTCCTCCCCCGCCTTCTGAAGCATTTTTTCCCCAAATACGCAGGATTTCATAATGTTTTGTTTATTTTGCAGGTTTCGAAGGTTTTTTCCCATACTATGAAGGAAAATAAAGCCAAGGGTGACGATCCTCTCACCTTTTGGTTATCAAAGGGAAAGGGACTAAAAGGGTTCCACTCTACATTTCGTCGATGCTCCATGGGCATTGATGCCATACGAGCCTTGCGCAGCCTGCACATCAACAAGACACTGTATTATTAAGTCCCGATTAAAAGAGTATCAGTGTTGAAGACAGAGCACAATAGAAACAGAAGATTGAGGACAGATTTGAGAATTACGGCTAAGAATGATTATCAAAAGCCTAATCCTCCAAATTAAAACACAGTTAAAGAAAATCATAAGTGTTTTACAGACAGAAAGCCTCCACCGCCATCTCTGAGGAAAATTGATTCCTCCCAGCTGCCGAAATGACACCTGTGCCCCAAAGTATTCAATCAGAGGCCGAAGTTATTAATCAAATGAAGATATTCGCCTCAGCGCAGCCAGAGATTTACTTCTGCAGGGAAAGTTAATGCAAAAAATATCTGTTGAGTTACTCCAACATGACACAGAGCCTCAAAGGTCAACAAAATCTCCCACCGAGCTTAATTCATAAATGTAAATCAATTAATATAGTAACACATCTGTAAACTCCTCCATTGAGCCCCTCAAAGGCCGAGGAGTCATTAATCTGTATTAATTGCCATGAGAGATCTTTTATTCGATCTCACCTCCTCATTCTTCTATAAATACCTCTATAGAAGATGAGAAATTGTTGGTTGCAGAACTTTGAAATATACTTGATCTTGAAACTTCTGATTGTAAATAGTGTTCACTGACCCTTGAAGCTCTGTTTGTGCTTAGATTAGTTAGGCTGAATAGTGAAGATGATTGCTGGACTGAAACATTGGACCTGAAGACTGTAACTGGTTTGACATCAATAACAAGTTGTTTCTTGGGATCCTGGTCTATATCACTGGTGAAGTGCCCCTTTCTTCGTTATTGTTTTTCCTTCTATGTATGTCATATTGTTCATTATTCTCTGATAAATAACAAAATTTATAGAGTTAGGATTTACTGTTTACCAGTACCCTTCTCTCACTGATAAGCTTTATCTCAATGTTTTCCTCCAATTTGTTTATTTAAGAACGATTCAATACAATATAAGCAGTTAGGAATGTTGGCGTTCCCTCGTCCTACTGTTTGCTTTAAACATTGTTCTTGAAAGTTATTTTCATCATTTGCTTATTAAAGTTAGACTAGAAAAGTGATGGTTTGCCCTGTTTCTAGTTTCTATTCTCCAAAGGCAGATTGTGAAGGTTTCCCTTGGTGTTGACTGAAAGCAGACTTGGTTTAAAAGTACCTTATTTGATCTTAGGTTTGTTTCTTTTATGTGTTTTCATACTTTCTGAAGGTAATTATCCGGATTACTAGATTGTTTGTCAATTAAGCTACTTTAATACAGACTTGCCCAAGAAATTTTATGGTTGGCCCTGTTCTTGTTTGGTTTTAAACAGTTACTTAAGAGGCTTTTCTTGTTTGGACTGACTATAAATCCTTGGTGAAATTATTATCAGTTTCCACCCCTCCAACACTTTATTGTTTCCATTCCATCATCTTAATCTCAATAATATTATGATATAGATGACTTGCCCCTTGAATCACTCTTGATGTTGTTGCTCAATTAAAGTCGTGTTATGACTCCATAGCCCAATGGATTAAAAACCAGCGTTATATCTATCTTTTTTAGCCTAGTTTTTCTATTCCCTCGTCCTACTGTTTGCTTTAAACATTGTTCTTGAAAGTTATTTTCATCATTTGCTTATTAAAGTTAGACTAGAAAAGTGATGGTTTGCTCTGTTTCTAGTTTCTATTCTCCAAAGGCAGATTGTGAAGGTTTCCCTTGGTGTTGACTGAAAGAAGACTTGGTTTAAAAGTACCTTATCTGATCTTAGGTTACACTTTGTTTCTTTTATGTGTTTTCATACTTTCTGAAGGTAATTATGCGGATTACTGGATTGTTTGTCAATTAAGCTACTTTAATATAGACTTTCCCAAGAAAGTTTATGGTTCGCCCTATTCTTGGTTGGTTTTAAATAGTTACTTAAGAGGCTTTTCTTGTTTGGACTGACTATAAATCCTTGGTGAAATTATTATCAGTTTCTACCCCTCCAACACTTTATTGTTTCCATTCCATCATCTTAATCTCAATAATCTTATGATATAGATGACTTGCCCCCTGAATCACTCTTGATGTTGTTTCTCAATTAAAGCCCTGTTATGACTCCATAGCCCAATGGATTAAAAACTAGAGTTATATCTATCTTTTTAGCCTAGTTGCTCTATTCACTTGCAACTTCTCACCCTTGAAACTTTTTGCACTTAAAACTTTCCCCTCAAACAATAATCATGCTCAACCATCCAAAAACAAACAAAACCCTTGGCCTTCATAACTAGCCTAATATTATTACCCAAAACTTCAAATACAAATCCATATTTGCACTTATTGGAGAGATCCCTCTCCGGATTCAAGAGGGCTAGATCCTAGAATCCCAAAGTGGTTGAAACGATGTTGTTTCTGTGATTGGACTTTGCCAATATTTCTAATTACAGATTTCTAACATTTAGGAATTTTACTGATCTTTAATATTATCATAGGGATTTCTTTTTGGTGTCTTTCAATATGTAATTCCATGAGTAGGTTATAGACATGAAACCATTAAGCACATGAAAGGAAAATACATCATACATCTAAACACAAGCCATTTGATGAAGGAGTTCGCCCTGCCTGGGCTACATCTCCTTGAATCATCTCTAACGCATGATTCATTGTTATTATGCTCCAAATTCAAAATGAAGAGTACATCAATGTGCTGAACTGAAATGGTAAGTTTCTCCTAAAAGGAAACAACTCTTGCAAAATCCCTTTACCATACACTTACTGTCAGCAACACATGGGCATCTTACCAAGATTCCTTACTCAAATATGAAAGAGCCCATATTCAGATCAAGTAGGTATTAGTATGAAGAGGCAAACTTGTTAATGCTATCCAATATCCCTCATTCGTATTAAAATGTGTTTCTTATGTGCATAGGAATTTTACCAAGCTTCCATATTATCACAAGGATTTATTTTTGGTGTCTTTCAATATGTAATTCCATGAGTAGGTTATAGACATGAAACAATTAAGCACACGAAAGGAAAATACATTATACAACTAAACACAAGAAATTTGATGAAGGAGTTCGCCCCGCCTAGGCTACATCTCCTTAAATCAGCTCTAAGGCATGACTCATTGTTATTATGCTTCAAATTCAAAGTGAATGTTAGGTCCCTATATTACTAGTGTAGTCCCTTATTACGTTAGTGTAGCCCCCTTTATTTTTATTGTTGTACCCTTGTAACCCCCATATTGTTATTATTGTGCCCTTACATTATTATTGTTAGGTCAGTTAGGATTATATTGTGACCCCATGGACTCCTATATATAGAAAGGAGGTTTTTTCATTTGTATCATCCAAGAATTGTTCATTTATGTAATGTATTTGAGGTTTACCCCTCGAAGTGGCTGATTTCTAAGGCGTTGATCTCTTTTTTTTTCTATTTTTGGAGTTGGTTTCATAACATTTGGTTTCAGAGCTTTGGATTCTAGGGTTTCGCTGCTCCAAACAGGTCATCGTGGAATTTTCGCTATAATTTTTTTCTACGAATGTTCAGAAGATGAATTTTTTATAGAGAAAATTTGAAATCCTGAGGAACGTCTTGTGCAAATTTTAGATCTTGGTTCGCAATATTTTCGGAGATATGATCTGTGGAAGTTAGGGATTGTTCAGGCTCCCGAATTTCACCTAAAAAGGTCATCATGGAATTTTCACTATAATTTTTGTTCTACGAATGTTCAAAAGCTGAAATTTATACAGAGCGAAGCTGTAATCCTGAGTAAATTCCTATAAAAATTTCAGAGCCTGGTTCACAATATTTGCGGAGATATGATCTTTGGAAGTTAGGGTTTGTTCAAGCTACCGAATTTAACCTAAACGGGTCATCGTGGAATTTTCACTATAAATATGTTTTTGCAAAGTTTTCGAAGCTGAAGGTTTTACAGAGTGAAGTTGAAATCCTAAGGACCTTCATGTAAAAATTCCAGATCTTGGTTTGCAATAGTTTCAGAGATTTTATCTGTTGAAGTTAGGGTTTTTTCAGACTCTTGAATTTCATCTAAAAGAGGTGACCATGGGAAAAGTTTCATAAATTTCTCTCTGGGCATCGGATTTGAATTCTGTAAAAATTGGCCGCAATTAAATGAAATGTAGTTTTCTTTATATCAATTTCAGAGCCAAAGGATGAAATAGTGACACGTGGCATGCCTTACAAATTCGCTCTACTGAAGCAGTCCATAATTAGGTCATTGTGGTAGATTGGGCACAACTTTGCCTTGATGAATCCAAATCAGGTCATACCTGTGGCATTCAAAATAATATTCAGAGGGCTACTACAGGGATGAATTTCATATATTGAAGATTATAAATCACAGATATAATTCAGTTTCAATATAGATCTCCTCAAAAGCAAGAAAAAGGTGTGTATTTGTTTTTAAAAATTGCATAACGTTTGTTTGAAAAAGTATTTTGAAGTGATTCCAAGGCATATTGAAGAATTCTTATCAGTATTGGGTTCTATAATGCCTCTAAAAAATAATCCCATACCCATTAAGCCCTCAGAAATCTATACTATAATGCTTGAAGAGGAAGAATTGTAGTATGAGATATCAAAATTACGGTACCAAGTGCAAAAAATTTTGATCTTACAAAGAGCAATCAAAGATGACATAGATGGTTTAAAAGAAAAAATGAAGGCTAAGTTGGATGGTTTGAAGGATCAAATGAAAGATAATATGGATAATGAAGTAGTGGAATATCACATCAAGCATCAACAACAAGTTCTCCAACTCTCAAAGGATAACCTAACTTTGGTGCAAAATCAAATGAAACAACAAGAAGATCAACATCACATCGAAAGAAGTTCTGAAGTAGTCACAAAAACAAGAATCGACAAGTACGATCAATTTCAGAGTATCTCAGCAAGTGGAAGAACTTTACTGTAAAAGATTCCACATGGGAAGATGAGAATTTATACACAAGCATCAAGAAATAATCAAGCGTTGAGGACAACACTTGTTTGAAGGAGAGGGGCATTCCAGGTCCCTATATTACTAGTGTAGTCCCTTATTATGTTGGTGTAGCCCCCTTTATTGTTATTTTTGTACCCATGTAACCCCCATATTGTTATTTTTGTGCCCTTACATTATTATTGTTAGGTTGGTTAGGATTATATTGTGACCCCATGGACTCCTATATATAGAAAGGAGGTTTTTTCATTTGTATCATCCAAGAATTGTTCATTTATGTAATGTAATGGAGGTTTCCCCCTCGAATTGGCTAATTTCTAAGGCATTGATCTCTCTTTTCTTCTATTTTTGGAGCTGGTTTCATAATAGTGAAGAGTACTTCAATGTGTTGAACTGAAATGGTAAATTTCTCCTAAAAAGAAACAACTCCTGCAAAGTCCCTTTAACATACACTTACTGTCAGCAACACATGGGAATCTTACCAATATTCCTTACTCAAATATGAAATAACATCAAATTTGTACTTCAATAATTGTAAGTACATCACCAATCTTTTTCTCTAAAACACATAAAGAGAAAAAATGAGAAAAATGCTACAACGCTGCTCCAAACATATGAAGGATGGTAGATCCCTGCAAGATCATCTTCATCTCAAAATCCTCCAAGAACTGGCTCAATATCTGAATGATCCATACACTCTCCTAGTTCAACCTGAAATTTGAACTTGAAGATGTGCTCTAAAAAGAAAACAAAAGTTACCAATGGATTCAGAGCATCCATAAACCCCTTAGTAGCCTCTTCTGGTTCTTCAATTGGTTTACAAGTCCTCTAGGCATGGCCTCCTCTCCTGGTGGCCCTAGGCATCTTTTATCTTCAAGTGAGAAAAAAACCATCAAGAAGTGCTCCTCTGCCTCTGAAGCCTGTTCTAATGGATTCCTAGCATGCCAAAATTCCAAGAATGACTTTTCCTAGGCCCAATTTGATCGAATATTTCTCAATATAGGCCTCATTGGGGTTAATTGGGGTTAAGGCACAATCAGTGCTAACTCGCACTTATCCGTAAATCTCGGATTATCATGGTATAACCACGATTTAACGTATTTAAATACGTGCTAATCCATGTTTTAAAATTCCTACCGGAATGATTTAGCCCTTGGTATTTTGCGCCTTGGTCACATGTAGGAGGGGGTTGGCCCCACGGGGCTAGCTCCCTCTATTGAACATTGGGTTCAACGCTCCCCATGTGTTTCGCGACATGGAATAACCGCCTCTCGTGGATCCTAACTCTACCGATTGTAGTGGAGACTAATGCTTTCAGGTTTTGGTCTAACAGAAATCATGATTCCAACAATTGGTATCATAGCGATAGGTCTCGAGTTCAAAACTCACTTGGCTCGCGTTGGGGGGGAGATTGTTGGACATTAGGTTCAACGCTCCCCGTGTGTTTTGCGACATGGAGTAACCAACTCTCATGGATCCTAACTCTGGCGGTTATAGCAGAGACTAACACCTGTGGGTTTTGGTCTAACGACAATCATGATTCCAACGCCCTCCTCCCCCGTCGTCAGCATAAGCTTGAAAATTTAAATAGTGGTGGCGCCCCATATAGTTAAGAACTAATATGGTGGCTTCGTGGTAAGCTGTGGCGCTTGTGGACGGGAGGTCGCGGGGTCGAGCCCTGCACCTCCACAAAATTTTGTTACACCATATAAATTCATTCGCTTTCAACCCTTAACCAAATTTTCGTTGTTGGAAGGGGAACGTGGCAGCCTCCGGGCTAGCCACATGTCACGACCCTATTGTTCCAACACAATCCCCTCGGCCAATAATATGTCGACACTTGGCATATTCTGGGCAGTAATTTGTGTAGGGTTAACAAGGATGATGACTATGCATCCATACAACCCAATGGTTGGATAGATTTTGATGAGTACATCATAGATCAGGAACCCTTTTTGCATGAAAAGCTCTAATTTTGCAGAAAAGGCCAAAAAAACACACATTTTCTATGCTTCTGCCACTTTTTTGGAGGCCTTGTTACGCATCTAGAGTAAGCTTGGGAGAATGAACTTTTGGAGGTCTTTCCATGTTTTTTTTTTTTTTAATTAAAGATGTTCTGGAAGCTAGACACACAGGGCTAGTTGAACTATCTTCGATAATTGGATTTTGACTCCTAAAAGTGCCTCAAATTTAGCTGCAAACTTCTATTACACATCTGTAAAATTCTATTACTCATCTGTTAGAAAGTGTTATGCATCTGCATAGGATTCCTCAGGACACTTTTCAAGCCCAGAAAATGTCATAATTTCAAGGTTTTTCTGTCCTATGAGTTGGAATTAGATTAATTGAGTTGGTTTTTTCCTCTTATCATGAGGGAACATGTAATTTAATGTGGGGGACACACACTCCTAGTTCATAGCTTAATTTTAGGGAATGGTTTCTAACCTTCCTAGAATCTAAGAAGTGACTCTTCCCATGTAATTATGATGCATTTTGGATGGAATTTTGACCCTAAGAGGTGTCCTTGGTCATATTTTATATAAGTAGACCCTCTTTGTTCTTTTGTTGGGTTGGATAGTCTTATTTTGCAATGGAGTTATTGTACAGCATTTTGGAATGAAATCAAAGTCAGCTTTGCAGAACTTGTGTTGAGAATCTTATGGTATGCATTGGAGTATTTTTTATTTCTATGTATGTTTATCTATTCATGTTGAATGATATATTTTCCTCTTTTAGATACATGCTTCCATGTGTTTATCTTGTAATTTTATAAGCAGAAAACATGTATGTTCATGCTCTGTTTTAGACAAGGTTTACATGATATATCTATATTCTTCTAAATGAATGAGTTCACCTCAGTTTCGTTTAGAAGTTCTATCACCTCATCCTGTACTCAAAGACCAATCAAACATGCTTTCAAGCTACCTATATGGCCTCACACATTCTCTGCAAATTGACCTTGGAATTAAGACCTAAAAACCCTATACCTAGCCTCCTCACTGACATTCCTATCCAACACTTAAAACATCAAACATAAATCATATTTACTGATCTTACATACCTAGCCTCAGATTAATAGATTTTTATTCATTCCATTTACTACAAAGTGTCAACAAGAGAACTGTCTCTGGTCCTGGTAGGGATAGCTACCTGACCTAAAGGCTCGTTTGTGGTTACCTTCCTTCAATCCCACTCTCAGCCTTGGGAAGTTGAGGGGAGTGATAACAGATAGTACATGTATGTCATAAATACATATTATGTTCACTTATACAATAATTTCACCAAAGAATCACCAAGAAGGTTATATGCCCTCTCTAGCTAGCTGCAACAACACTAGTTATCTCATGCATTCATTAACCATTCAATAACTTATCGAAACCTGACAAGATCTATAAAAGTATACATCATCTAACCAACATATAACGAACAAATAACTAGATTAAAACCCATGGAAAATCAACCATAATATAACCATCATAATCAACACATATGCTCATATATCACAATAGGAAAATAACTCTTATTAACATATGAAAATTTTGACCATGTTAGGAACTTCCACGTACCATCTGACCATAGATTGGGCTGAACCAAATGTTTCTTTCAGCCAATCACCCATGTGCCATATTCCAAGCATGAATGTTGGATCTCTTCGAATAAACCAAGAAAAACCAAACTAGGGTTTCAAGAGTCAAAATCACCTCAATCCTCAACCAGTGATTCCACCTCATGGTCATACATCACTAACATCAAAAACTCGGTCTCTACCCAATTTGTCTAGGGCTTAAAAGCATTTGTTCCAACCCTGCTCCAGGACTGGTAACTCGACCCACAACTGCCATAGGGCTCTAGAGCATTTATCCAACCAAGGCTCCAAGACTAGTAACTCAAGCTACCTAGGACTCCAGAGCATTTTTCCAAGCAACGCTTCTAGGACTAGTAACTCAACCCAAGTTGTTACAGGGCTTCCAGAGCATTTTTCCATAAAAGTCTCCAAAAGATAATAACTCAACCCACATCCTTAAGTAACATGAGAACCAATCATAAAAGCAAAATGGGAAAAATCACGACACCATGGCTAAGGCTAGGAGATGGAAAGGCTAGGAAATACCACTATCAATCCATGAAATCCTCCATGCCAATGAAATATCATAACCACATAACCACATGCATACACTATGCATGCCAAAACTAGAAATTAAATCATACATACCACCAAGCACCTGCAAATAAATCCAACTTTAGCTGTTGATCTCGCTCCCCCTTGTGATTTCCTACTTTCATTTGCCTTCTTTCTCCAAATCCAATGTGCTCCAAGAAGGTTCCAAGATTTCTCTAAGTATGCAAGAGTGAGTGAGAGAAAGAGAGAATAGAAGAAAGCTTCAAGATAAAATTGACAAAAGGTTGTGAACTTATCCTCACAAGCCTTTTTATTATTGAGACATCTATTTTCTTCAATTTTCCTCACATGCAATTATGTGACCTTTCAGCTTATTTTTCTCCTATTTCCATTATTTTCACAAATAAAATTTCAATTAATGCCACTTTTCCTTTCCAATGTCTTTGCCAATATCTATAGCCATTAATTAATCACAAGTGATCCCCATCACTATGTTTTTCCCAACATTCATCTTGGAATACGTGTCCCATGAACTTCATCTTATTTTTTCCTTTATTAACTTTATTACAAGGATTTTTAACTGGGGTTGTTACAATATTTATAATGAAAACCATATATATATATATATGAAAAATGTATTTTCTTCAACTAACAAATAATGAAGGATACAAAGCCCACATCTGATCAACCATCTCTCATGTAGCTTCATTGAGCCCAAAGTGCTTCCATTGCACTTTAACTTGTTATATTTCTCGATTTTGGAGATTGAGTTATTTCTGCTGCATAATACACTGTGGCTTTGGCTGGAATTCTACCTCTTATTCAACCTGCAATACATACCAATCAATCATATGATCAACATACTGAACATATATCTTAATTAATGAAACATGGAAAACATCATGGATTTTCACTGTTGCCTGCAGTCCAAGTTTGTAGGCCACTGGTCCAATCCTCTCAAGGATCTCAAAAGGCCCAAAATACTGAGATGGCAACTTGGCACATGACCTAATCCTCAAGGAGCTGCTCATGGGATTTATGCACAAGTAGACATGCTCCCCAACCTAAAACTCCTTGAATGTTCTATGTTTATCTACATAACTCTTCTACCTATCCTGGGTTTCCTTCAAATTCCTTTGATAACCTACATCTCCTACTCCATCTCATCCAAAAGATATGGTCCAATCAGTACCCTATTCACTGCATCACACCATTTAATAGGAGTATTACAACTTCATCCATAAATAGCCTCAAATGGACTCATATTCAAGGATTATTTATACACATTATTATTTTAAAACTATACCAATGGAAAGTAATCTTTCCACTTCCTATGTTGATCCATGACATACATCCTTAGCATATCCTCAAGAATCGTGTTAACCCTCTTTGTCTATCCATCTATCCATAGATGATAAGTTGTATTTAAGGCTAAATTTGTCCTGAAACCTTCAAACAAATCCTTCCAAAACCTAGAAGTGAACTTGGCATATTTGTTTGATATGATATTCTTAGGAACACCATGCAACCTCACTATCTCCCATATGAAGATCTGAGCTACCTCACTAGTTGAATTCATAGATTTCACTACAATGGAGTGAGCTACCTTACTTAACCTATCAACCACAACCATGATGGAATCATGTTGCTTTGATTTCCTCGACAAACCTATAATGAATTCCATGGAAATGACCTCCTATTTCCATTATGGAATCAGAATAAGATATAATAAACTAGTCAGGTGCTTACACTCGGCCTTCACCCGCTGACAGTCCACACATCTAACAAAAAACTCAACCTCTTCCTTTTTCAAGTTCGTCCAATGGTATAACCTATTAACAACTGTCAAATTCTTCTGATATCCTAGGTGATCTAAAAATGGCTAGACTTGAAACTCCCTCAATATGATCTTCTTCAACTCACTGTTATCTGACACATAAATCTTGTTCCTGAATCTAACTAAACCATTTTTCATGATGTGATAATCCTCATCCCTATCACCTTCACCCTATTGCTGCAATATCTACTTCAACTACTAGTACCTCTTATCATGTTTCCCTTACTACAAGATCCACTCCTGCAAATCTATCCCATAAGAGCTCAGAGTTGAAATAGGATTCACCTGCACTCTCTTACTGAGAGCATATGCAACCTGGTTCTCCTTGCCCTTAATGTGGATGATCTCAAATTCAAACTCACTAAGGATATCCAACCATCTAAATTTCCTAAAATTCATATTAGGTTGGTCAAACAAGTACCTCGACCCACTATGATCACTCATAAGAGTAAACCTCCTACTAAGAAGATAGTGCCTCCACATCTTCAAGGCATGAATGATAGCTGCCAACTCAAGATCATAAGTCACATAGTTATGCTCGTGTTCATTCAATTTCCTTGAATCATAACATACCACCCGTACTTATTGCATCAGGACTCCACCAAGTCCTTTCTTGCAAGCATTTGTACAAACTACAAACTCCTTATCAGGATCTGCAATGTTCAAGACTGGAGTATTTGTAAGCAAATGCTTCAACTGCTCAAAACTAGCTACACACTCGTCAGTCCATTCAAACTTCTTTCCTTTCCTCTACAAAGATGCAATAGGATAGCCAATCCTTCATAAGTTTCTGATGAACCGCATGTAATAACTTACTAGTCCCATGGATGATCTAACCTAGTCCACATTCCTAGGAGTTGGCCACTCCATGGAGAGCTTTTCTGCAACGTCTTTGTTGCAGAGGTTCTCTACCATGTCTCTCTTCCTCCTACTGCTATCTACAATTATTAGCTTCTTAACTAGGTTAAAATTAAACCATAAGACAAGGTTGTGAAATGCTAGTTCTCATCAATATTGAGATCTTCGCAATCTTCTGCAAGGAATCATTGCTTCAATAATACTCCCATATTTTCTCCTTGGATCGCTCTCTCCTCCATGAGCAGTCTATTCAAATCTCTTGGTTGGATGAAACTTTTCTTCAATCACCTCCTATCATCACTCGCTTTGCTTCTCGATCCCAAAGTGTAATGCCATACTTGATCCTATCAAGCTAATTTTGGTTATTCTTTAAGTAACCTTCATATATTGACTTACAATTATTAAGTAATACTGGTATATACCTACACTTGTAAATAGGTAATTTTATTTTACTAATATGACTTTTATTATTTGTTAATATTCTATTCTCAAGGTGTCTTCTCAAATCTACTTTTGGATAATATATGGTCTTCTCCAATTTATTTCTAAATCAAATATCTATATTTATATTCCGAAGGTGTCTTCTCAAATCTAATTTTGGATAAGATACAGTCTTCTACAATTTATTTCTAAATCAAATATCTATATTTCTATTCCCAACGTGTCTTCTTAAATCTACTTTTGGGTGAGATATGGTCTTCTCCAATTTATTTCTACATAAAATATCCATATTTATATTCCCAAGGTGTCCTCTCAAATCTATGTTTGGATAAAATATGGTAAGGAAAGTCAAAGATATTAAATTAAAAAGACGAGAGGCTAGTTATGGCATTAATGGTAAGTGGTTGAGGTGGATGAGAGGAAGATACATAAAGGGAAGGAGGATGAGAGGATAAGGAGAGAAATGCTCAAACTTGGATCTATTGAATAGTGTTGGTTTTAACTTGGACACACTACAACTGGTTGGACTTGGGCAAAGAGTGCTAGGGAACCTATGGGTTCCCTGTGCTAGGAAATCATTCCTAGTTGTCTGAGAGGTAAATTCAGTCAGGTAGCCAACAGGAGCATCCCAACCAAGCTACTGATACATGTATTCTTCCATTTGTTGATTACTTATGTAAATTGCTGCAATGAAATTTCTTACTTGTTTAATATGTTGTAAAATAAAATTTACTTGTTTATTATCATGAAATAAATGTTGAGCTATAAATTGATTATTTTCCTTCTTATTTTGTTTAAATTAAATGATAAATTTGGTTTAGTTTGAAGACCTAGGCTAGGTCCTCACATATGATATTAAAATCAAGATTCAAAATATGGACCCAAAAACCCAATAAAATTTTTTTTAACTCTCATAATTACTTGTAAGCCTCTTTATTATAAAAATACTTACATGAATGAAAAAAAATAAAAATAAAAAAATAAAAAAAATTAATGAAATTCTCATATAAAATATTAATAATAATAATAAAAATCTCCAACAATTTTACTTTAATAATAATAATAATAATAATAATCTCCAACGACCAAGCCAATCACTTCAATTGCTTATTCAATCACTTCAATTGCTTATTCAATGAAACACAAATAAAAATACATAAAAATACAATAATTCAAACACTAGAAATACAAGAAATAGAAAACAAATAGAAATAAAGTAAATCATAAACTCAAGAAATATACAAGTAAAACATACATGGAATGAATAAAGATAAAGAGGAGTATACAAGCAAAACATACACATGATGAATAAAGATAAATATGTTGCAAATTTTGTTACTATAGAAGGGACGTACCTGTCATTTCTATATCCATCACCAGTTCCATATATGTCATTGCGATATAGCATTGTAAGTACGGGTGAGGGGAGAAATAAATAGAAAATCCCCATATCCACAGTAAAAATAGAAGAATAAATAAGAATGAATGAAAAAAAAAAGGTTGAATAGTAAATAGAAAGCAATACTTTCTAATTTACTATTAGTAAATTAGGAGAAATAAATACTAATAATAAATTAGGTGAATAGGAAATAGTATATACCTGTATAAAAATTAGAGAAACAGCAAACTGCAGTAAAGAAAGACAAATAAAGTAAATAATATATATATAAAAGAGAAGTTGCAACATAGAATCAAATTTAAAATAATAATAATGCAAAGTAGATGTATAGTGGATAGAGGGGCTCAAAGCCTTCCTGTCACTTTTCTTACACTTCAATACAATCAACCATAGTAAAAAACAAATCATAAATAAATCAGAGGCTAAAATGGTTCACCTTTGAAGTGAAACCTTACATCATATTCATATTGATTGTTAAACTTACACCTTCATTTATAGTAAAAAAAAAATTGAAAATGGAAATAAATTAGACCTTCTCTCCGTTCAAAGAAATTATTCAGAAAATATATGCATTGACTGTTGAATTAACCGGCTCATTTATGGTAAAAAAAATTAGAGAGGTGAAAATGGAAATAAATAACACCCCCTCTCTCCGTTAAAAGAGATTATTCAGCAAATAAACTAAAGTAGCAAACAAAATGTGTCTTGGATCTGAAAATCCACAATTGGACATTACATAGAAATATAGAATACAGGAGACTTGGAGTACATTATGCTGATAAGTGAAGAGATTGTTGAGAAGAAAATGGTGTAATTAACATAAGTACAACCAAAATAAAGTAAAATTTCAAACAAAATCAGAATCTTCTAAATAAGTGGCATCTTCTCCAAATTAAATAAGTCATGCACAACTCAGCACTAACAGGAATAATTAAATAAATCATACACAACGTTGGCCCTAACTAGAACAAGAATGGGTTGGGCACCAGTTTAGTCCCCTCCACATAAGGCACCGACACTTAATGCTAAATAGATGATAAAATGAAAAAGCTTAAGAAAAAAGAATATATATTTAAAAAAAAATAAAAAAAGGAAAGATAAAGAAATAGAGAAATCACAGATTGCAATAAGAAGAGTAGAATAATGACGAGTTGGAGTAAGAAATAGAATAATGAATTGGAGTGAGAAGAAAGGGACCAACCAATCCCTGGTTTCATGTCTCTTAGATATCCCTTCCCACGTCTTATCATGAACCCATTTCACAACATTATCTACAATGCACAATTTCCCAATCTCGGGTTTTATGTCTCTTAGATATCCCTTCCCACGTCTTCTCATGAACTTATTTAAGAAACCCATTTCACAACATTATCTACAATGCAAAATTTCATATATTAGTTTAAAACTTCCACAAGGTTTCTAAAGTTCTGGGTATTGGATGCAAGTTCTTCCGAAAGATGATTGATGATATGTGATTCATTTCACTAGTTTCAATCCCACTTCTTCACCCCTGTGAGCATCACCTGATGCAATGAGTGCTAAGTGAACTATTCAAAAATCATGAGAAATTAGTTAGTTACCACTACCTCTCATGGAAATGGTCATAGATGAATGACTTACTTAACGAAATTGAATCCCAAAAATGGTATATATTAAGATTGTTATTAATTTTTTTTTCTAGTTAGATTAATATTTTAACTAGTCAATGAAAAGATTGTATTAAATAATTAGGTAATGTTTGTTTTTTAACCATTAAAGTAAAACAAAGTTCAATTCAATGAGGAAGGTTGGTTAATTTTAATTCATTTAAGTTACAAAACAATTAATTAAAGTTACCTAAATTTCATTAATAATAAATTACTAATAAAATGTTAATTAATTAATTAATTTGAAATAAGTTAGTTAATTTTGAATTTAATTAATATTGTTAAATTAAATTGATATAATATTAATGAAGGTTGCTAGAGGGAAAATTTGATGCCAAGAAGGCAAGTGAGGGTAGTTGACTCATAGAGAATCATAGTGCTTTCTTAGTTAGAAATAAGAGAGGATTTAGTAGATCCATGAGGATATGCTCAATGTAAGTAACACTCGTTTATGAGCATATCAAAAGGAAAACCTAGACCTATCATTTTTGTAAACATGTATGAGTCGAGTAAGAATTGATAAGGTCCTAGGTTGCTCTAATAGGTCTTCTGTGTCATAAAAATATTTGAGCATTTCGTTATGGTTATAACGCGATGAAATCAAGGCCAAAGAAGGTTGACCCAAGGACCACTGCCTCCAAATAAGCCCCTACCATCACTGTAGTTGGCTCTCATCTTGCACTCCCTAGAAGAAATTAATGAGACATTAAGAGGACACCAAAATGTTGAGATGGAAGTAGAGGACCCTCCATCAAGGGTAGGCAACCTTGAATGATCAAGGGACTATGATAGAGGACCTCCAATCGAGGACATTACTAGGGAGCTCCAGAAGATTCAACTCCCAAATTTTGCTGGAGGTCATGCCAGCGAACGAACAGAAGTCTGGTTAGAGGGAAAGAGAAGGTGCTTCGCACTAAGAGATTATACTTCTAATTCAAAAGATAAAATAACGATATTCAAACTCAAAGATAGTGCTCTCAATTGGTGAGGTAACTTAGAACGACAACTACACCTCACTCCTGAAACAATTAACTTAGAATCATTTGAGGAGAGATTCAAGAAAAAGTACTTACCAATGTATTATGAAGAACAACAAGTAGGAGAATTCCATTCTCTGGTACAGGGAAACCACATAGTAAATGAATATGATATTAGATTCATGGAATTGGTCAAGTATGTCTCCTACATGGATACTGATCAACACCAAGAAGATTGTTTCATTTATGGATTGAACCCTAAGATTAGCAAAACAGTGAGGACGTGGAAGATCTGAAACGTATTATTTTTGTTGTGCTAAGGGTATTTCAGTTTTAAAAAACATGTACATAATTGGTTCATTAGTTTGCATAAGGATTGATTTTTTCCATGAATTATAGATTAAATTTAGTGAATTAGAAGCATAAATAACACTGAACAGCAGTGTAAATAGAGAAATAAGTCACCACATGAAGTTTACACAACAGGCATGCTGAAGCAATTCACCCCTCTTGGGCTACATCTGCTAGTGCAGTTCCCAATGGCTTGTCCATCTTTCATTATGCTCAAAATTTTGCTATTACATGTAGTTACAGTGCTCTAATGGTTGTTTTCTCTATACCAATGGCTTTAGAATGCTCCAATTAGTCAAGAATGACTCTTCATTCACTAGGAATGGTAAAAAATTGAGCCTCCTACACTTTTTCCCAATATATCCTAGGAAAACTCCACTAAATGTGGAGAACTCCAATTAACTGGAGTTAAATTAGGGCTGACCACCAAATTTGGCGTGCCCTTATCCGCTCCGCCAATAAAGTCGGGCATTAAAACTTATGGTTAGGGCGGTGGCCACTTGCGCACCCCCAACCGTTAAGAGGTTTGACAGTTAGCGGAAACAACGAAATACAATATTGGAGTTTCATTACATACATATGTGAAGCAACCAACATCAGATCCCTTTTACAGGTCTTTATAATATCAAACAAATTCACAAACGTAATACAAGGTACATCGCCGATCAGAAACAATACAATTTCACAGATCACAACGCTTATGATATCGCATGTCGGCAAATATAACAATTACCGCCGATTTGCACAATACATATAACGTAATAGATGTGATTTGGCGATTTCATAAATCGCAGGAATTAACTTATCGCAAATCGGTTGTTGCAATGTTTAACATATAACCTTAACCATAAACTTATATCAACCGTGATGTGTGATATGCGCTTAAGTGCTATATCGACACGTGGCTCCTCTCGCATCATCGCATCGCCGCTTATATTATTTAACATACGATGTCTTCCATGTAAATAAAACCATTACCGATTGTGATGTGCGCAGTCTCTCCTGTTGCAATTTAACTCTCTAGCGTTGATCTCCCACTGTTGTTTATGCAATCTAATCACCATCGTCTAGCCCTCGTTGTTGACTGGATCACAGTCGTCCTTTCCACCTGCAACATTTCCACGGTTGTGCAATCCCTGATTCTATATGCAGATTTCAAGACTCCATGACAGCCACCAATTTGTATCCCACTCTGCTGGTCGATCTGGTTCTAAACCTATTTTCCATTTCGAACCCAATCCTGTAACTTGAATTTTGAGAAAAATTTATGGACTCCTGATCATTCCTCCCCATTGGGAAGCTTTTGGACCCCAAAATACTTGATTACCTGTTCAGTAGATGAGGGTACAACTCCCTCACCTTTCTAATCTCCATCTATTTTGTCTTGCTTGGTTTAGTGCCTTTGATCCCAACTCGAAGGTAGTCAACACTTTCCCTCTTTGATGCTCTTGTCCTCCTGTCAAGAATTGCATCTTCTTTGAGCTCATCTAGAAATTCTGGCAAGAAATCTTCAATAGAAGGTAGTTGAACATCACTTCCTTGATCATCGATCAAAGGAGGCTCATACAGGCATAAGTTTTCAACATTAACAACTGAATAAATTTTCATGTAAGAAGGCAAATCAAGCTGGAATGCATTATTACAAACTTTTTTTATGATCTTGAAAGGACCATAGCGAATGGGTTTGAGTTTTTTACCATTCCCTTACATTCTTTCTTTGCTAATGTGAAACCATACCTCATCTCCCTCTTGAAACTTGTGATCAACCCAGTGTTTTTCATGTCTCTCTTTGTATTTGCTTTGACTTTTCTCAAATTGTTCTTGAACTTGTTGATGTATCATCTAAATTTTCTCAATGAACTTTCGAGCCTTATCAATATAACTATGGCCATCAACTGCAACATCCTTCCCAAAGATGAAGTCTAATGGAGATTTTGGCAAATACCCAAAGCATGCTTCAAAAGGTGAAGTTTTTGTTGAAGAGTGCTTTGCCCGGTTGTAAGCATGTTGAATGTAATGCAGTTGTTCATCCCACAACTTAGGATGTTTGCTGCAATATCCTCTCAATAGATGCACAACTATTATGTTCACCACTTCGGTTTGTCCATCTGTTTGTGGATGAAAAGTTGTACTCTTTTCCAATTTTGTGTCCATCATTCTCCATAGATTTGACCAAAAATTCCCAATAAACATGGAATCCCTGTCACTAATAATAGAAGTGGGAAATCCAAAATGAACCCAAACATTTTGAAGATAAATTTCAGCAATGTGTTCAGCAGTAATGGTCTTCTTACATGGAATAAGTATACACGTTTTACTGAATCTATCCACAATTAAAAAAAGATAATCATGTTGCTTTCTTGACATAGGTAGACCTCCAACAAAGTCCATGGAGATGCTTTCCCATGGCCTTGATGGTACTGGTAGTGGCGTGTACAATCCAAGCTTCCTATTACTAGGCTTACTTATTGCACACATAGAACAACCTCTTATAAAATGTGACACACTATCTATCATGCAAGGCCAATAACAATACCTCTGTAGATGCGCCATTGTTTTCCTTACCCCAAAGTGTCCAACAATAATAGAAGAATGGGCTTCTCTCATGACACTTAGCCTCTCTCCTTATGGAATGCATAACTTTCCCAAATGAAACAGAAAATTTTTATGCATGTGATAATCTCTTTCTTCAACTTGATTCCCTTCACTCAAACTAGCATACATGTCTTTGAAATCAACATCATGTGCATATTGTTCTATGTAACTCTCATGTACAACAGAATCATTTTTGAGTAAAGTAGAAGCACTAATGATTGGTCTCAAAAGAATATCTGCAACTTTATTGAATATACCCTTTTTGTACCTTATAACCAAGTGAAATTTTTGAAGAAATCCCATCCACCTGAAATGTCTTGATTACTGCAATTTTGTTTGCGACTGCAAGTACTGAAATGGTTGGTTATCGGTGTGTACAATAGTCTCTTTACCCATCAAGTAGTGTTTCCACTTCTTGACACTTTGTACCAACACATATAGTTCTTTTTCATATGTAGGATAATTAGTCACATCACCATTAAAATTTTATGAATGAAAGGTGATATGCTTACCATGATGCAAAAGGACCGCGCCCATGGCATAGTCACTGGCATCGGTTTGTATCTCAAATGGTTGTCTCAAATTTGGTAGTGAAAGGACTGGAGCTGAAATGATCTTGTCTTTTAAATATTTGAAAGCTTGATGTTGTTTGCCTCCCCATTGGAAGTCTTTCTTCACACTTGTCACTGCATGCATAGGAGTTGCGATGGAAGAAAATTTAGCAATAAATTTCCTCCAATATTGAGTTGCACCTAAAAAACTTCTTACCTCTTTAACTGATTTGGGTGTGGGCCAATTCACAATGGCTTCCACTTTAGAAGGATCAATCCTCAATTATCCTCCTCCTACAATATGTCCCAAATAGACCAAATAAGTCTTCCCAAACTCACATTTTGACATCTTAAGAAACAATTTCTCTTTCTTCAAAATATCAAGCACTTTATTTACATGAAAGACGTGATCTTCTCTTGTTTTTCTGAAAATAAAAATGTCATCTAAATACACAATAACAAATTCATCAAGGAGTGGTCGCAAAACATTATCCATAACCCACATAAAAGTTTTCGGTGTGTTACATAAACCAAAAGGCATAACTAGCTACTCAAAGAGTCCTTTTTTGGTTTTGAATGCAGTTTTCCATATATCACTTTCTACAATTCTTACTTGATGAGATCCACTTCGTAAATCCAACTTAGTGAAAAAATTTTCTTCTTTCAGTTGATCAAGCAAATCATCTATTCTTCGAGTGGGTAACTATTTTTTACCGTAATTTTGTTCAAAGCTCGAAAATCTACACACATGCGCCAAGTCCCATCTTTCTTTGGTATCAAGACTATGGGTGAACCGCATGGCGAGGTGCTTGGCCTTATGATACCTTTATCCAACATCTCTTTGATTTCCCTCTTTATCTCAGTATTCTCCATTATCGACATGCGATACATACCGATGTTTGGAAGAGGACAATCTTGTTGCAACTGAATCTCATGTTGAATTTCCCTTTTTGGAGGCAATCTTGTTGGCTCCTGAAACATCTCATGATGCCCATTAGCCACATCATATTATTCTGATTTCAACTTAGGATCACATCCCTCAAAATATTCATGATTAATATCATCTTTGGGCTTAATCATAAGAAGAACAAAATTCTTACTTGAATCTACCACCCTCTTTACCTGTTCAACATTTACCAAAGCAATGTTTGTCTTCTTGTGGTGTGCTCTAACAATGAACTCCTTTCCATATTTGAATAAATGATACTTGTTCTCATGGTGATAGAAGATCTCTTTCCTGTCATACAAGTAAGGACTCCCTAATACAATACCAGATATTTCAAGCGGAACCACATCTAATTCAATTGTGTCAACAAAGCTTGCAGTGATTGAAAACCTCAATATACATTTCCTTGTAACCAGTAGATTTGCATCCTTACAAATCCAACCCAATGGATATGGTTTTGGATGTGGTATGGCCTCAAGGTTAATTTTTTTGACCAGGTATTCAGAGATTAAGTTTGCTTGTGACACACTGTCAAATAGTGTGTCAATATTGGCATGCTTGGATATGATCCTCACATGAAATAGTTTTATTCTTTCTTCTTCATTTGGAGTGTTAATGTGATAGTTTTATGTATTGGTACTGGGTTTAGTTTTAATTTCCTTTCCCTTCATGTTCTTCAGTCTTGTGGCTGTAATTTTAGTCTCATCACCTGAATCAGACCCTAAGTCATGTTGAGTTGTAGCAGCAGTTTTCTATTTCCCTTTGTTATTGGGTTTCTTTGGCCTCAATTCTGGATGTAATTTCCAACAATGAGTTTCATCATGGCCTTCTTTTGAACAATGTTTACAAGTCACTTTTTCTCCCTCTTTCTTAACATATGCATTCTTTTTTTTTTTACCTTTTGGAGTCTTTTCCTTGGCTTTACCCTTAAAAGGTTTCTTCCTACGCTCTTTAGGAATATTCTTCCCTCTAGCTTCTAGATGTGTGGCCTGGACACAAACTTCATCTAGACTGGTGGGGTTAAACATGTGAATAATATGTTTTAGGTAGCTAAGTAAGCCTCCTATGTACTTTAGAAAAGTGTCTTGGCTCTACAAATCCACCCCTAATAAAAGAGCTCTTCTCCTAAATTATTGGGTGTATTCTTGCACATTTTGTCCCTTTAACTGCCTAAAGTTTTTCCAGTTGATGATGGCTTTTTTCATATGAGCTAATGGATAAAATTATCGTTTAATAGCAGCAATAAAATCTGACCATGATAGAATAATCTTACCATGTTTCTTGATTTCCTCATGTGTCTTGGCTTCCCACCAAACAAGTGATGCACCTTCCATTCTCAAATAAGCTAATTGAATTTTTGTATCATCATCTTTAAGGTTTTGTATTCTTAAATAGACTCCATTGTCAAATGCAATTATCTAGCTTGTCTGCATTTACTTCACCATTAAACATTGGCAATTCGAACTTAACTTCAAGTTTTAATAAAGGAGATTTACCAGTGCTCTTGGACTTGTGTGGCAAATGTACTGAAGAAGAGGTAGAAGATGATGATGATGATGATGATGAGGGTGAAGATGGTGGCTCTCTGTTGCCTCCATTTCCTCCATTTCCCTTCTTTGACTTGTATTCATCATGTTGACCTCGTGAAGATCCTTGTCCTTCCTTTTAGAGTTTAGATCCTTCTCCTTCAAGTCTCTCATTCCTTTCTTGATAAATAATTCTAACCATCTCAGTCATGTCAAGAAATGCTTTCCTAAACAATATTTCTTCTTCCTTAGGGTCAACTTCATCATGAATTTATCCTTCCTCCTGAGGCATGCTTAATGGAACTTCTGCTTCTTTAGGAGGTGAACTAGGTGGTGGAGATTGTGGCAATATTTCTCTCCTTTTCTTTGGCTCCTTTTGAGACCCTCCTGCTTCCACCAGTCTGCCTTCTCCCCTTTTGAGCTTGAGCCTTGTAAGCATCTAAAACTTGCAAATAATTAAAAAATTCTTTGCACTAAACAACACCAGAGAAAAAAACTAGCTCTGATACCATTTGATCTGAAATGAATGTATTATTTTTGCTGTGCTAAGGGTCTTTCAGTTTTAAAAAAGATGTGCATAATTGGTTCATTAGTTTGCATAAGGATTAAGGAGTTTTTCCATGAATTATAGATGAAATTTAGTGAATTAGAAGCATAAATAACATTGAACAATAGTGTAAAACATAGAATAAGTCACCACATGAAGTTTACACAGCAGGCATGATGAAGCAGTTCACCCCTCCTGGGCTACATCTGCTGGTCTAGCTCCCAATTGCTTGTCCATCTTTCATTATGCTCAAAATTTTGCTATTACATGTAGTTACAGTGCTCTAATGTTTGTTTTCTCTGCACCAATGGCTTTAGAATACTCCAATTAGTCAATAATGATTCTTCATTCCCTCAGAATGGTCGAAAATTGAGTCTCCTACACTTTTGCCCAATATCTCCTAGGAAAAATCCACTAAATGTGGAGAACTCCAGTTAACTGGAGTTAAATTAGGGATGACCGCCAAATTTGGCGCGCCCTTATCCGCTCCACCAATAAAGACGTGCATTAAAATTTATGGTTAGGGTGGTGGCCACATGCGCACCCCCAACCATTAAGAGGCTTGACAGTTAGCGGAAACAGCAAAATACAATATCGGAGTTTCATTACATACATACACGAAGCAACCAACATCGGATCCCTTTTACAGGTCTTCACAATATCAAACAAATTCGCAACCGTAATACAAGGTACATCGCATATCGGAAACAATACAATTTCGTAGATCGCAGCGCTTATGATATCACATGTCGGCAAATGTAACAATGGCCGCCGATTTGCACAATACATATAACGTAAAATATGTGATTTGGCGATTTCGCAAATCGCAGGAATTAACTTATCGCAAATCGGCTGTTGCATTGTTTAACATATAACCTTAACCATAAACTTATATCAACCATGATGTGCAATATGCGCTTAAGCGCTATATCGACACTTGTTTCCTCTCACATCATTGCATCGCCGCTTATATTATTTAACTTGCGATGTCTTCCATGTAAATAAAACCATTGCCGATTGTGATGTGCGTAATATCTCATGTTGCAATTTAACTCTCTACTATTGATCTCCCACTACTGCTTCTGTGATCCAATCACCACCATCCGGCCCTCGTTGTTGACTAGATCACGGTCGTCCGTTCCACCTGCAACATTTCCACGGCTATGAAATCCCCGATTCTATATGCAGATTTCAAGACTCCATGACAGCCACCAATTCGGATCCCACTCTGCTAGTTGATCCGGTTCTGGACCTGTTTGCCATTTCGAACCCAATCCTATAACTTTAATTTTGATCAACATTTATGAACTCCTGATTAGTGGAAACCATCATCAGTTGCAGAGGCTATTGTAGATGCTCACTATGTTAAAGAGCACTTAGGCTCAAAAGGTGGAAACAAAACCATTTTTCCACAATATTAAAGGTTTACAGGGAAGGTACCTCGTACCTTCTCCAGGGGAGGAAGTTTGAGGCCACTGCCATATGGAAATAAGGTTGTACCTAGAGCACCGACAGTGGGGATTTCAATGGTTACTATTGCATCTTCACCAACAACTTTGAGGGCTTATGCAAATCATGATTAGAAGCGAGGAGCCACAAGCAGGGGCAAGGTCTCAGGGGAAGGAGCTCTTTCCAAATAACTCCACAACATTCTTTTCAGAGTCTACCATGTATCACTTATTGTGGATGCAGGGGACCTCATTACCAATGTGATTGTCCTGAGTTACAAACTAGTAACAACCATAATTTCTATCCATTCAAAGAAATTATTCAGAAAATATATGCATTGACTATTAAATTAACCTACCCATTTATGGTTAAGAAAAACAGAGATTAAATTAACCTACTCATTTATGGTTAAAAAAAACAGAGGTGAAAATGGAAATAAATAACACCCCCTCTCTCCCTTCAAAAAGATTATTCAATAAATAAACTAAAGTAGCAAACAAAATGTGTGTCCAGAGAATTGGACCTAGATCTAAATACCTACAATTGGACATTACATATAAATATAGAATACAAGAAGCTTGGAGTACATCGTGGTTATAGGTGAAGAGATTGTTGAGAATAAAATGGTGTATATAACACAAGTAAAGCTAAAATAAAATTTCAAATTAAAAAAATCAAATCAAATTAAAATCTTCTAAATGAGTGGCATCAGCTCCAAATTAAACAAGAATGGCTGCCAAGCAGTAAGTCCCTGCCAAGAGGCAGTGGAATTTGTCAATGAAAATTGGCAATGGACTTCCCCAATGTAAGATAAAGCACGCAATAACTAGCAGCCACCATAACGATAAAAAATGCAGTAAGATCAGCAGTAATTATGAGCAAGCAGTAAGATTATAAGCCAATAACAACCAGCAAGCAGCAATCAAGAGGTTTCAATTCAATCCTTTGGAAATTCGGACGTCTAAGGAAAGACAAAGCGGTATTGACATCAATAACTGTGCCTCCCGTTACTTCAGTATTTTTTGTTTTTACCAGTTCACCCAAAATATATATATGACCATTTTAACACACATAAATTTAACACAGGCAAAGAATTGACGGTAATAACTGTGCCTCCCGTTACTTCAAGAATTTTTTGTTTTTGTTTTTATGAGTCCACGCAAAATATATATTACCATTTTAACCCACACAAATTTGACACAGTGAAAGAAGAAGCCGCAAAACAGGAATCCACAATAATTAAATATCAATTACATGATAAGCAATTTTAATTTACATAAAGTCTATCGGGTAATTAATAAATTATTATATGGTCATTAATTTAACTAAATAGCAACTACACCACCAGGTATTTGATAAGAAAATTTGGGCACTTGTCCATAATGTGCCATTTGTTCATAATGTGATAACGAGGACATGCATGTAATAGAGGATGAATACGTAGGTTTTTAAGCTTTTTTTTCTTCAAGCAAGGGGCTAGTAACAAGGAGCATATAGTCCCGGATGCGGGTGCACATTAACGAGGTTTGGAAGGACTGTTCTTGGTGGCAATCGGAGCATGGCACATGGACTGACCATATGACCACCCATGAGCTCATACGTATGAACATAAATTTTGCCAGCTACGAACGCATTTGTTCATTAACTCTGCACTCCTGCCGATGCTCACTCCAATGTTACAAGATGAACCCGACAAGAAGGTCTTCTTCTCTGTTTCAATCTGGTTTTTTGCAACCCAATTTCTCCTCTCCTGTTTTGCAGGGCTACAAATTCCCCCCTGGTAGCTCGGAGCCGAGCTCCCGAACGCATACCAGGAGGCATTGCACCCTTCTTGGTTGTATTGAGATTACTCCTGGAACACACTTTTCTCAGAATCTGCACTGTCGCATGCATTTGACCTCGGATTCTTGGCCTCCTGAGTCTATCTCCCCACCTAAGCCTGAGCATCACTATTCTCATTCTCGTTCCAGTGCTACTATGCCTTGCTTAAGGCATCAAATGCACTGCCGCCGCGGCAGCAGCGGTGGCAAATCCATTCGAACGCCACCTTCTTCAAACTCTGATACTTCCTCCTCTTCTCAGGGATATGCCCATGGTTGCTACCCTGAAACTCGAAGCGGGCGAGGTAGAGACCGGTCTGCTGGTCAGACGCATTTGAAATTCAACTCTTTGTTTCCTCATACCACTTCTCCATCGCAACCAGCCTCCACTCCTGCTGCCACAGTCACTTCCACTCCTCCCTCACAGGTTGTTCTCCACCAAACCACTCACTCCACGGAATTTCATTATGCCTGCACAATGGATAGACCTCACATCACCGCCTTCATTACAGTCTCTTTCCAAGAGGAATTTGTCCGCTCCAATTTCCTCGACGCCCCCAATCTATAGAATCTTAGCACTTATATTGGCACTGAGAAAGGGGATCCCAGTCGCAAAGGTGTTCATAGGGACGACATCACTGTAAAACGGCCTAGAGATGATCATGAAGATGCCAATGCTAACGACGCCATCTGCATTGACGTTCCCACTTGTGCAAAAGATGGTTCAGAAGCTAGAAGCATTGAAGATTACAGGTGCTTAATCGTGGAGAAACCACCCTCTCCTACAAATGACAAGTAAACACTTTGGTTTTGCTGGTCTATGGTCTTGGGTCCTAATTCATTTGGATCCCTTTTTGTTTTCCTGAATAGTAATGTTTTTTTGAAAATGAACAAGGATATATGTCTTTTAACTATATTGCTAGTTTCCCCTGCGTGGGCAGCAAAAAACCTCTTTCAGGGACTGGTTTCCCAAATATGGGCAATCTAGTTTCATGTTTTTTTGTTCACTCGTGCCCAGTACTTGGGCCTGCACTGCTGAGGCCTATGCCTCTATGTATTTTTATGTTACATAAATAGAAATAGACTTACTTAGAAAAAAAAAAAATAAGGAGCATATAGAGTAATTTAGCAGATCCTTTGGAAGACAGTGATGCTTTCCCCCTATTATCAACAGAAAAATCGGGGATAACAGAAGTGGAGTCTGGATCTGGTATCCCTAGTGCAGTTTTCAATCTAACGACGACTGTAATTGGTGTAGGAATTATGGCACTGCCTACAACAATGAAATTTATGGGCTTGCCATTATGCTATGCAGTGATAGTCCTAATGGGTATTCTCTCGGAAATAAGCATTGAGTTGCTGGTCGAGTTTTCTGTTTGCCTGAAGGCTTCTAATTATGGTGAAACTGTTGAATCTGTTTGTGGGCACTCTGCCATGGTTTTATCAGATATTTGTATTATTGTAAACAATGTAGGGATTATGATTGTTTATTTAATTATCATGGGAGATGTGATGTCCGGCTCCTCGCATCACCAAGGGATTTTTTATCAATGGATAGGAAAGGAAGGGTGGTGGCCAGGTGACCGGAGGCTGATAGTTTTCATCACAATGGTATTTGTTCTGGTGCCTCTCTGTGCTCTTAAGAAGATAGATTCAATGAAATTCACATTTGTTGGATTTGTTGCACTTGCAGTTGTTTTTGTTGTTTTTTCATCAATTATTGCCTTTGTTAGGCTTATAGAGTGTAAGATCGAGAGACCCCGGCTGTTTCTTGATTTTTGTAATTCCAATCATGACCAATACATATATATGTCATTTCAATGTGCAGCCGATATATAATGAAATGTAGGGTAGAACACCTTCCAAGATGAACAGGGTTGGAAGGATCACCACAGTGTTGTGTGTGTTGGTGTATGAATCTACTACAATATCATGTTATCTTCTATTTGGGAAATCTACAGATTTAGATATTTTGTCAAATTTTGACGAAGACCTTGAAATTCCTTTGAGTTCCATTCTTAATAAAATTATTAGGTTTGGATATGTCCTCCATTTGATGCTTGTTTTTCGTGTGATCCATTTTTCACTTCGGCAGACAATGGATTGCATGGTCTTTAAGGGATCGAAGCCCCTCTCTGAGAGCAATAGGAGGTTTGTTATCTTGACTATCATTGTTAACAGGTGAGAACAGTCCCCATGTTCCATATTCACTTTAAAAAGGAGCTTACCACTAGGTCCACTTGCATCTATGCTTTCCTATGAAATACTTTCAACATTAAAATTTAATGTTTAATTCTAGCCGTGTAAACTAAAAATTTGGAAATAGCATGTAATTTCCTGTAAATTTTTTGTCTGTCAAGTTTCTTTCACTATAATTTGAAATTTTTCAAGAAATAACATTATGTTTATTTGTAGATCTGTAGTGAAATTTTTCAAAATAATGTAAATTTTTTGTCAGTCAAGTTTCTTTCACTATAATTTGAAGTTTATTTCACTATAATTTGAAAATTTTCAAGAAATAGCATTATGTTTATTTGTATATCTGTAGTGAAAATTTTCAAAATAATGTGGAAATAGTATTAGGTTTTTTGTAAATATGTAAATATGTGTGTAATAAGAAATCTTACCATGTAAATATGTGTACAATAAGAAATATTACCATATAGATATTGCAGATAGGAATAGATGTCCTGCCATAAGAAGAGTGTTCTTGCCATTACAGAGGGGTGTTTTTGCACATTGTTACACTCATCAATTTGGAACCTACTATCCAGTGAGGTAACATCACATATAGGCAATTGACCACCGTAGACCTGTACATAACAGATGGTAAATAGGTGTAGCAGGTGAGTGGAACCGCTTAATTGAATGGTTGATGTTGATGGCTTTTGCAGCAAGTGAATGGTTTCTGTGTGCAACTCGTCATGGATTCTATGTGCAAGTCTCCTGATTCTGATTTTGCAACCTGCTACCAATCAAGTCTCCTGATTCTGAGTTTGCAACCTACTACCAATGATTCTGTGATTCTGATTTTGCAACATGCTATAAATGATTTTGCGATCTCTAAGAAACTAGCAATGATTCTGCGATTTTTGAGCAATTCTCATGCAAGCACTCATTCTCTAAGCAAGTAGCAATGGTTCTGAGATTTTTGAGAAATTCTCATGCTAGCACTCATTCTCTAGGTGTCTCGAGTTGTCTCTTGAAAGCTATAAAATCAATCTTGAGAGATATAAAATCAATCAAGAATCCCTCATTGTAGATCTACAACTAGCTGGTGCATGCTTCTGGCAAGGGGATAGAGCCCTCAGCGACAACAATGACAGCTTGATGGCTAGCATGATGGAAAGCATTAAGGTGTATGGCACCTGTATGGCACTTGTTAGAAGTATAAGGTGTATGGCACCTGTTAGCAGTATAGAGAAGTGGTGGCAGCTTAACAGGTGGACCTTGCTTTTTATTTTTTATTTAATGTTATTATGAGAGTCATAGTTTTTAAACACTTTGACATTTAACATTTAATGTTTAGAACTAATGTTAACATTAGTTCTTCTGAACCTGAAACTTTCATCGTCTATCATACTTATCCTAACTTTAGCCTCATACCTTCCTCGTTATGAGGCCAAATAAGATGAAAATTGTACTCATTGGTCAATTGAAAAAATTCTAGAATTTAATTGGACGAAGAAAATATGATAAGAAATAATATATAAAAAAACATGGTTTATAAATTTTAAGTATATTCATTTAAGTTCATGGACTAATAAGGTATATCGATTTCGATTACTATAGTCCCTGCCTTAGCTGCAGGCGGCAGGGACTAATAATTTATACATAACTCAGCACTAACAGGAATAATTAAATAAACCATACACAACCTAGCACCTAACCAGAACAAGAACTGGTTGGGTGCCAATTTAGTCCTCTCCACATAAGGCACCAACACCTAATGCTAAATAGATGATAAAATGAAAAAGGGTTAAGAAAATAGAATATGTATTTCAAAAAAAATTAAACAATAAAAAAAGGGAAAGATAAATAAATTGAGAATCACAGATTGCAATAAGAACTAGAATAATGACAAGTTGGAGAAAGAACTAGAATAATGAGCTGGAGTAAGAAGAAACATGCTAGCCAATCCCAGGTATTATGTCTCTCCCTACCAGCCATGTATTCTCATGAACTTCTATGAGAAACCAATTTGTCATTTTCTCTACACTACACAATTTCCCCTTTGAATAATGGCATATATCAGTCCAAAACCTCCACACAGTTTCCATTAGACACACGGTTTATGTTACAGTGGCTATGCCAAGATGAGTTATGGTCTTGTTTTCCTCTATACAATGGACTCAACCTACGCCCTCTAGAATCTGTAACATGACCTAGTTGGTTTGAAATGCAAACACAATCTTTAGGGTTTGATCTGTGCTATAATATTTGCTGCAATGGCATGACACATAGGCTTATTTTGATGTTGTTGTTGATGTTAAGCAAGAATAATTCTATTTTCCCTTGTTGTTTGTTGTGAACTAAGAATAGTTCCCTTTAGCCCTGTTTTTTGGTGCAAACCGAGAATAGTCATCATTGGTCTTCTTGAATCTTGAGTGGAAAAGGGGAAAAACAAACCGAGAATAGTTGACTAAAATTAACCAATGAAAAAGAATCCACTGGCGAAGTTGCCATGAAGAGGGGGGTTTGCATTCAAACGAAAGTTAAGTTAGGGTTGTAACCTGAGCTAGTTTAACTGGATTTTTGAGTATCTCCATTAGTTCATAAAGGCGGCCTACTTATCAAAGATAATTCATTACGTTAAGTTCCTAGTTCTGATCACTTGGTTGACTTTGACCAATCGATAAATAACACTGAACAGCAGTGTAAAATAGAGAAATAAGTCACCACATGAAGTTTACACAACAGGCATGATGAAGCAGTTCACCCCTCCTGGGTTACATCTGTTGGTCCAACTCCCAATGGCTTTTCCATCTTTCATTATGCTCAAAATTTTGCTATTACATGTAGTTACAGTGCTCTAATGGTTGTTTTCTCCAATGGCTTCAAAATGCTCCAATTAGTCAAGACTGACTCTTCATTCACTAGGAATGGTCTAAAATTGAGCCTCCTACACTTCTTCCCAATATCTCCTAGGAAAACTCCACTAAATGAGGAGAACTCTAGTTAACTAGAGTTAAATTAGGGCTGACCGCCAAATTTGGCGTGCCCTTATCCGCTTTGCCAATAAAGTCGTGCATTAAAAGTTATGGTTAGGGCGGTGGCCACATGTGCACCCCCAACCATTAAGAGGTTTAAAAGTTAGCGGAAGCAACGGAATACAATATCGGAGTTTCATTACATACATATGCGAAGCAACCAACATCGGATCCCTTTTACAGGTCTTCGTAATATCAAACAAATTTGCAACCATAATACAAGGTACATCGTAGATCGGAAAAACAATACAATTTTAAAGATCGCAATGCTTATGATATCGCATGTCGGAAAATATAACAATTACCGCCGATTTTCACAATACATATAACGTAAAATATGTGATTTGGCGATTTCTCAAATCGCAGGAATTAACTTATCGTAAATCGGTTGTCGCAATGTTTAACATATAACCTTAACCATAAAATTATATCAACCATGATGTGTGATATGCGCTTAAGCGCTATATCGACACGTGGCTCCTCTTACATCATCGCATCGTCGCTTATATTATTTAACTTACGATGTCTTCCATGTAAATAAAACTATTTCCGATTTCGATGTGCGCAATCTCTCCTGTTGCAATTTAACTCTCTATTGTTGATATCCCACTGTTGCTTATGCGATCTAATCACCGCCATTCGTCCCTCGCTGTTGACTAAATCACGTCCGTCTGTTCCACCTACAACATTTCTGTGGTTGTGCAATCCCCGATTCTATATGCAGAGTTCAAGACTCCATGACAGCCACCAATTCGGATCCCACTCTGCTTGTCGATTCGCTTCTGAACCTGTTTTCCATTTCAAACCCAATCCTGTAACTTGAATTTTGAGAAAAAATTATGAACTCCTGATCATTCCTCCCCGTTGGGAAGCTTTTGGACCCCAAAAGACTTGATTACCTGTTCAGTAGATGAGGGTACAACTCCCTCACACTTCCAATCTCCATTCATTTTTCCTTGCTTGGTTTAGTGCCTTTGAGCCCAACTCGAAGGTAGTCAACACTTTCCCTCTTGTATGCTCTTGTCCTCCTATCAAGAATTGCATCTTCTTTGAGCTCATCCATAAATTCTGGCGAGAAATCTTCAATAGAAGGTAGTTGAATATCACTTCCTTGATCATCGATCAAAGGAGGCTCATACAAGTGTAAGTTTTCAACATTAACAACTGAATACATTTGCATGTAAGGAAAATAAAGTTGGAATGCATTATTACAAACTTTTTTTTATGATCTTGAAAGGACCATAGTGAATGGGTTTGAGTTTTTTACCTCCCCCTTGCATTCTTTATTTTCTAATATCCAACCATACCTCATCTCCCTCTTGAAAATTGTGATCAAACCGATGTTTTTCATGCCTCTCTTTGTGTTTTCTTTGAATTTTCTCAAGTTGTTCTTGAACTTGTTGATGTATCATCTAAATTCTCTCAATGAACTTTCGAGCCTTATCAATATCACTATGGCCATCAATTGCAACATCCTTCCCAAAGATGAAGTCTAATGTCGATTTTGGAAAATACCCAAAGCATGCTTCAAAAGGTGAGGTTTGTGTTGAAGAGTGCTTTGCCCGATTGTAAGCGTGTTGAATGTAATGCAGTTGTTCATCCCACAACTTAGGATGCTTGCTGCAATATCCTCTCAATAGATGCACAACTGTTATGTTCACCACTTTGGTTTGTCCATCTGTTTGTGGATGAAACGCGGTACTCTTTTCCAATTTTGTGTGCATCATTCTCCATAGATTTCACCAAAAATTCTCAATAAACCTGGAAACCCTGTCACTAATAATAGAAATGGGATATCCAAAAGGAACCCAAACATTTTGAAAATAAAGTTCAGTAGTAATGGTCTTCTTACATGGCATAAGTATACACATTTTACTGAATCTATCCACAACTACAAAAAGATAATCATGTTGCTTTCTTGACATAGGTAGACCTCCAACAAAGTCCATGGAGATGCTTTCCCATGGCCTTGATGGTACCGGTAGTGGCGTGTACAATCCAAGCTTCCTATTACTAGGCTTACTTGTTGTACACATAGAACAACCTTTTATAAAATGTGACACACTATCTATCATGCGAGGCCAATAAAAATACCTCTGTAGATGTGCCACTCTTTTGCTTACCCCAAAGTGTCCAACAATAAGAGAAGAATGAGCTTCTCTCATGACACTTATCCTCTCTCCTTGTGGAATACATAACTTTCCCAAATGAAACAACGAATTGTTGTGCATGTGATAATCTCTTTCTTCAACTTGATTCCCATCACTCAAACTAGGATACACATCTTTGAAATCAACGTCATGTGCATATTGTTCTATGTAACTCTCATGTACAACAGAATCATTTTTGAGTAAAGTAGAAGCACTAATGATTAGTCTCGAAAGCATATCTGCAAATTTATTGAATATACCCTTTTTTACCTTATAACCAAGTGAAATTTTTGAAGAAATCCCATCCACTTGAAATGTCTTGATTGCTGCAATTTTTTTTGCAACTGCAAGTACTATAATGGTTGGTGATCGGTGTGTACAATAGTCTCTTTACCCATCAAGTAGTGTTTCCACTTCTTGACACTTTGTACCAACGCATATAGTTCTTTTTCATATGTAGGATAATTAGCCACATCACCATTAAAATTTTATGAATGAAAGGCAATAGGCTTACCATGCTGCAAAAGGATTGGGCCCATGGCATAGTCACTAGCATTGGTTTGTATCTCGAATGGTTGTCTCAAATTTGGTAGTGCAAGGATTGGAGCTGAAATGATCTTGTCTTTTAAAGCTTTAAAATCTTTTTTTTGTTTACCTCCCCATTGGAAGCCTTTCTTCACACTTGTCACTACATGCATAGGAGTTGCGATGGAAGAAAAGCTAGCAATAAATTTCCTCCAATATTAAGTTGCACTTAAGAAAATTCTTAACTCAGTAATTGTTTTGGGTGTGGGCCAATTCACATTGGCCTCCACTTTAGAAGGATCAATCCTCAATTCTCCTCCTTCTACAATATGTCCCAAATAGACCAGAGAAGTCTTTCCAAACTCACATTTTAACATCTTAAGAAACAATTTGTCTTTCTTCAAAATATCAAGCACTTTATTTACATGCAAGACATGATCTTCTCTTGTTTTTCTGAAAATCAAAATGTCATCTAAGTACACAATAACAAATTCATCAAGGGATGGTCGCAAAAGATTATCCATAACCCACATAAAAGTTGTTGGTGCATTACATAAACCAAAAGGCATAACTAGCCACTCAAAGAGTCCTTGTTTGGTTTTGAATGCAATTTTCCATATATCACTTTCTACAATTCTTACTTGATGATATCCACTTCGTAAATCCAAATTAGTGAAAAACTTTTCTTATTTCAGTTGATCAAGAAAATCATCTATTCTTGGAGTGGGTAATGATTTTTTTACCATAATTTTGTTCAAAGCTCGAAAATATACACACATGCGCCAAGTCCCATCTTTCTTTGGTATCAAGACTATGGATGAACCACATGGCGAGCTGCTTGGCCTTATGATACCTGTATCCAACATATATTTGATTTGCCTCTTTATTTCAGTATTCTCCATTATCGACATGCGATACATACCGATGTTTGGAAGAGGAAAATCTTGTTGCAACTGAATCTCATGTTGAATTTCCCTTTTTGGAGGCAATCCTGTTTGCTCCTGAAACATCTCATGATGCCCATTAGCCACATCATATTATTCTGATTTCAACTTAGGATCACATCCCTCAAAATATTCATGATTAATATCAGCTTTGGGCTTAATCATAAGAAGAACAAAATTCTTACTTGAATTTACCACTCTCTTTACTTGTTCAGCATTTACCAAAGCAATGTTTGTCTTTTTACGGTGTGCTCTAACAATGAAATCCTTGCCATATTTGAATAAATGATACTTGTTCTCATGGCGATAGAAGATCGCTTTCCTGTCATACAGTAAGGAATCCCTAATACAATACTAGTTATGTCAAGCGGAACCACATCTAATTCAATTGTGCCAACAAAGCTTGTAGTGATTGCAAACCTCAATATACATTTCCTTGTAACGTGCAGATTTGCATCCTTACAAATCCAACCCAATGGATATGGTTTTGGATGTGTTATGGTATCAAGGTTAATTTGTTTGACCAAGTATTCAGAGATTAAGTTTGTTTGTGACCCACTATCAAACAGTGTGTCATTAATATTGGTATGCTTGGATATGATCCTCACATGAAATAGTTCTATTATTTCTTCTTCATTTGGAGTGTTTATGTGACAGTTTGATGTACTAGTACTGGGTTTAGTTTCAATTTATTTTCCTTTCATTTTCTTCAATCCCATGGCTGTAATTTTAGTCTCATCACCTGAATGAGACCCTAATTCATGTTGAGCTGTAGCAGCAGTTTTCTATTTCCCTTTGTTATTGGGTTTCTTTGGCCTCAATTCTGGATGTAATTTCCAACAATGAGTTTCATCATGGCCTTCTTTTCAACAATGTTTACAAGTCACTTTTTCTCCCTTTTTCTTAACAGATGCATTCTTCTTCTTTTTTACCTTTTGGGGTATTTTCCTTGGCTTTACCCTTAAAAGGTTTCTTCCTACCCTCTTTAGGAATGTTCTTCCCTCTAGCTTCTAGATGTGTGGCCTGAACACAAACTTCATCTAGAATGGTGTGGTTAAACATGAGAATAGTATGTTTTAGGTAGTTGTGTAAGCCTTTGATGTACTTTAGCAAAGTGTCTTGGCTCTGCAAATCCACCCCTAATTAAAGAGCTCTTCTCCTAAATTCTTGGGTGTATTCTTGCACATTTTGTCCCTTTAACTGCCTAAAATTATACCAGTTGATGATGCCTTTTTGCATATGAGCTAATGGATAAAATTGTAATTTAATAGCAGCAATAAAATCTGACCATGAGAGAATAATCTCACCATGTTTCTTGATTTCCTCCTGTGTCTTGGCTTCCCACCAAACAAGTGCTGCATATTCCATTATCAAAGAAGCTAATTGAATTTGTGTATCATCATCTTGAAGGTTCTGTATTCTTATAATAGACCTCCAATTGTTGAATCCAATTATATAAATTGTCTGCATTTACTTCACCATTAAAAATTGGCAATTCGAACTTAACATCAAATTTTAATAAAGGAGATTTACCAGTGCTCTTGGACTTGTGTGGCTGATGTACTGAAGAAGAGGTAGAAGATGATGATGATGATGATGAGGGTGAAGTTGGTGGCTCTCCATTGCCTCCATCTCCTCCATTCCCTTCTTTGACTTGTATTCATCATTTTTACCTCCTGAAGATCCTTGTCCTTCCTTTTGGAGTTAAGATCCTTCTCCTTCTAGTCTCTCATTCCTTTCTTGATAAATAAATCTAACCATCTCAGTCATGTCAAGAAATGCTTTCCTAAACACTCTTTCTTCTTCCTTAGGGTCAACTTCATCATGAATTTCTCCTTCCTCATGAGGCATGCTTTATGGAACTTCTGCTTCTTTAGGAGGTGAAATAGTTGGTGGAGATTGTGGCAATCCTGCTCTCCTTTGCTTTGGCTCCTTTTGAGACCCTCCTGCTTTCACCAGTTTATCTTCTCCCCTTTTGAGGTTGATCCTTGTAAGCATCTAAAACTTGCAAATAGTTAAACAATTCTTTGCACTAAACAACACCAGAGAAAAACTCTAGATTTGATACCATTTGATCTGAAATGACTGTATTAGTTTTTTTTTGCTAAGAGTCTTTCAGTTTTAAAAAATATGTGCATAATTGGTTCATTAGTTTGCATAAGGATTAAGGAGTTTTTCCATGAATTATAGATGAAATTTAGTGAATTATAAGCATAAAATAAGCATAAATAACATTGAACAACAGTGTAAAATAGAGAAATAAGTCACCACATGAAGTTTACATAGTAGGCATGATGAAGCAGTTCAACCCTCCTAGGCTACATCTGCTGGTCTAGCTCCCAATGGCTTGTCCATCTTTCATTATGCTCAAAATTTTGCTATTACATTTAGTTACAATGCTCTAATGTTTTTTTTCTCTGCACCAATGGCTTTAGAATGCTCCAATTAGTCAATAATGACTCTTCATTCACTCTAAATGGTCAAAAATTGAGCCTCCTACACTTTTTCCCAATATCTCCCAGGAAAAATCCACTAAATGTGGAGAACTCCAGTTAACTGGAGTTAAATTAGGGCTGACTGCCAAATTTGGTGTGCCCTTATGCGCTCCGCCAATAAATTTGTGCATTAAAATTTATGGTTAGGTTGGTGGCCACATTTGCACCCCCAACCATTAAGAAGCTTTACAGCTAGCGGAAACAACAAAATAAAATATTAGAGTTTCATTACATACATACGCAAAGCAACCAACATCAGATCCCTTTTACAGGTCTTCACAATATCAAATAAATTTGCAACCATAATACAAGGTACATCGTAGATCAGAAACAATACAATTTCGTAGATCGCAGCGCTTATGATATCGCATGTCGGCAAATGTAACAATGACCATCGATTTTCACAATACATATAACGTAAAATATGTGATTGGCGATTTCGCAAATCACATGAATTAACTTATCGCAAATCGGTTGTCGCAATGTTTAACATATAACCTTAACCATAAACTTATATCAACCACGATGTGCGATATGCACTTAAGCGCTATATCAACACTTGGCTCCTCTAGCATCATTGCATCACCGCTTGTATTATTTAACTTGCGATGTCTTCCATGTAAATAAAACCATTGTTGATTTAGATGCGCGTAATCTCTCATGTTGTGATTTAAATCTCTACTTTTGATCTCCCACTACTGCTTCTGTGATCTAATCACCATCGTTCGGCCCTCACTGTTGACTAGATCATGGTCATCCGTTCCACCTGCAACATTTCCGCGGCTGTGTAATCCCTGATTCTATATGCAGAGTTCAAGACTCCATGACAGCCACCAATTCAGATCCCACTCTGTTGGTCGATCCGGTTTTGAACCTGTTTTCCATTTCGAACCCAATCATGTAACTTGAATTTTGAGCAAAATTTATGAACTCCTGATTAATGGAAACCATCCTCAGTTGCAAAAGCTATTAAACATGCTCACTATGTTAAAGAGAACTTAGGCTCAAAAGGTGGAAACAAAACCATTTTTCCATAATATCAAAGTTTTATAGGGAAGGTCCCTCGTACCTTCTCCAAGGGAGGAAGTTTGAGGCCACTGCCATATGGAAATAAGGTTGTACCTAGAGCACCGATAGTGGGGATTTAAATGGTTACTATTGGATCTTCACCAACAACTTTGAGGGCTTATGCAAATCATGATTAGAAGCAAGGAGCCACAAGGAGTGGCAAGGTCTTAGGGGAAAGAGCTCTTTCCAAATAAACCCACTATATTCTTTTTAGAGTCTACCATGAATCACTTGTTGGGGATGCGGGGGACCTCATTACCAGCGTGATTGTCTTGAGTTACAAACTAGTAAAAACCATAGAGATGGAAAATAACCAATGGGGGAAGCAAGCAGTCACCATCAGATCTATGAAATAGTTTATAACCAACAAGTTGAACACCAATCTGTCATTGTAGAAACCTCAGGTATGATAAACAATGTAAAAGTTAGAATTTTGTTTGATTTTGGTGATACATATATTCATTTCATCAGCTGCATTAGAAAAATGTGGGCTGGTAACCTATGAGCATGATGACTTTAAATAATTCTAAATGGATTTTGGGATAAAACAAGCAGTAGGACCTAGATTTGACCAATGTCAGGTGAACCTCGGGGTGTGTGCAACTAAGTTGAAGGCATACATCACAGCATTGGTGACATAAGATGTAATCATCCGAATGGAATGGATAGAAGCTCATCGAGCTTTAGTAGATTGTTTCAAAAAAGGTGATTTTTTTAGATGATGAAGGTAATTCAATTGAGATTTGCAAAATCAAGAGAGGAGTGTCCCTATGATTCATCCCCATGATGAAGGTAAAACGTTGTCTTCGACAAGGTTGTAAAATATATGTAGTGGAGGTTGTGAGTGATCAGAAAGGACCCTCAGTGGATCAACACCTATTTTTGTCAAAATTCAAGGATGTTTTTTCCAAGGAATTTCATGGATTACCTCTTGTGAGGGAGATCGATTTCAAAATTGACCTAAAATTTGGTGTAGAACCAATATCTAAGACACCCTATAGGATGAAAACTCTAGAACATTGTGAGTTGTAGTGCAATTAAAATAGATTTTAGACCTGAGATTTATTAGACCTAGTATTTCACCTTGGGTGCACCACTGATTTTCGTTAAGAAGAAGGATGGTTCCTTAATATTATGCACATATTATAAGGACTTGAATCAGCCACAATAAATAATATGTACCCGATACCTAGAATAGATGACCTATTTTATCAAATGAAGGGAGCAGTTTTCTCAACGATTGATCTACGATCTAGATACCACCAATTAAGGATCAAGGAAGGTGACATCTAAAAAATTGCATTTCAAACTCAATTTGGCACTACGAGTTCGTATTTGTTCCATTTGGTTTTACCAATGCACCAACAATATTCATGAGTCTCATGAATGGTGTGTTCAGGAATTATTTGGACCAATTTGTGCAAGTCTTTCTAGACAATATTCTTGTGTATTCCAAGAATGAAAAGGAACATGAAGATCACCTAAGGGTTTTATTAAACTGCTTAAGGAAAAATTATTATATGGAAAATTATCAGAATGTTCCTCCTTTCAGAAGAAAATTCATTATCTTAGGCACATCATTTCGGGAGAAGGGATTTTAGTTGACCCGGAAAAGTTAAAGGCCATAATGGATTGGCCAGTACCGAAAAATGTTCATGAGGTGTGTAGTTTCATGGGGCTAGTGGGTTATTATCATAGGTTTGTGGAATGGTTTTCGAGATCACAAAACCCATCACTACATTACAATGAAATGGGGTCAGGTATGACTGGACATATGAATGTGACATTGCATTCACTGAACTAAAGGGGTTACTAACTAGTGCATCGATCCTTCGAGTACCGAACATGGAAAAAGACTTAATTGTTTGCATTGAGGCTTCGAAGCAAGGATTTGGAGAAGTATTGATGCAATAAGGCAGAGTAATAGCTTACACATATAGAAAATTAAAGAAACATGAAGAGTTGTATGTTACCCATGACTTAGAGTTAGAAACAATGATGCTAGCTTTGAAACCGTGGAGACACTACCTCGTTGGGAGAAGCTTTGAGTTAAGAACCAATCATCAAAGCCTAAAATGCCTCTTCACTCAAATGGATTTGAATGCTAGATAGAGGTCATGGAGAAAATTCATGAGTGTGTATGATTTTTGGATCTCATACATTAAGGGAAAGAAGAATGTGGTGGCTTATGCACTAAGAAAAATGCCACAAACATTCGCCCTAGAACCCTTGAGTTTTAATTTGAGGGAACATGTGTCGGAGAAACTCTTTGAAGATATTTGGTATCCGAAGGTTATATCTACAATCCAGAGTGGTAAGCGGATAAAACCAAATTTTGATGGATATGTCTTTGAACCAGATGGACTATTGAGATTTCAAGGGAGAATGTACATCGCTAAGGAAGGGGGTATAAGAAGAAACATCCTCGAAGAGTCACATAAAACATTGTATTGAGCACATCCTGGAGTGAAGAAGATGTATGCAGACATGAATAAACTCATATTTTAGGTAGGAATGAATCTTGACATAGTCCAGTTTGTTGCCAAATGTCTTGAATGCCAACAGGTGAAGGTTGGTCATCGCCATCCAATGAGACTGCTACAACCACATGAAATACTTATGTCTAAATGGGAGGTCATTTCCATGGATTTTGTTGTGGGTTTTCCACTCACTTCATAGAGGCACAATTCTATATTGGTTGTACTTGATAAAATAACCAAAAGTGCCCATTTCATCCCAGTAAGAGACACTTATGATGTTACTGATGTAGCACGATTTTTTATAAGAGAAGTTATTTGACTACATAGGTTACCCACAAAGACAATTTATGATAGACTCTTGATTTATATATAGGTTTTTAAAAAGTCTACATTCAATGTTGGGGACTCAATTGAACCTTAGTACTACATATCATCTAGAAACAGACGGGCAGATTGAAAGAGTAAATCGGGTTAAGGAAGACATGCTTAGAATGCACGTCATAGATAATCAAAATCAATGCGAAAGGTACTCACCATTGGTAGAGTTTTCCTATAAAAATAGTTACCACAGTTCAATCAGGATGCCTCCTTATTAAGCTCTATATGGGAGGCCATGCAGGATGCCATTGAGTTGGGAAAAGTTGGAGGACTGAGTAAAAGTTGGGCCAGAATTAGTTCAAGCAATGGAGAAATAGGTAAGACAAGTTCGACAAAGGTTAAAGGAAGCACAAGATAGACAAAAGAGTTATTCCAATTCATATAGGACTGATTGAAGTTCTGAATTAGGAGACAAAGATTTTATTCGTACTGGTCCCAACAAAAGCACCATTCGGTTTGGGAAAGGGATAAAGTTGTCACCTCGGTTTATATGACCTTTTAGGATCAAGGAGAATATTGGACCAGTTGGTTATCGTCTTGTACTTCCATGCCATTTGCATAAAATTCATGGTGTTTTTCATATATCTATTTTACGACAATATGTTTCTGATGAATATCACAAACTGGAATCGAGGGAATTGCAGGTCTCTTACGTGGGAATTGTAATGGTCAAAACATTACGAATATTGGACCGTAGCGTTCGATAGCTCAGACATCGCAAGGTGGATCAAGTTAAGGTCCAGTGATACAAGTGTAGCCCAAGATATGCTACCTGGGAGGTTGCAGAGACTATACATCATGACTACCCCTCACTTTTTGAGCATCTATGATGCCCATTTTGACTTATATAGATACTTGTGCTAAGAATCTATTTGTAGTTCCATGTTATTTTATTTATGAACGCTATGTAATATTGATGCATTTTAATTAGACAAATGAAACTTCTTATATAAATCAGTATATACATTAGATATTGTTGATTAAAATATTTGATGTATGATTTACCTAATGTACAACTTTCTTGGTTATGATTTATCTAGTGTTTGACTTATCAGAGTTATTGTTGTTGGATGCATGACTTAAGGGGATCTGATTTATCTAATGAATGACTTATCAAAATTATGATTTATCTAATGTAAGATTTTTTTCTAGTATGTTGTTATAAATTACAAAATTGACACGTGGATACTAGACCTAATAACATGATGATTAAGATCACTTATCTATATATATTTTGTTTTTATGTATATGCATGAATGATAACTAACCTGCAGATTGGAAATAGTTATATGATAACCAAGATCTACTCTTCCAATGGGAGAATGTTGATACATCCAATGAGAAATGGTATGTTGTACATTGTTCTATTACATTTTGTATCTACTTGATCTGCACTATTATGACATGGGTAAAGTGTAGATGGTAGGTGACAAGCCTAACTGACTGGATTATTCAATGCAAAGTATCCAACCAACGCCGTAGTGTGGTCCATATTAGGGTGTTGACCCTATATTTGAGGAGGGGTGGAGGCATTTCCCACCGTGTAACCTCCAAGCCTGGAATCGTGGGAGGGCAGTGATGGACACACTCCCCTAGATGTGTGATAACAATTTCCAGTTGCCTGTTAGGGAAGTTAGGTCGATTCGGTCGATGCTTTCTCCATAATGGTTTTATTAGTGGTTAGATTGGTATAAGTGATGCCATATTATATAGCAACAGAGGATGGATAGGATGAGAGCAGAAGTAGGTTAGGAAGGATAGGAGGCTATAGGTTAGTTGGAGACTCTTGATGGGAAGCGGTATCATTTCTTGACTTACTTAATTTGACTAATACATCTCTCTCTATTTTTTTATGCCTTATTGTCAAAATTCTTTCAAAATCCTTGTGTCATTTTTACTCTAAATTTGAGACAAATCTTTTTGAAGGAGGGGTGTATGTAATTCCCTACTTGATCTTATTGAGCTAATTTTGAATAGTGTTTAATTAACCTATAGATATTGACTTACAATTATTGAGTAATTTTGGTATATAATTACACTTGTGAATATGTAATTTTATTTTACTAGTATGACTTTTATTATTTGTTATTATTCTATTCTCAATATGTCTTCTCCAATTTATTTCTAAATCAAATATCTATATTTCTATTCCCAAGGTGTTTTCTCAAATCTAATTTTGGATAAGATATGGTCTTCTCCAATTTATTTATAAATCAAATATCTATATTTCTATTCCCAGGGTGTCTCCCCAAATACACTTTTGGATAAGATATGGCCTTCTTCAATTTATTTCTAAAACAAATATCCATATTTATACTCCCAAGGTGTTAGATCCCTACAATACTAGTGTATCCCCTTATTATTATTGCTAGTATAGCCACCTTATTGTTATAGTTGTGACCATGTAGTCCCCATATTGTTATTATCATGCCCCATAGAAGCCCACTATTGTTATTTTTGTTCCCTTACATTGTTTTTACAGAAACGGATATGGATTTATATTAGATATTGGCCAAAATTCCTTTCACCGGTTACAATAGATCGGGCATAGCCCTTGAACTTACTTCGACTAGCTGATCATAGGCCCCAAAATTTGGAGATCCGCGTTTTTTACTCGAGACTGGAGAATCTGTCTCCGTTAATTTTCCTATCTTAAATGTACAAACAAACTGTTTCAAAATAACGCAGTAAAACATAACTCTAAATTAAGGGATGGAGTCCCACTCCACAATACCGTCTTTCAAGAGAGAGCCAGCGGGAAGTGGCACCACCCTGTTGGCTTCCAGATCAACATCTTTATTGTTCCCCCTCAATACATGAAGGAAGTTTGCAGTCTGGAAAGATTTCACCAGAATTCTGATTCTTGAAATCACTCTTGCCAATCTAAGATCTGTAGGAGAAGAATCCTCCAATAAAACTTTAATAATGGACTGAGAATCTCCTATAATATTAAGCTCTGAAAGACCAAAGGCCTTAGCTTGCTTGAGACCTTGAATAAGAGTCAAGGCTTCTGCTTGAATGCTGGTGGAATGACCTAAACCCCAAGCAAACTTAGTCACAATTCTGCCCTCCTTATTCTTTATAACTCCTCCTGCCCCAGCCAATCCGGGATTGCCTTTCGCTGCCCCGTCGAAGAACAGAGAGTATCCGGATTTCCTGATGAGCAAATCAAATAGATCATTCTCCTTCCCTCTGAATTGCCACTCTTTTGTATCCTTGTGATGCCTTGTTTCTCTAGAGAATTGGAGATCCAACGAGGCACCCCAGTCTAGGTCTTGCTGACTTAGGTTCGAGTCCGACAAATGCTCCCCCAGAATTTCTTTCCAAAGATTTTTTATTTTGATGATGGTGAACTGCAGATTTAAGCTTTCATCTCTGAAGACTCTTCTGTTTCTCTCCAGCCATATTTTCCAGCAGATAAATTTCGGCAAGGAGAGCCAAGAGGCTTTAAAACTTTCATTTTTTGGGAGCGTTTCTGGGTAGAAGTTTCGCCAGTTTGCAGATAAGTCAGGGATAGACGTTGGTAAGATGAATTCTGTTTTCCAATGGCTCAAGAGGTTCTTCCAGATTTATTTTGAGAATTTGCAGTCCAAGATAATGTGTTGGGCATTCTCTTCATTGTCACAACACAAGTGGCATCGTGAGGGACCTTGGAACCCTTTCTTCTTCAATCTGTCTTCTGTTAAAATTCCTTTGTGGCATAACAGCCAGCAGAATGAGTCAACTTTTGGCATGGTTTTGTAAGTCCAGAGCCCCTTCCACACAGCAGGGTCGGGAGGGACATGTGGACGATCTTGGAGGCTTTTATAACCCTGCGCAACAGTATATAGCCCTGGGGCGGCTCCCCAACCGTGGGCATCCTTCCTACCAACACGTAGAGGCGCCTTACCATGCAGTAGAGTGAGAAGGAGGTCGCGTTCTTGAATAAGCTCTGAAGGAACAGGCGGGAATCTCCATCGCAGCCAGTTGCTGCCAGCCCACAGCGAAATGTCCCATAGAGAAACGCAACCTGCTCTGTCCAGCCACGGTCGTAGCGCTTGCAGAGAACTGTATCTCGATAATGGGGGATGCATCATGATGCTGTCGTCCCATATTCTAATTTCTTTGTCGTTGCTAGGAATCCAATACGCTCTGTCTCTGAGTAAAGGAGCTGCTTTGAGACAGAGTTTGATCAGTTGCGAACCTGAGGTGGGCAGTGAGGTTTCCAGGCATCTTTTTCGTTTCCCCATGAAATACTTCCTCCATAAAGCTCTTTGCGCCCACCCTGGGTGTGGACCAATGATTCTCCAGAAAATCTTGGCTCCCATGGCTATGTTTTGGAGGCTGAGATCTTTAAATTTTAGGCCTCCTTCATTCTGAGGCTTACAGATTTTCTCCCAACTTACCAAGGGGATTTTCCTGTCATTGTGCTTGCCGCCTTTCCAAAATAATTTTCGGATGAAGGCTTCCATTTTTTTGATGATGCCAATGGGAGCAAGGATTACAGAGAATTGAAAAATGGGGAGACTACTGAGAATAGATTTGATGAGGACAATTTTTCCGGCAAGGTTTAACCATGAGAATCCCCATGCTTGAATTTTAGCCTTGAATTTATCCAGAAGAGGAATCCAATCTCTGCTGTAAGCTAGCTTTCGGAAGATAGGAAGGCCCAGATAGGTAAAAGAGGTCCAACTGAGGGAGGCAGAAAAGCCAAGGATTCTGGTGATGGCCGAAAGAATGGAGGCAGAGATATTCCAACAAAAAAATTTGCATTTACCTTTGTTCAAACTGCTGCCTGTAGCTTCGCTGGAATCATCCAAAACCTCCTTGAACATTAAGGCTGATCTGACAGAGGCAGCCCCTAACAAGAGGGTATCATCAGCAAACAAAGTATAATTAACATTTTTAACCCCTCTGGCTATGTTGAGCCCCAGGATCTCTTGATCAACCAATTTCTGGTCAAGATAGAAGCTCAGGACAGAAACATGGAGGAAAAAGAGAAGTGGAGAGAGGGGGCAGCCCTGCCTAAGCCCTCTATAAGCTTTGAAAAAGCCAGCTACTCTCCCGTTCACCGAAGGAGCGATCCAGGGATCGACAATACAAGCGCAGATCCAATTGATAAAGCCCATTCCAAAGCCAAATTTATGTAGGACTTCCCAAATAAAACTGCGTTTGACACAATCAAAAGCAATTTCCAAGTCTAGTTTAATTACCATACCTTTCTCTTTGCGAATTTGGCTCAAATGGATCGCCTCTTGCACAAGAATGAAATTTTCAGCAAGTTGTCTCCCCTAAACAAACCCGCCTTGATTTTCCGGAATGATGGCAGGGAGGATGCCTTTTAGCCTATTTGCAATCACCTTTGTGATTATTTTATATCGAATATTACAAAGAGAGATGGAGCGGAACCGGTTAAAATCTTTAGCGCCCTTTTCCTTGGGTATGAGGGCAAGGAAGGAAGAATTAGTGTTGCCCCCTATTTTCTGGAAATTTTGAGATTTCAAGATCATTTTGTAGAGGACTTTCTCCAAAATTGGCCAACGGGTTTGAAGGAATCTTGCAGTGAAGCCATCCGGGCCTGGGGCTTTGTCGGGCTCCATGTCAGAGAGAGCATATTTTATTTCTTTTATAGAGATCTTAGCTTCTAGATGTTGATTCATAAGAGGGGAGATCATAGAAGGAACCGCCTCCAAAAATTTAGAGTTTGGGTCAGTCACTCCCTCTTCTCTGTACAGATTTTTAAAGTGGTTGAAAGTTGCTCTCTTTAAGCTCCCAAAGTCTTTGTGAGTCGAGTTTCCTTCTTTGATTTCTGCAATAGAATTGAAGCTCTTTCTAGCTTGAGCTTGTTTATGAAAGAAGGCGGAGTTTCTGTCTCCCGCTTTAAGTCATAAACTCCTAGACTTTTGTCTCCAATGCTCTTCCTTTAAAAGGCATGCATTATGAAAGGTTTGCTGAAGCTCGGCTTCCTTATCTAATACTTCTTTAGTGATTTCTACATCTTCATTTTGAGCATGATGCTGAGAAAGTCTGTCTTGGGCCTACTTTCTCTCTTGTGTAGGGGAGGGGAGAGATTTGGACCATGATTTAAGAACAGCTTTTAGTCTTCTAAGTTTTTATTCCCAGATGAAGAAAGGTGAACCCTTCACTGGCACTTTCCAGCTGTCCTGAACTAAATTCAGGAACTCAGGATCCTTGACCCAAAGAGGATTGAACTTGAAAGGTATGGGACCAAGATCCATGTGATCCAACATCTCAAGCATAATAGGCTTATGATCCGAAACACTGCAAGGGAGGATATGCAATCTGGATTCTAAGCCCAACAAAAGAAAAGAACTCTGCACCAAACATCTATCAAGTCTAGCAGCAATGTGACCGGGGCCTATTCTTTTATTGGACCGGGTATACTTTCCATTTTCTGAGGGGATATCGAGCAGATCCCAGTCCTGCATGAGATCCTCCACCCACTCCCTTGCTGGGTCCCTTACGATTGTGCCTCCTCACTTTTCCTCCATGCGCAAAGTGAGATTTAGATCACCCACAATAATGATGTTTTCCAAGTTCTCTGACTCCAACAGATGTCTGACGGAGTCCCAACACTCCCTTTTCTCCCCTATATTTGCTAGGACATAGACATTAAAAAGGCATAAAGTCTCCCTCAAGTCCACAGGTTGAAGTTTCAAAAACAGCCAGTGGGAATTGAGTGTCTCAGAGACCAACCTAAACTTGAGAGGATTCCAGAGAGAGCCCAGCCCCTTAGAGGCTCCCCATGCTGAAACTACTTGGCCTTTGCTTCCATTCCAAAAAAATTTACTGGTTTGGAGGAACTCATTGCCCTCCATTTTGGTCTCCTAGATCAGAAGAATATCTGGGGCTTCTTGTTGAGCTCCAAAAAAAATTTCTTTCTTCCACCACATTCCATTCCATTTCTTTCATCCATTATTAATCCCAAGCTCAAATCATCAATGAAATTAGTTAAAATTTAACTTGCTATGTTTTTGTGATTGTGTCATTGTAGTACTTTTTGAACTGAAACTAGCTACAGAATGTAGACATTCTGTAGCTAGTTGCCAATTCTGTAGCCAGCTTCATGTTTATACAGGTTCCGGATGTCATCTTGGATAAAATCACACATGGGGGTATTCCACGTCATGTCCTCATCATTTTTTTCCCTCCGTGGAGATTGAATGGAATTATGTACGTGGTTAAGCACATGGAAACCCAAACTAGGAGGTAGACTCCTAATAGAATAAGGACAGCCCAGATTCTGTTACGTGATCATGATCAGAGTCCTAGTTTAGTTTCTATTAGGAAAGACAATAATCCCGTATTATCCCAAGTTCTGTTATGTAAATTTGCTATAAATATGCTCGGGGAACCGAGAGACAAAGGTTAGATTTTGGTTAGATTTTATGGTTGACTGCTAAATCTTTGAAGTCCGTGGATACTCTGTTTTAAGGTGATTCCTCTCTAATGAAAGAAGCAACATTTTCTTAAACGCGTTGAGTCAATTTTGAGCTAGATTTCGTGCTACTCTGGTGGTAGAGGGCCCCTGCCTCCTAAGCGGCCTTGTTTATACAGTAGATAAGTATTTTAGTTTCGCTTTTATTTCAGCTTTTGTTCATATTTGTTTATGTTTACTATCACATCCAAACTTACTCTAATCAACTTTTCCAAGATATCATTATGAAGAATGATGCACAACTGTGATAGTGTAGGTTTTAGTTTCATTTATTTCCGTTAGTTATCACAGTTAAAACTTACTCTAATAAACTTTTCCAAAATATCATTATGATGAATGAGGTATAATAGTGATATTGTAGGTTTTAATTGCTAGTTTGCACCAAGTAACACAACTAATCTTACTCGTATAAAGCTCTTCCAAAACATCATAAAAGTGAGTAAGAAGTAACTGTGGTGTCTTGGACTTTAGTTGTATTTGCTTTCAGTTTTGTGTTTATGTTCAATTGCTTTGAATGATACAACCATACTTGTTCTCACAAACTCTTCCAAAACATCATTCATACTGAACGGGATGAACTGTAGAATTCTGTAGGTTAGTTGCATGATAACTTAGTTAGAGCACTCCAAAGGTAGAATGCATGTGGTTCAGTTCTGTCATTCCATTTACAGTTTGATAATGGCTTTTCAGTCTAACATTGTTCACTGTACTTCAAATAGACTAGTGGCACTCTAGTTTAGTCTTAACTTAGTTCACTGTGTTAACATTCCAGTGTAGTTTCCATCCATTGCATTTCAAATTGAATTAGTTGTTAAAATTCAACACCACAGTCTTCATTATTTACAAAACTTCTTTTGTTCCAAACTCATACTAACACATAATTATATGGACAGAAGGAAGTATCAGTTTAAGGCCTGGAGTACTTTTGCAACCTTTTTACCATTTCACAAACAAGCCTTTTCTCAAAGACCATTCTAAAAGGAAATCTATAACTTTTGTATGAGGCCTAGTGGTGCTAGATTGAGTTGCAGAACAAAGTTAGAAGCTAGTCTAGAATAGAAATCTTATGGTGATACAAATGTTATTTTCCAAATATATTTTAATAGACCTTTAATCATGGATGAGATGTTGTAACATTGTAAGTTGATTGTTTGATTTTTTAGTTAGGAGAATTTCATTTACACTTAGCTGCCCATTTCTCAAGCTCTTCCAAAACATCTTTAATGAATGAATTGGACAAGTTAAGCTCATGTTGTGATTTATTTTCTTGAAGTCATTATCAAGCTTTGTAATTTGCTAGCCATAGTTTAGGCTTTGTTTTGTTTCAGTATTTTCATTTTTCATTTGTCATCCATAATGTAGGCTCCACTCTGTTTTTAACCAGTAGCATCTTTCCATCAGCATTTAGTTCTTTTCCTTTTAAAACATAAAACCATAAAACCAAAAACATCAGAAAACACTAAACACAATGTGGTGAGAAACAAATAACTAGGCACATATAGTGCACCACACTTCAGCAGTTTACCAACCCTTGTTGACAATTAATGAACTCAATTTAGGAGACTAGGTTGAGCACAAAAATTTTGGCGCCGTTGCCGGGGAAGTGTAACTAGGTAGCTTTGTTTCTTAACTCCCAAAAAAAATTATATGCGTAGAGAGAGAGAGATTCAAGGGGTAGATTCATAAGAAGCAGCAGCAGAAGCTTGATCCCTAGAACACCACTTGTTTCATCTAGATCAAGAGCCAGTACACCTCCAATTCAGACCCACAATCCATCCTTTACTGATCCTAGACTCCCAAAGGACTTAAGATTAGATATTCCATTAGAAATACCTTCCATTTCATTCAATGAACCTGCCTTAGAAGAGGATTCAAGGACCTCTATTAGAGACACAAAATTTTCCACTTCCTCAGAAGAAACAACTATGGCAGAAGAAGGAGGAGGAGGAGTCTTTAATGGAGAACACAAATTATTTGGAGGGGGTAGAGGTAGAGGTAGAGGAGAAGGAGGTAGAGGTGTAGAGGGTGAAGGAGGTAGAGGAAGAGGTAGAAGAGAGATGGGAAGCTCTTTTGGGTTTCCTATAGTAGATGAAGAAACCAATACAACCATGAAAAACATTTCACCCTCTGTCCTTCCAAACTTCTATGGACTTAAAACTGAAGATCCTCAAACCTTCCTATTTGAATTTGAAGTCCTATGTAGAACTTATGACTACTTACGAGATGCTCAAAAACTTAAACTATTTCCTTCAACATTGAAAGGAGCAGCATTGAAGTGGTTTATGAGTTTGATCAACAGTTCTATTAGGACATGGGAAGACATGAAACACGCATTTCTAGAGAGGTATTTGGATTATTGTATGCCAGTCAATCATAAGGAGGAAGTGTTTAAGATGTTACAAAAAGAAGATGAAAACTTGGAAGATTTGTTGGAAAGATTTCATTACAACATCAAAAGGGAAAAAATGGAAAACTTAGATCAAGATACCTTAAAAGCTCTCTTGTTGAAAACAATTAGGGATGAATGGTTGGATATCCTTAACATGATGGGAAAAGGGGATATATCTCAGCTTACATTACTTGAAATAGCTGAGTTATGTATCAATCTTTCAAGAGGGAAATCTAAAACTATAAAAGGCCCAAGGGACCCTGCTCTTGCAAGGGTAAGTAAGTCTGCTTCTGGGACAGTAAGTAGGGCAGAGATAGGGCATATGCTTGATGAATTAAAATCTGATATCTTAGGGAGTCTTAGTGAACAAATAGACACCCTTAAGTTACAAAACAAGCAAAAAGCTGAATCTGATGCTTTAACAATCTTTTTTCCCAGATGTAGAAAGAAGCATGCCCTGAGAGAATGTCCTATGGATGCAAAATTTGTAGAAACCTGTGTCATTTGTTCAGAAAAACATGAGACCAAGATTTGTCCTTCACTTCCTGGTCTTGAGGCTGTCTTTCAAGAAGAAATTCCTACAAGTGCCACAGAATCTCTCAATTATGTCTCTAGAAGGCCTTGGCAAGGACCCCAAACACAAGGATTTCATGATCAAATGTATAATCCACCTCCACCAAATTGGAATTCTTGGCAGCAACCTTGGCCCCAATTTCAAAATAAATCTCAAGCTTGGGCACAAGGGGCACAAAATCTCTATGGAAGATACTCTCAGTACTATCAGTTTCCATCATCCTATCCACCCTATCCACATTTTCCTCAACAACAAAATCCTCAAAATTTACAACATCAAAATCAACCACTTCCATTACCATTTCCTCAAAAATCAAATCAGTTGCCTGCTCAACCCATACCAAACCCCAACAATAGGAATCCTCAGAATACATATATGATAGAAGGCCAACAGTTTCCAACTTATTTAATTACTCCTCTAGACCTTAGTGATGTTCAACTTAGGTCTGGAAGAATACTTGAAAAGAGGAAACCTTCTGTGATTATACAAGAACAAGACAACTCTGAGGAAGATTCTCTATGAGAAAATAAAAATCTTGAAGAAGATACATCTTTTCAGGACCCAAACATTGAAAAATCAAGACAAAAAGAACCAATAATTTCAACTCCTGTATTAGAGCAGCCATCAACATCCACTCCTACACATCCCTTTCCAGAAAGATTACAAATTGATAGAGGTCTAGAAAAACAAATTATGGTGCCTAATTATGATTTCCTAGATGAGCTCAGAAATGTTTGTATTAAGATTCCATTATTACAAGCCATCAAGAAAATTCCAATTTTAGCAAAGACAATAAAGGAGTTGAGCATGAAGAAAATAAGAAAAAGAATAAGAGAGACAAAGAAAATTCAACTGGCAGGAAAA